>CM040405.1:107991218-108016823 GCA_022702515.1 Ilyophis sp. 1 JC-2022 | reverse complement strand
AAAAGCAAACGCAGATTTCACGATGTGTCGCTAAAGTGATTGCATTTAAAGAAATAAAATAAATAAAAAATCTTACATACTAAATAGGCCTACCAAATAAAAAAAAGTGCAGAGTAGGGGTGCCATGAATAATCGACGTAGTCGACGAAAATCAATGACCAAATTAGTTGCCAACTAATTTAATTGTCCATTCGTCCATGACGTCATCGCGTGTGTTTTTCACGCTGTGGAACTGAATTAAACGCATCGTTTTTTCCGGAGCTGATGATGGAAGTAGCTAAGGAGTGAGACATTTTGCTTTCTTCTTATCTTTGTTGAGAGGTGCACATGCGCATTTCACTTAACTCGGCCAAAACCTGTGAACTGCAACATTTGCAAAGTTGACCTTGCCTGGCATGGGAGCACATCAGTTTTGCTGGAGCATCGGAAGAGGAGGCATGTTCTGTATGAGGAAGACGTCTCGGTAAGCTAGTTTGCTTGTTAGCTAGCTAGCTACAGTAGCTAATGTTAAAAGCCATGTTACTTCACATTGTGAGTTGTAACGTTTTCTATTTTGAAATACTGTTTTTCTTGATCAATTTATTGTTAATGGCATTGAACATACAAACCTATTATTCACAACGATCCCGTTCGCGTTCCAAATGTGCCCTTAACTTTACAATCTTAAACGTTGCATCATTGTCATCATGGAAATGTTTACGGATAATTCTACAACTCCTGTGTATGCGCGTGCCCAATGTGCGTTGCATTCAAATTGATTTGAACGATTTATGGGTTTGTTCGATCTCATTCAAACTTGACTTTTGGAAAGTGACAGCCCTAATAACTCAAATCTCCATTTATTGTGAAACTGGACATATAGAGGCAACATTTATTTAGAACGCATTTAAATGTGCATTTCAATATCCATACAGGATTCTAGAATCAAGAACAAAATATATGGCTTGAATGTAGATTCTTTAAATGGAGTAACTGGCAGTAACTTGTAGCACAATGCCTACATACCATAACTGTTTTGTCCACCCTTCTTCCGTCATCATTATATGTTACAGGGAAGCCAAAATGCTCCCATACATAAGACTTAAATGATGCGGGTAGGCCTCAAGTTCTTCCGCTCTTCCGCTAGCCATGACTGTCACTGTGCTTTTCTTTTTTATTCTTCACTTTTTCAAGGAAACATTGAACACAACTGCTTTTTAAAAATAATCAAATCACTGCAACTCTGCATTGAGATTTAGGGAATTATTACTTTAAAAAGTAACAGCGGCAGTAAAACTATTTCACACTATGATGGTTAAAAACGTTGCAATTAATCACATGCATGCCAAACCGTGGGGGGGGTATTGGTTTTTTGTACTGCAGCCGCACTATAAATTTAAAATGTATGTTGCATTGATGCCAGAAATATGCTTTGATGAAGGGAAAACTGCTGTAGTTTTGTTATATTTTATTGCTGCTACTTTGCCTGTCCTTGGTTTTAAATTTTGACAGAAAAAATGGATATTGGAATTTTTATTTGTCTTTTGTATCAGCAGCAAAGTTCATTAAAAGACGTATTTTTGAATGAAGTATTCATCTTTATTGTTAGTTGGCACATGCCTAAAACAACCTCAAGCTAAATTTAAAAGCTGATCGCTAAATAAGAGCCATTGAGTAATTGTGCGATTCATAATCCGAATAGTCGATTATTCGTTTCAGTAATCGATAGTCGTTGGTTGCAGCCCTAGTCTAGAGACGAGAGAAATGTGAGCGAGTCATGCGGCAAAAGGTCAGATTGAAACCTACAACGCCATGGCTTTCAAAGATCACGTGAGTAGGCTACCTACTTGGTCGGACACGCACTTCAGAAAGGCATATTTCGGCATGTACTAAAATAAATATGAAAATAAACAATAATTTAAAGAATAAATAAATACTTCAGTTTATACTTAGCCTACAGAAAAAATAATATAAACCATAGTGAACTAGTAGGCCTGGCCTAGTGTAAGCTGTGCTCACTGGATATCTTTAGCTTACTTTTGAGTTTTATTAACTAAAAAGTGGCCCGTTTAGTCCCAAAGACGGTTATCATTGCCATAGGCTAGGCTACGTGTAGCATACGTTTTTATTCTTTATTTAATTTTTTTAAGAGTCTGCTGTTATGGTTTTGAAAGCTCCCCGCTATGATGCAGCTTTGGCAAAAACGTATGTAGTATCAGTATAGCCGGGCTCAAAATTAACTTATTTGGTAGCACTGGTCCGCCCAACTTCAATAAGTTAGGAGCCCCCACCAAAATGTAAGCGCCAACAATATATGTAATGGATTTATTTTATTGATACAAAAGGACAATATAACCTTACGGTTTGGTTTACAAGTACCATAAAACTGAAAGTAGCCTTAAAAACGCATGGTAGGCTACCACTGGGGCTTTACACAATATCCTGGCAGGGTTCGTACACAATTTGACCAATGGATTTCTATCACTTTTCCATGACTTCTCAATGACTTTAAACCAAATTTTAATGATCAAACATTCTATGGTGTCACTGTATACGTGAAAGTAAGGACAAAATTTAGTATTGAAATTAGCCATGATAATTCCAAAGCACACAATATACCTTAAATAACATGAATGACAGACAATATAGTTTGATCTAAAGAATAAACATTTATTTTGGCTGATGGGTATTCCATACTGACGCATATCAGTAAGAGCTTTAGTAGGCAGCAGCGTCATTGCTTTCCCTTTTGTAGTGCAAATTAACAAACATCTTGCGTCGGAATTTTGGGATTCTTTGTTTTCATAATTTCAGAGAAATGAATACTAGGCTATAACTGGGAAGTCAACGACTCCCCACTAGGGGACCACCCTAGATGGTTAATCGTTGAACTTCCTGTTACATCACGTAAAGAAGGAAGGTGCTCCATTCGTTTAAAAAAAATACATTTTCCTTCCAACTTACATTTAGAAAACGGCCATGCGTTTCTCTTTTGTTTCAACATATTTAATGTTGACAAAAATGTTTTAAAACTGATTTGTTTACTACATCAATGAGAAACTGTCAGACTGGCAGTTCATGATGACTATTCTTTTGAATAAAGTCCAGTTGTGATTTAGCCAGACATTTGTCAGCTAAGTTATAGGCTAGCAACTACTTTTAAAGCCAATATTGGCTGACTTAAGACTTATAACTGTGTGATTGTTTGCATTGCAATGACCAAGGAGATAACGGTTAAGTACCGATATAAGCTCAACCATTTCTAAATCATAGGTCGCACCAGAACAATTATTTTCACTCGCCCAAATGCTCCCAATTATATTTTGAGGTCGCACAGATAAAATTTCGGGAGCGTATGCGACCACAACAGTCGCAATTTCAAGCCCTGTATGTATAGCCTTTTAAAAAAATATATTTTGTTTTCAAAGGGGGCATATTCCCGACATAATTGCTGACAAAAGTGCCGCCGTGGTGCTAGATTTCCCTAACATCTGTCGGAGAATGTAAACCAAGTCGTCGATTTTCACGGTAAGAAGATATTTTATGACAACGTTGGCCAGTTTAACATATTAACATTAACGTCTTTCACATAAGATTACTAACGTTGGCATGAAGTGTAAATGATGGCTATAATGTTAGTTTAAGTCTTACATTAAAAGTAACAGTTTTGTGGACACCATGCAAAAGTTTATGCCCAGTAAGTTCTGCCTTGTATTGGAGATTAACAAGACAATTTTTTTAGCTAACGTTAAACAAAGGTTAATGTTTGCATTGGAACTAGCTAGCCAGGATCTTTGGCAAATGTCGTTCTGTTAACCGTTACCTAACTTGGCAAACACTTATTTTAACAACAGACGAAAGGGATTCCAGAGAAGCCATGACTTCGCCTCAAGAGGTAAGTTAAGAAAGTAACGTTAACAGTGATCAGCCAAACTGACGGACATGGGGTGGGTAACATTACCTGTCAGACACAGCATAAAAAAATAAGTTGAGCGACTAAGTTATGTTTACTTTGCACATGGTACCGTTATTGATGTCTATGGTCCGGGCATTTATTTTTGATGAGTAAATTGGCATTTTGAATGTACAAAAAATAAAAAATAATGATTTTTTCCCCAAATAACCCAGTTGGTATTTTGCATTGGATGTCAACCCAACATAAGTTACTCAATGTTTAGTCTTCACGGTAACTTCCCTTTTTACGTTACTTTGTCGCCAAGTTTAATTTAAACCTCAGTTAAAATCCCAGTTTGTGGTACTGTCAGGCCAAAATGTGTCCGTGAGCCAAAATGTGTCCGGGCCAGGCATCGGAATGCTTGGAATGTCGTTGCTATGCCAACAGACACGCGAGCATTGTGACGATAGCATTGCACTTGCTTTGACCTCAGAATCGCCGGAGATCGTTGGACGGAGATAAATCACTACATCACTCAAATAACCATCACTATCACTCAGATAACCTTTATAATTTCCCTTTGTATAGGCTACTAAGCTTTATATTGTTAATTGTTTTCGATTTTAGATTGTGTTAGCTAGTGATTCATTTTGAAGTAGATAGTATTTTACTGAAACTAACTAGCTAGCAATACTACATAGTAGTTTCCTGGTCAAATGTTGCTTTATAAAAAAACGAGCATCCGTTAATAATGTTAACAACGCCGGATTAAAAAAAAACCCATTAGCCTGTTCGCACTGCAAGTTAAACCAGCGAGGTGGAAAGAGTAAGTAGGCCAATCGCGTTGTTGAATAGCCCAATAAAACTAATCTAATGTCACGTCGTACAGTAGGCCTAATTGTTATTTTTTTGTGGGCCTATTGGTAGTTTTTCTGATGACCGATTAATACCGATTATTATTACGTTTCCTAAAAATGTTTTGTTACGTTGAATATTGTTTTCAATAAATGTTATTTGTTAACTTTTATTTAGTGAGTTGTTGTCATGTTTTGTAGGATAAAAGCAAGCGCGAGCTTGTCACCCGGCGATTCTGAGGTCAAAGCAAGTGCAATGCTATCACGTCACAATGCTCGCGTGTCTGTTGGCATAGCAACGACATTCCAAGCATTCCGATGCCTGGCCCGGACACATTTTGGCTCATGGACACATTTTGGCCTGACAGTACCGTTGAAAGATGTCTTTAGCTGCTACTGCGAAAACCATTTTTGACAAGTGGGCTACGTTAAGCTTGAAGTGCCACACACCTGTAGGTGGTGCCATTTTGTTGGTATATTTTCACATTGAATTAAAAAAATGTTTTTTCGATGAAAAGGTGCACACTGCCTACAGCTGAATCACTCGTCGAGATCTACTGTGTTCTTTAATACAGATTAAATTTAGTCTATTCAGGATAGTTTATGTATTTAGAATTCTCATTTGGTGTCATTGTCTTGTATATTAGTGATTTCCTTTGAATATTTGTTTTGGAAGCTATCTAGGATACAGACGTTCAGTCAGGTAAATGTACAACGCAATCCAGGTGAATTGGCCAATCCGCATGACCGTTGTTTGAAGTAATGTTATTTGACAAGTTGGCATTTCCTAATTTGAGGAGCCCCAACCCTGTTCCTGGATATCTACCATCCTGTAGGTTTTCATTTCAACCCTATTTTGGCACACCTGATTGTACTAATTGGCATCCCAGCAAGATCTCTAGCTGTTGAATGAGGTGTGCTTTGTTGGGGTTTGAGTAAAACCTACAGGACTGTAGATCTCCAGGAAAAGGGTCAGGGATCACTGATGGAGGAAAGCAGGCAAATTTGTATTCCAGGGACAGATGAAAGGCGCCTCTGGAAAATACTTGGTGTTGAAGTGTTTACTTCATTTTCAAATGTATAGAGCATCTATTCTCTGTCCCTATTCCAGGATAATTTTGAGAAGCTGAAAGTGTACTTCCTGAAAACTGAGTGGGCCAATATGCCAAAATGTGAGAAATTGCGATACAAGAACATCAAGAGGAACCATGAGGCTATGTTAGCCATAGGTACAGCTCTTTTATTTTACACAGTGCAGTCTTTTCATGCAACGGTTTTGCAATGCAGTGCAATGTTTAAAAAAAAAAATAAAAAAATTATTGCATGACTGTTTTTTGACAATTATTACTTGTTAACATTGTCACATAGTATTTGGCATAATGTACATTATGCAAACTCCGTTACTGTAGAGACCTGTGATTGTATTACAGATAAGATTTCAGTTGGGATGTTTCTGTAATACGGCTCCTGTTGTGAAGGGTTCAAAGTATTGAGGAAAGGATGAGCAATTTGTCTTGTGTTTTTCTTAAATTGAGAAATTCCAGTTTAGCTGACAATCTGAACAAGTAAGGATAATTTTGAAATGTAGTCATTTTGAGCATTGTAAGCTTGGAGTAATATATATATATATTTTCTTATGTTAATGGTTAGATGTGATTTTAGACCAACAGTAAGCACCATAATTCATTGGACAGTGACACATTTTTGTTATTCTGTACTCTAGCTCTTTGAGTTTGAAAAGATACAATGACAATTGGGTTGAAGTGCAGAGGGTATTTTCATCCATATCAGATGAACCCTTTAGAAATTATAGAACCTTTTGAAGCGGATGCATACATGGTCACATTCGTTTTTTTGACGGAAGTTACAATGGGGCTTTTGAGGTGTTGCGTGCAATCAATGCCCCCAGGCAGCGGTGGTTCGGCAAGAAGAAAATGGTTCCGGGTATGTATCTGCCTTGAAAATTACAATGTCTCATTTTACATTGTCATTTCTACAAGTGGTAAATACACAAGTCTCACAACATGTAAATAAGAAAAGTTTTGGAAAGTATTTCGTCACTTTTGAGGGAACTAGGCTAACTAGACTAACCCACTTCCAGTGATTGCTATGCTAGGCTAACGGTGCGGATCTCTGCTTCCTACTGCACGCACGGAGAAGAGAAGGGTATCCATCTTCCTGTCTGACTCGGGGGAAGATGGCAAATAAGCCAATTTCCCAAAAAGTTGGCGTGTTCCTTTTAAGGGTTGTTTTTCCTGACATTCATATTGCACTCTATGGAAAGATAAGTTAGGAGAAGAAATCCTTAACAATCCATATCTACTGCATATCTCGTAGCAGAGTGATGGTTTAAGGCTCGTTTGATACGTCAGACCCTTGATGACTTGGAGCCATTTAGCCAACCATGTGTTCCATACTGTTCCAGTGTAATTTACAGCTAAATCTAGTCCCACCCCCCAATTCCCATTATATTAAACTGTCCAATATTTTGAAATACCCTCAAATTAAAGCCGACAGTCTTCACTTCAACCTCATTGTCATTGTATCCTTTCAAACACAACGTGCTAGAATACAGAACCAAAATAACAAAATGTGTTACTGTCCAATGAATTATGGTGCTCACTGTATATCAATTATTCATTTTTGTACTTGAGTGTATTTTATATTCTTGATAAAATAACAAAGTGCTTGAAGGCTTTCAGTTTGTTTTTGTGTCTACACAACGAACAGATCGCATACAGTAACAAGGTATGAATGCATTTCTGAACCTTGATTCCCTCCCTTTCTTCTTTGCCATAGGGCTCACCTCTCCTACTCCATCTTTTATGAGGCGGGGCCGATCCCGGAGAGGCAAACTGGTTCAGAGTGCTGCTGAACAAAGTGACTCTGAAGATGAGGAGTGGAGCCCTAGTCTGGAAAGAAAGCCTGGTACAAAAATATACAGCTGCAAATTACATAATATGCATTATACGCACAAATATTTTCCTCTAAACCCCGCACAGAGCAGTCATTACATTGACATTCAAATACCTGTCAACTATCAAAGGCTGCAATACAAAATGTCTCAACAGTGATTTTGAGGAGTATGGTGTCAGTAGCTACGAACATGCAATGTTTTATTAACTAAAATGGCTGCAAATAAGATCCTAGTTGGCTAACTATGAAAATGTACTCTTGTAGATTAAGCCAAATTTATAATGAGCAAAGTTAAAGTATATTTAGCTGAAAGAACTCTTGGGTACTTGAACTATTCATCAAGATCCTACTATGTCAGCTATGTACACAATTCCACACACTGACTTTTCAGGCATATTGTACATTCACAATGCTACAAATCCATTTAAAAACGTCTCCAGTGTCCAGAAGCTTCAGTTCCCAAATCAGGAGAGCCAGTCAGAATGGGCCCCCCACTGGGGCTTCAGAGAGCAGTGCAGCAGGACAGGAAAGGAGTCCAGCAGCCTTACTGCCTGAAACGCAGGCAGAGTTTCCAGCAACTGGATTGTGCGGCTCACAGGTGAAGTCTAGCCACACAAGCTCTCATACTGCACAGTTGGTTGTGTTATTGAAGCCCTTGGTGTGACTTCACGCACTTATTTCTTGTGATGAGGAAACCAGCTGCTACAGTTTTCTGTTAGGCCTATGGTACAGTATCCCTGCTATTGCACTATGGTTGGCACTTTGCGGTGTCATTTGTAGCACGGACTAGTTGAGTGTTGTGGGTGGGTGCATAGTGGGCCATAGCATTTCCTATGTAGGGAGGTTTTTTGGTCTCCAGGAAAACCCCTACCACTTTAACAAGGGACTCATCTGGGCTGTGACCGAATATGTTCCCTGACCCCTGTCTACTATATTCCCTGTCCCGTCACTTTGTGAGCAGTGTGTGAAAGAAAGCCTGCAAAACTCTTTCCGAAGGAGTTCGTAATATATTTTAGATTTTTATTGAGAATATCAATCAGTTTACATTAGTGCTGTCAATTGATAGTTTTTTTAAAAATCGTGATTAATCTCACAATTCTCATAGTTAATCGTGTATTTAATCGCACTTTGGAAGTACATTTTATTTTTTAGGGTTAAAACCCTTAGTAAACCTTAAGATAAGATGGACTGGAAGTAATGTAAGCACAAGCAATCCATGATTCAGTTTTTTGCAGTATAGTCACAACACCGGTTTCTTACGTATTATGTACACGCATATATAAACACACTACCCTCATGAGGTAGGTATGTTGGTCAGCATATGCTATTTACAGAACATCCATATCCAGTGTTTGCCAGCGTTAATCTGTTTGCAGTCTGTAGCAATCTGTCTATAGCTAGCTCTATCATTAAATGCGGTTTAGCTTGCAGTTAGTATTTTTAAATCGTAGCCTAGTATTTCAGTGATATTGGAACTCTTTGACATAAAGTAGCCTACATATTAGGTTACTTTAGTTTTGTCAAGCAAGCCATAAGGAAACATTTTATAACTAAAGGAGCTTTCAAACGCCCAATTGTATTTCTTGTCTCCATTACCCTACTGCTCAATCTGTTTAGTTGGCGCAGTAATGGTCAGGATCAGGTTTAGCCTACTTCTCAATGGTTAAAGCGATTGTGGGAAATCTGGTCTGCACTTATTGGGATCTCCACAGCCAAAATAAGAAAAGGTGATTAATTGCGTTACAAATTAACGTGTTAATCATAAGAAATCGTTCATCATGAGTTAACACGTTAATGTTGACAGCCCTAGTTTACATATGACGATAGTTAGTGTAGATTATGAATGAAGATGGAATTAATAAAAAGAGTACTTTGTATTCTGTCCCGCTCTTGTACCATAAACAAGCATATACGCTCTGTCTTATACTACAGGTTGTAGTTTTTACTTCCTGAAATTGTCAGATGAGTGCAGTTCTGTGCATGAGTGTGCTCCTGAATCCCCTCAACAAAACCCTGGTAATAAGGGTTCCATCCTGGGATTTTAACTGCCCCCATTTGTGAGAAGTCGCCCACTCAAATGCTTTTTGATTTAAGTTGACTCCAATATGCGCCCTCAAGGGGTGAATGGATCATATTCGGTCACGGCCCTGGTGTGGGTGCCTGCAGTCTGCCTACTTCAGCTGCTCAGTCCTTTTGTGCAGCAGCTGTGTGTGCTTGGACACGTTGCTGAGTGGGATGGAATCAGTCTGCAAGCTGCATGCATTTCAGAAGGGCAGGTGTGCTAGCGTACAGCCCTCCGGGACTGACCGATGTTGGCGCAATTGCACGGGCTGACTGTTTGCACTCATTTTGTTTCTCCATCATTCCTTTCTTTGTTTTTTGTGGAAATTAGAAAGCTGCATCAGGCGGCAGCATTTAATGCATGATGTTAAAGTTGCGTGAATGAAACGACTAGTTTTTCCATGAGTGCACACAGGTACTGGAAATAGGATGGAATCTGAAGTACTCTAACATTGAAAGGCCCTGGTGGATACGCAAGGGTGTGGATACTATGGTCCTGACATGGTTTGAGTGCATTTGCCCTTGAGGCAAGGTCGCTATCATCTTTCAATTTGAAAATGCCCTAATCCAAAAAAGCATGAGTCATGAATCATTGGAGAAGCATGACCTTGATATTATGATGTCATGGCCTTTTCAACCACCAAATCTAAACCCAGGCAAGCATGTGTGGGATATTATGGAACAGTACCTGGGGCAGTATTTTCTACTAAGCAAGAGCGGAATGACTTGCTCATAGTGGTGTCGTATTTGTCCTGCAGAATTTCTGATGCAGATTGCATGCCACTGGCATACAGGCCGTATTGGCGACATGGTGGCCCAACACCGTATTAAGTCACCTTTAATTGGTATTTAATTTGAATCACCTGTATTTACTAATTATCTTTTGTTAAAATGGACAACAGGGTATGACATTAACATTTTCACCCACTGGCCAGTGTCTCTTGTGTATTCTAAAAATCACCAGCCATTTTCAGCATTTTACCAGCCACATTACCTTTTACAATATAACACAACCTGGTTGCTAGAGTAAAACGTTTACCAGCATTTGGCTGGTGGCTAGTATTAATTCCACACCCTGCTGGACAACCTACCTGGTAATGGATAAAATGCATGGAAAACATTTACTATAAACAGTTTCTCATTTTCACAATTTACTTTTGTAAATTGCAATCTTTAGTCTGTTTTCAGGCATATTTTTGCTTGAAAGGTAAAATTAATAGCAGACATCTGTTGCATTAAATGTTTTTGTAGCCACACAGTGCATTGAATGCAATTGCAGTGAAATGTACTATTTTTAAATGCATTTGGGCCAAAGTAGATGCGCAGATATGTTTTGTGTGTTGACAGTGCATGGATTGTCAGCTGCCTTTGATTATCCACTAATGAGCCACTTAATATGTTGTATTTTGTGTACATTCATATATACTCACTTCCTGTTCTTTCAGGGAGTGAAGAATGCTACCTGCCCCATAACTGATGGTGAAAAAGCTTTTTTTGGTTCCCCTCTTGAGAAGCAGAGGGGGCCATCCAAACGGCGCTCCAAACAACCAAATGCTGGTATATGCAAGACTACTGGGCCTTAAACGTGGAATCCTATTCACGTTAGACGATTCAAATCTCCATACAGCAGGGGTGTCCAATCTTAGCCGAAAAGGGCCTGTGTGGGTGCAGATTTTTGTTCTAGCCCAGCACTACGACACCTGATTCATGGCTAACTAATCGTGGTCTTCAGTGAAGACCTTGAGTAGATTCAGGTGTCTTAGTGCTGGGCTAAAACAAAAACCTGCATCCACACAGGCCCTTTTCGAATACGATTGGACACCCCTACCATACAGCATACCTTTTCTGCTTTTTCTATAGACATGTACCTTTTTTCTTTTCTTTTTTTTTCTTCAAATGAGTGCATGCAAACCCTTGTTTTATAAATTATGTACAGCGAAACATTGGAAACTGCACAATTTAGTACTTCTGGGAACCTTTGCCCATTTTGGCATTAGTGGATAAGTATTTGTGATATGCCATGGTATACACTAGGCTCATGGGACTGGTCACAGACTGAATTCTGTGGATGTGGCACCATATTGTGGTCTTGACACTTTTGGTCGGGTGAAGCACATTTAGCGTATCGTGCCTTAATTCTCACGGATTGGGCACATGTAGAGAGGCCAAGTTACACACACGGTGACCTATTACATGCAAGCTGTTCTGTCGGCGCAAACAGCGCATACAAACTGGTACTTTAGTACTACACTCATTTGTCCGAGGTTTATCAGTTTCTGATATTGTCTGCATATCGGACTACAACTGTGTTTTCAGGCTTGCCATATTTGGTATTTAGCATGTTTGCAGTCAGTTGAAATTTGTTCATAGTTCTACTGTGACCGTTTCAGGATTGTTGAAGAAAGAGAATGTGAAATTGCAGACTGAGCAGCAAAGCATTTATATTCGTGGCGACAAACTGCGGAGAACACGTAGTGTGCGCTACACTGAGGAAGAGGAACCCAAAGACGAAGATTATCTCTGTGAGCCATGTAGAAGCAAAGACCTTCTATTTCTCTTGCTGTTTATTTGTCTGATTGTAAAAGCAGGCCCATTTATATGGATAAACTCTTCTGTCTCTTAGATTGTGACGAGTGCCAGTCCTTCTTCACTGATGAATGTCAGGTGCATGGCTCCCCTTCATTCATTTTGGACTCTCCTGCACCCATGGGGGCCCCCGACAGGGCCCGGCTTACTCTGCCCCCCGGTTTGGAGGTCAGCGTCTCCAGTATCCCTGGAGCAGGCCTGGGGGTATTTAACCAGGACCAGACAGTGGCCAGGGGGGTGTTCTATGGACCCTATGATGGAGAGCTGACTGATAAAGATGTAGCCGTTGACAGCGGCTACTCTTGGATGGTGAGATGGACCATCAAGCTGAGGGACAGTACTGTGTAGAGTTCTGTCAGTGCGATGAGATGTTCATAGTGCAGAGGTGTTGTACAGATGTAATACAGTGTGGGTCTTCATAGTGTGGAATTGATACAGGGTCATAGTGATTGGGTTTAATGGCAGTATAGTCTTGAGTGTTTGCAATGCAATCCGAGCGACATAATGGGTTCATGGTAAAGAAATTCAATGGTTGAGAGCAGTGTGCACCTTATTTGTATAGTATGTTAGTAGTATACTATAGTAGGACAGTAAACTCGTGCATAACTGACGTCAATGAGACGGGGGCGGATGCAGTATAATTATTAATTATATATTTCAATTTCTTTCACACCTCTGCTGTAATACTTACATATAAATGAGAAACGCAACAAAAACCTGCGATTTGGCAATTGGTGGGGGGCCCGTCCACTAATATCTATGGTAGGAGAAACGCTGATTGATGTACCGTTAATGTACTGCATTTGCTAAGATTTGGCACTTCACAGGCTGTCAAGCTTGATTAGAATTTGCCAATGAGAAAATTAGGGAATTGAATAATCTGGTCTGGAGTGAGATATGTCGGAGTTTACTGTACTTTTCTGTGAAGAGACTTGTATCTACAGGGAAAAGTGTTAGCGGTGCTAACAAGGCTTTGTTAGATCTACAGGAGCAAGCGTTGTGTTGAGTACATTGACGCCAGAAGAGAAACTCACTCCAACTGGATGAGGTTGGTAGCTGTGTCTAGAAATAACAGTGCATCTCTCTGCCTTAATTGTATCAATCTCACTTTCCTGTGTTCCTTTTGACTCAGATATGTGAACTGTGCTCGTAATGAAGAGGAGCAGAATCTTGTAGCTTTCCAGCACAGAGGGTCTATTCTGTATCGCTGCTTTAAGCCCATTCTCCCGGGCCAAGAGCTGCTGGTGTGGTATGGGGAGGATTATGCCAAAGACCTGGATATCACCTTCAACTACTTATGGAGCAACAAGTGCTCTTCTAAAGGTACCCTCTATGCGTCTCTATTCATCCCTCCTCGCTACACTAGAATCGCCAAGGCTATGGAATTGACATGCTGTTTTCAAATGTAATTACTCTTCTCAGGCCAGAATTACAAAATGTAGCATCCTCGTTCCAGTGTTGAAGGATCGATTTGGGCTTTTTAAAATTCTGTCTTCTGATTTGGCATTAATAAAATTCCCATAAAGCCTTCCCTCCACATCCCATAGACCTCATGGGAAATGACTTTGCCGTGAACTGCTAACTTCAGGAAAAGGAAACATGGAACTTGCAGTGTCTTTCAAGATTGGAACTTCGTATTGACATGCCAAATTGCTAAGCTAACAAGGGACGTAATGTACAGGTATTGATTTTGGCAAAGGGTCTGGAATTTTTTTACAGAATGATGCCCCTGGCATCCATATTGTTTTACTTTAAGACTGGAAACAAATCAGACTTGGAACTTTGCCCAAATCACTGCCCACGTTAACTGGAACCTAGGCTGTGTCCGAATCAGCACCCTTCTATACTATTGAGTAGACGGGACGAGAAAGTAAAGTAGGCAAACTGTTCTGTGTAGTTTTTTTATTTAGTCTTTCGACCTCTCCATATAAACCTGGAGATCAGTCGATTCCAATCATTGAACCGTTTCTTTGGTATCTCCACAGGTAGAGATTGAAAAAGGAATAACAACCGTGGTAAAATATTAATCTTTATAGTCTCTATTCGGTCATACATACTAAGCGTTAAGGGTACCCATCTATCAAAGTCTGTTTATTTACTTTGTGATAGGACTGTAATTGACGTTATAAATATTGGTTCGTTTCTTTGGTATATTAATCCCAAGGTATTTGATAACATCAGCGTTCCACTTAAAATTGTACTTTTTACGCATGTTCTCGTGTGGTGAGTAATTAAAAGAAAGGGTCTGGGTTTTATGTATATTTAATTTTATATCCTGAGTAAGAACTATATTTTTCAAGACAGGACATTAGTTTAGGCAGACTGGTTTCTGGGTTGGAGTGAGTCACCAGTACATTGTCCGCGTACAAAGATATCTTGTGCTCCGTTCCTTTAACTGAGATTCCTGTTATAGAGACATCTCTTATTACTTGAGCAAGTGGCTCTATGAATAACGCAAAGAGGGCGGGACTTAAATTACATCCTTGGCGGCACCCGCATTCCAAATGAGCTACTCCCGATAGACTGCCATTTATTTTGATTCGGGCAGTTGGTGCGTCGTATAAAGATTTAAGACACCTGAAAACTTCATCTTTAAAGCCGAAACGCTATAACACCTGATATAGGAACTCTCATCGTACTGAGTCGAACGCCTTTTCTGCGTCTAGGCTAATCGGCATCGACTTCATATTGCTCCTGCTCATACCATCTATCAGGTACGAAATCCTTCTCACGTTATCTTGCGTCTGCCTATTTTTAATAAAACCCATTTGGTCTGTCAATTAATTCAGGGAGTATGTTTTCTCGGCGTTTTGTATTGAGGCAAATAGTCTGTTTAAGACCGAAATGGGTCTGTATGAACTACATTCCGTCCTGTCCTTACCCACCTTCGGAATCACAGATATTATAGCCTGTTTCCAGGACACAGGAGTCTCTCCTCCCAGAAGAACATGGTTGAAGCAATTTTGGAGTATATGTGTCGGTGAGTCTCTAAATGTCTCATACCATTCGGCTGGAAGCAGTCTCCTCCCCGGTACCTTATTTGTTTTCAGTCTAGATATGGCACTGTCTATTTCTGCTTTTGTAATTTCCTGTGTTACCCATTTGTTTTGTTAAACTTCTATTGATGGTAAATCCAGGGATTCCAAAAAGTGATTTATGACTAAATAAAGTCGACTGTTCTGCCGCTTTTGGTTGAGAGTATAACTTTTCAAAAGACTGTTGTATATCTTCTGTAGTGTAACACATTACGTTGGTATTGGGGTTTCTGATTTTAAAAATGGACCTTTCCGTTTGCTGTTTACGCAATTTCCATGCCAGCATTTTTGTAGCTCTGGCCCATTCTCATAGTACCTCTGTTTAATATATTTGAATTTAATCGCCACTTATTTGTCAAGTATCCCATTTAATTTTTGTTTCGTTGATTGTATTTGCTCTAATGTTTGGGGGTTATTTGAATCCACATGTTGTTCCAGAGTTTTTAATTTAAGTCGGTCAATTGTTTCTGTTTAAATTTTTTAGTTCTAGAAGACCACATTATGAGTTCCTCTTATCACCGCTTTTGCCGCAACCCATAATACACTTGGTGATATCTCCATTACTATTAAATTCCATGCAATCTTCAATTTCCTTTTCAATATATTCTACATATATATTCGACAGTTGTTCAGGAGACTATACTCAAATATACTCCCGCATGATTGGACACATCCCTAGCCCCTGTATTGCAGTCAGTAATCCTCTGCCTTTCTGAATTAAACATAAAAAATAGTAAATTCTCGAATGGACGGCGTGGGGGTGAGAAAAGAAGGTAAATTGCTTCACAGAGGGGTTAAGCTCCCTCCATATGTCAAACATGCCTGTCTCTTTAAGCAACTTTCCTACATATAGTGATTCAGGGTTCATCCTTTTTGTCTGGTTCATGGAGTCTAGGGTGGCGTGCAGTTGTCCCCCCCACAAATAAGAGTACCAGAAACTAATGTAGTAATTATGTCAAATATTTTCTTAATTAGCGATTTGTCCTGTCCTGGTGGTCTGTAAACATTAAGCAGTGTTACTTTCTTAGTCAAGAATCCCTTTCACCAGGATAAAGCACCCCTCTATCAGTAATTTGTGCGGAGAACCAGAAAGCCATTTTATTCTAAATCGGTGTCGCCACACCCCTTGTACTTCCCTTGGCACAAGAGGAGTAGAATGTGTTTCTGAAGCCCAATTTATTTCAGTTTTTCATGTTCCTCTCGTATCATATGAGTTTACTGCCAAAAAATGATATGTTTGTTTTCTCTTAATCTTGGCTATATGTTTGCCCCTTTTAATTGGGTTTCGTAACCCGTTGACATTAAGTGTGATTACTCTATATTCTTGTTGAGGCATGTGATATCAAATGCCTTTAATTGTGTCTTATTGCAAACCCAAGGGGACCTTAACCTTTTAAAGTAACTGTACAGTGACAAAAAACATGAAAAATAAAAATATACACTAAGTAGAACCTCAGTCGGTCTGCGAAGGGCCTTCCCAGCGCAAGCTGATAGTTGCCGTAGCCTAATGCAACAATTCAGTGCACTTGTACGTTAGGATAAATCTATTTGGCTCCCAGACATAAACGGTCTGTTAATTTGAACTGTTTGGACTATAGATTAACCTCACAATTAACAATTTGACTAGTGGTAACAAATTGTGATCCTGGTGCAACAGTTAAACATCTGAGTTGTCTGTAAGCTGCGAGCGGCTATTTTCAGTTTCTATATGCCTACTACCATTCTGTCCGTTTGGGTGATCTTACCATGACAATGTCCAGTTATTGATGTAGGTTATTTCACCCCAAAAAGACATTACGCGTTGTCTCTGGTGTCACAGCGAAATCCTTGGAGCCTTTGTCTTGTTCTTTCTCGCTGCGCTTCTGTTCCGGGGCGTTCTCCCTCTCGCCGTCTCCCAGGAGAGCTTTTTTCAATGGCTGACGGGCGGCGGGTCCGTCATCACCGTTGCTCTTCCCGATCAATCCCCTTCTCAAATCTTCCGTCGCCTCCACAGCACTGTTGTTGATGGCGAGGCTGGAAGCGGAGGCCCTTTTCTTTCAGTAGTTTCAGGGCGTATGCCATCCTCTTTTTCTGTATCTCCGTGGAGTAGTCCTGGTGTCAAAATACACTTTTTCCCGTCCAGGTGAACTTCTCTCTTTCTCCATGCGGAGCGGAGCACCAACTCATTGGTCTTGTATTTGAGGAAATAAATCGCAATAGACCGGGGATTAGCTTCTCGTGGTGGTTTGGGGCCCAGCGCCCTGTGGCAGCGCTGTATGCCAAGTTCAGTGTCGGGGAGGGACAACTCCTCCTTGATGAGCCTAGCCAGCCCGTTGTTTACCAACTTAACCTTAACAGCAGGGAGGACTTGCCGCAAGAGGCAATAGATTTCCGTTCACCATTTTGCCTTAGACAGGGCTGTGTGATAAACCAACATTGGGCTATTGCCTAACCTATATTCCATGTCACTAAAATAAAATAAGCAGGCTCTCAATAAAATAAGTGCTTATGTCTTGTCTGAGTGTAAAATGTTGTCTGAGTGGTAGACCTATTTCAATAAAAATTATTCTGTAGCCCATGTTCTTAAAAGACTGAGCATAATGGCACTGTGCCAATACTGACATGGACCTGACAACCATTGAAGTTGAACCATAAATTCAGTGGTTTGACGGTCCCCTGTAACGCCCCTTTCTTCGAGGCCCCGCCTTGATGGGCATGCTTTGACAGTTTGCATGTTCAGTTCGGAGTTTTGGCAGGGTTTTTGTTTGGCAGGTTTGTTTTTTTGTGATGTAAAAATCTCAGTCACGCTGAGTGAAATGTATTGGTGCTAAAAACACAAATGAAAGGATTCGGTTTTTTTCTGTCTTATTCTAGGTATTGCTTTCTGAGCTCATTCTCTCTTTCTTCCCCCAGGGGGCGAGGTTGTCTCATCTCAGTTTTTCCCCTGTAGTCGATGCTGGCTCTCCTACACAGCAGAGCACTACTTGCACAAACACGTCAAGAGATCTCACCCAGAGGAATATGTGAGACTGCTCAGAGCAGGGTCAGTCGTATCAGAGAGTCTCCAGCCTTCCGGCAGCTCCCACAAGCACTGTGCACCACTTGCTACTGTCCCAGATGTAGTTCAACGCACACTAAAACCGTTAGATACTGGCTGCGTGAGCGTGCACACAAGCTTCCAGTGTGGGAAGAGTTTCAGTCGAGAGGGGACCCTTAAAGGACGCCAGCGAACTCGCACAGGGGAGAGGCCATACCACTGTGCCCAGTGTGGGAAGAGTTTCAGTTTTGAGGGAAACCTTAAACAACACCAGCGAACTCACACAGGGGAGAGGCCGTACCACTGTGCCCAGTGTGGGAAGAGTTTCAGTTTAGAGGGAAACCTTAAACGACACCAGCGAACTCACACAGGGGAGAGGCCGTACCACTGTGCCCAGTGTGGGAAGAGTTTCAGTCGAGAGGGAACCCTTAAACTACACCAGCGAACTCACACAGGGGAGAGGCCGTACCACTGTGCCCAGTGTGGGAAGAGTTTCAGTCAGTCCTCTGACCTAATGAAACACCAGCGAACTCACACAGGGGAGAGGCCGTACCACTGTGCCCAGTGTGGGAAGAGTTTCAGTCGAGAGGGAACCCTTAAACTACACCAGCGAACTCACACAGGGGAGAGGCCGTACCACTGTGCCCAGTGTGGGAAGAGTTTCAGTCAGTCCTCTGACCTAATGAAACACCAGCGAACTCACACAGGGGAGAGGCCGTACCACTGTTCCCAGTGTGGGAAGAGTTTCAGTCGACCTTAAAACACCAGCGAACTCACACAGGGGAGAGGCCGTACCACTGTGCCCAGTGTGGGAAGAGTTTCTGTGAGTCCCGAGCCCTAAAGAGACACCGGCAAACCCACACACGTGCTGAATGAAGCACGCCTGTTCTTGAGCATGGGGTCAGGTGCATGTGATGAATGTTGAAACATGCTCATTTGTAATGCAGTGTCTGAAGATATTTTGAAATAACTAATGGTACATGCTTTTAAGCAAGTTCTCATTTTGTGATGCAACATTTTTAAGCCATCCCAATGTGTACTATTTTTCTACCGGCTGTTTTAAAATGAGTGAAAAAGTTTTGTAAAATGATTTGAGTATAAAATTTTGCTTTTTAAAATCTGTAATATAGTATTACATTTTCAGTGCTTCATATTTTGGGGTTAAAGCAATGAAGAGGTGAATAATTTTTCCAACAGCGTTACGCAGTTACATTATATATTTTGGCACATGAAATACTGGTATACTTGAATTGTTTTTAAGAAATTGAATGTAAATTTTAAGGTTGAATAAAGGACCTTTGCCGTTATGGTTCTTCGTCAGTGATGGTTATTATCGAACTCTGGATTTTAGCAATGCGTGGGTCGGTGTCTTCCCTTCCTTCCCCCTGCATCTACCATGAATGTGGAAACTTGCCGTTTGCATTTGTGATATTATGTGAAAGGAGGTATCGGCATCAGCCAGTGACACCAATTAAATATTTTTATCCGCCCCAGAATTTACATAGTATGCATCCATACGTACATACACTGCTCAAAGAAATGAAGGGAACAATTAACACAGTATAACACCAAGTCAATTAAACTTCTGGGATATCGATCTGTCCAGTTAGGAAGCGTAAACGATTGTGAATCAATTTCACCTGCTTTGGTGCAAATGAAAGTGACAATAGATGGACAGGAGAGGCAACAGCAAGACAACCCCCCAAAAAGTAAATGCTTTTGCAGGTGGTGGCCACAGACCATTTCTTTCTTCTTATCCTTCCTGGCTTATTTCTCTAGTTTTGCATTTTGCAAGTGCCTTTGTCATTACTGGTAGCATGAGGCGATACCTGCAGCCCATTCAGGTTGCACAGGTAGTCCAGCTCCTCCCGGATAGCACATCCATACGTGCCGCCGCAAGGTTTGCTGTGTCTCCCAGCACAGTCTCAGGAGTGCAGAGGAGATACCGGGAGACGGGCCATTACACGAGGAGAGCTGGACAGGGCCGTAGAAGGGCGACAAACAACCCAGCGGCAGGACCGTTTTCTGCTTTTTTATGAGGGAGGAACATGAGGAGCACTGCCAGAGCCCTACAAAATGATTTCCAGCGGGCTACTCGTGTGCGTGTTTCTGACCAAACTGTCAGAAACAAACTCCATAAGGGCCCGACGTCCTTTATGGGACCTGTGCTCACAGCCCAGCACCGTGCAGCTCGATTGGCATTTTCCAGAGAACACCAGAATTGGCAGGTTCGCCACTGGCGCCCCGTTCTCTTCACAGATGAGACCAGGTTCGCACCACGTGACAGACTGGAGACGCCGTGGCGAATGTTATGCTGCCTGCAACATCATCCAGCATGACCGGTTTGGTTTAATTGATTGGTGTGATACTGTGATGATTAATACTGCAGTGTATTAATATTCATGTTTACTTAAGCTCTGACCATGCAGTAAGTTATTTGTTTATCCAGAGAAATTTCATATAAATTGCAGCCAATCCAGTTGGAATGTCAAGCTTTCATTATCAAATTTATTTGAATAAAAGTGCACCTTTGTTGGGTCCATCAAGAGGTCAAAGGGAACATTTATATTTCAGATTCTTAAAATGTATTTACAACCTTGGTAGCAACTTAATGGGGTGAACAACTGCTGTGTTAATGCCTACAAACTGCCCATTGGGGAGGGGTATTCTCTGGTGTAGGGGAGCAGACAATCGGGCATGCACAAAAAAACCCCAATCTGAACTGTGTACATTGTGTAAAAAAAAAAAGACAAAAAGTTGTCCGAAAGCAAGATGAATTTTTTGGAAGTTTCTCCAGTGATCTTTGCGTCCAGGAGTGCTTTGCTTTTGCCGGAAGCCCCACACAGCGGCCTGTCTGAGGGGAGGTGGGGGGGCCCTTGGCCGCTTTAGGTTGTGGCTTTCTTTTCCCACTCCTGTGTGAAAGGACAAGGGGATGAACGGTTTAAACACCACAGGCAACGGGCACCATGCATGACTACTGAAATCACTCCCGTCCCCCACAGGATTGAGTATGACTTCATATTTAAGAGTCAATGTGAAATAAACTACAACTGCCAACTAAACATGATGCTACTGCTAAACCTCTGACCTTGGCTTTCTGGAGGACGTTGCCCTTGCTGGGTGCCATGATTGACAGGGGTCTGCTTTTTAGGGCTGTGGCGGAGTTGACGGGGGAGGTATCTGTGCAGTTAGAGGCGGGTGCTGCAGGGGAGGTGCAGGATTGGACCTTGGGCTGAAAGCAGACAGGCTGTTACTCACTGGACTGCATGCACATGTCACATACCTCCACTGGGAGGCAGCATACTGTCAGTAGGGGCAGTCAGACTTACTAGTATAGGGTGGATGGTAAATTCAGTGGGATGTAACACATGAACCAGGAGACATCATGGGTATCACACAGACCATAGTACAGGGTGCAGGGTAAACGGTTCAATTGTTCTCAGAGGTGGAAAGGCCAGGGTTCCGAAAGTAAAATTTTGCCATGTGTTTCTTCCACCCATGAACTCAGCCAGCTGATTTCACTATTTAAATTGTGCTAATTTGTGCAAATCCAGCTGATTGGAACAAAATACTGGGGAGTTTTTCTTTCAGGACCTGGTCTTTCCACCTCTGATGCTTTCATATTGACCATTAACACACTGCATACTGACCGTTAAGTAAGTATGTGAGTGGTGAACACAGACTGACCGTGGAAGTGCTGACCATGTCCAGGAGGCCGCAGTCCACCGCCGTGCCGAGGGTGAAAGGTCCCGCCTCCACCTTCTTCAGACTCTCCTTCACGTCCACCAGCTGCAGCTCCAGCTCCACCCGCCTTCTCTCCTCCTCTCGGCAGGCCTCTTCTGCCTCTTTCACGCGCGCCTCCAGGGGGTGCTGCTGCGCCGGGTCTGAGCAACACACGGTATTAAGTTCACACATGCACACACCTTCATACAGTCAGGACTCACCCTTGTACTTATTTTCACTTTTTGCTTTAAAAGCCAGTTTTATCCAGAAGCAGTTAAACCTTGATGCAATACTAATTGATTCAAGAACTATTTGCTTTGCTCAATCCACCGAATCTGATCATTCTGTTCCCTGCCCAACAAATAGCCAATCATTATACAACATGCAAAAGCCTGCTTACAGCTGACCCTCAGACACATGAGCCATTGCCCTGACCAGAATAGTTCAGGAGACAGAAAACTGCCTCCCTGTTCTCTCAAATTCTTTCCACAATCACTTAAAGACCTTCCATGTGGCCTGTGACAAGTGAGCATTCCAAAAGAACCTTATAATTATACTTTAAAAAAATAATAATCTCAGCCAGATTAACTTTTTGTGCTCATAAACATATCTTGCAAGTTCAGAAACCAAATGACAAATATATTTTTTTACTTTCCATTAAATGTTTTTTACTAGTAGCTTTTAGAGAATTGGGTAGTTCCTCATAGTCAAGATTTGTGTCCAGTACAAAATTAGCTGCATCTTGTTGAGTCCCTCACATGCCACTAGAGGGCACTAATGCTCCCAGCTGCAGTTTCGGCACAGTGCCAAAAGAAGCAGGGTTCTCGTGTGCAAGGAGATGTGAGAGGGAATTGCAGTGTACCTCTGCAAGCTGTGAGCGCCTCCTTCAGCTCCCTCCTCTGCAGGCGCAGTGCTGCCAGGGTGTTCCGCACCTCTTCTTTCTTTCTTTCCAGGCGGTCTCGCTCCTCAGAGAACCTACGAACGTCTGCCTCCGTTCGGTTCTTCCCCAGCTTGACCTCGATCGACCCCAAGCCTGCTGGAGAAGATCGCTGCTCCTTAAGGTGGGCGCTGACTGTGAGCTCATACCCTAGCTGGGCTATTGCCTACAAGCTGTTTCGGAGACCTTAACAGTTGGGACTGTTCAGTTGAGTGTGACAGTGTTGCTGTGATGGGGCCGGTAAAAACATGTAAAATACAAATGCAGCAGTAAAATCTGCCAAATATAGATGGCTGTATGAGGCATGCATTTAAAAATATGAAAACATCTGTGATTAATGGAGAATAGGATTGTTTCTGTGATTGAAGTGAGGATGTGATTGATTCAGTGGTTGAGATTAATATTATTGGTTGTGTGAGATGAGGATGTGATTGCTTCTGTGAATGAGTTGGGAGGGACATGATTGGTTCTGTGAATGAGATGAGGATATGATTGGTTCTGTCAATGAGCTGAGCGTGTGATTGGTGCTATGAATGAGATGAGGATATGAATGGTTCTGTGAATGAGGGTCACCTGCAGTGGAGGGTCTTGTCCGCTCTGACACCTCTGTGTTGATCCTGCAGTGCTGGGGGCAAGGAGCACCAGGACCCGATCGTCTCTGGGCCTCAGTGCTGGGGAGGGCGGATTTCTGGGTGTCAGCATTGGAGAGGGGGGGTTTCTGGGTGTTCACATTGGAGAGGGGGGGTTTCTGGGGGTCCAGGTTAGAGAAAAGGGGTTTCTGGGGGTCCATGTTGGAGATAGCGAGTTTCTGGGGGTCAGCGTTGGAGAGAAGGGGTTTCTGGGGGTCCATGTTGGAGATAGGGAGTTTCTGGGGGTCAGCGTTGGAGAGAGGGGGTTTCTGGGGGTCCATGTTGGGGATAGAGGGTTTCTGGGGATCAACGTTAGAGATAGAGGATTTCTGGAGGTCAGTGTTAGAGAGAGGGGATTTCTGGGGCTGGGCTTGGACCTGCGCACTGGGACATTGCTGATCTAGCTCTGCTCTTGATGGAATGGGTGGAACGGTACTGCTACATGGGGGCTCTGGATCCGTCTGGGTGAGAGACACAACCTGAAATGGAAGATTCAAATTCATCTGCTAGACCTGAGAGTATAGCATGACAGTTTTATAAAGGTATAGCATAGCTTTATCGAATTGAATGGATTGCTAAGAGGCTGAGTAAAACTATAGAGCACTCTCATGATGAGAATTACTTGGGTTAAAATGATAGATTACACTGGGTCAGTCTGGATTAAACTAGGTTAAAATAGGTTATGATGGAGTTAGTTTGGATTAAATTAGCTTTGGCTGGCTCAAAATAGGTTATAATGGGTTAGTAGGGGTTAGTCTTGATTGAACAGTTTTTAACTGGGTTAGGATGTATTAAACTAGGTTAGGCTAGGTCTGCTTGAACGGAGTAAATTTGGTGTGATTCCTGAGTTGTTTCTGAGACGATGGGCCTCATTCACGAAGCGTTCCTAAATATGCGCGTACATTTATGTACGAAACAAGTCCGTACGAAAAATTTATGCCGGATTCATCAAACCATGTGGGAAAGGCAGATTTTTTCTTATTCAAGTACGTATGTTCATAATGACAAGCGCGTTCACGTTATTTTGTGATTAGCATAAATCCACGTCCATTAATTGCCTCATATGGAGGATGTCACTTCGATTTAAAGGTCCATACAATGTCAAAATGGCCCAGGAAAAGCAAAAGAAAGAATTATTCTGACACTGAAATATAAGTTTTATTAGCAGATGTTCAATCAAGGTTTAAAAATACATAGTTTTGTATTGTTCATTCCGGTGTCATAAAGTAAATAGTAAAGTATCCTACATGGTAAAGTAAAAAATGCAAGGAAAAACATGCAGGAAATGCAAAATCTCCCATCACACGAGCTGTTTACGTGCAAGCCTATCTGCATCAGACTAGCGCATTCCCTCTATCTGCCAAGCAATTGGCTGTGGTCTTTCTCGCAGCCTTGTAATACATTTCGTCATTTTGTTAGTGTTCTGTGCATGCGAGAGGTGGTTTGAAATCTGAGCCGCACAGATGTGATACCCTTTCTATTCATATTTTGTAAACGTATCTTCGGATGGAGCCTTGAGGCTACGTTTGTGCAGTAGCCTACCGTAACGGCACCAATAACATTGGGCAGGTTGGTAATTTCATAAAAACCCGAAAACGACTAACCAGCCACTCTCAGCCAACAAATAGCTTTTGCGCGATCCTAAAGATGCGTTCTATTCTCTCCTAAGCAGCCAACTCCTTCAACAGCACAAGGTCAGCCATTGCAACGCCCGCTATACAGACCTGAAAGTAATTTTATAGCAAATTCTCGTTCAATGGTTAAATGTGTGTTTTAATTAACATCGTATAACATTTAAATTTAATCAATTCAGAAAAATAGTAGCTTACTGGGATCATTAATTAAGTTATGGGTCTAATTAAATAAATGCATAGGGCCAGATTCAGAGTTGGGACTTCCGAAAGTCCACGTAGCTTAAGCTATTTGTGATTCATAAATTTGACTTATCCGCTGTTTTAAGCGTGTCTCCAGTAC
>CM040405.1:107542718-107990718 GCA_022702515.1 Ilyophis sp. 1 JC-2022 | reverse complement strand
TACATTCTTATACACTTAATACATTCAGTGGAAGAGAGAGCACTGGATCTGAAAGTCTTGTTTTTAACCGTCAAAGCATGATTATGTGTTTTATATCATGACTGCAATGTCATATGAGTAAAATGTAGGCTGGGTTAAGTCTCGACTGACAGACTTTTGGGG
Organism: Ilyophis sp. 1 JC-2022; assembly: GCA_022702515.1. NCBI lineage: Eukaryota > Metazoa > Chordata > Actinopteri > Anguilliformes > Synaphobranchidae > Ilyophis > Ilyophis sp. 1 JC-2022. The sequence continues at coordinate 107,990,556 of CM040405.1, read as the reverse complement.
GCCTTTTATAGAAATTATGGCACACAGGAAGCACGGAAATACACAGTGCGATTGTAAAAATATGTAGCAATGATGTTTCAAATGAGGTGTACTGACAGCACAAATTGAGATATTACACGAGAAATAATAAAATAATAAAATTCAAGACCTAATAAATCTACTGTTACATATGCTGTTATTGAGCAACAACTAAGAAGTATAGACATCCACAATGAGTGTATAACTGATGAAGACAGACAACACTACAGTCACCTATACTATACATCCAAGAAAATCTTGTAATAAGTTAAACCAATATTATAAATGCTTCAACATTTTTTAGTCTTCTATAAATTATATGAACAACTCAGTAAAATAGTTGTTTTGTAATCCTATGTGCTGCAGAACTAGACTGGATTAATTGGACTGAAAACACATAATAACATAAACGTTTATGATACACTATGAGTATGTTTCAGTTTCACTGATCTTTAGTTAAGTTGTAGCATGGCTGTTTTCTCTCATACATTTCCCATGTTCTTAAAAAGTGACACTGACCTTTTATTGCAGCAGGGGTATTACTGTGCCATTTGTGTCTTTCTGTAAGTGATAATTGGTTAATTTCACTCCAAGGAGGAACTCAAGCCTGCAATTAATCTTAGTAAAGAAAAACTGAAGAAGTTTTCTGAGGTTGAACAAGAATGTAAAACAACAGCAGAACACATCAAGGTGAGTTAAGAACTGTGGAATTCTTTTTAGCTCCACAAAAACACAAAAACATTATGTTTGGTTAATATTGTGTTTGACAGGTATAACGAACACAGTATCATACATAAAACATAGTTACACTATTTAGGTTTAAAATTGTGTGTTCGAATTGCAGAGTCAAGCACAGCGCACAGAGATTCAAGTAAAGGCAGAGTTTGAGAAGCTCCACCAGTTCCTGCGAGAGGAAGAGGAGGCCAGACTAGCTGTACTGAAGGAGGAAGAGGAGCAGAAGAGCCAGATCATGAAGGAGAAGTTGGAACACATCACAACACACATCTCCACCCTTTCAGACAAAATCACAGCTGTAGAGAAGGCCATGAAAACTGAAGACATCTTCTTTTTAAAGGTATAGAAGCTTGATTTAGTGACAGTGTTCTGGGTTTATACCGTCTTATTCCAGCCATTTTGAGATCCACAGTTTGTTACTGTGATACATCAGTGGCCATTTTCAATAAGGGGTCAGTGGGGGAGGCCCCACCAGCAGAATGTTGAAGATGAGACTAAACTGGTAACAGGCAACATGTTACATTGGGATATATAGTAAACAACTTATACTATATATATTTCCCTTTTCTATGCTATACTATAAAATTGTTTATCACATTTTCATTGGAGATTCAATCCGATACTTTTTAAATTATTTTGAGCATAGCCTAGCTTCTACTCCAATTAGCACGCATACACTTTGCTGGCATGTATAGACGATCTGTTTTCTGGTTTTCTGCTAGCCAATAGCTCATTGTTGACTCTCATGGTGGAGCCGACAATAAGTCAGCCCCTAACTGTCGTTAAAATCAACAAACTGAAACATTTTTATGTACTGGCCTGTGGTTCTCGACAGTATTTAGCTGTGTGCCAAAGTTACCTTGTTCTGTCACAATGTAGCTGTAACTTACTAAGCAGGTAGCCTGTCAAAAGTGAGCATGAATAATCCGTGAACCCTGAATGTGATTCCAACAGTTATGTTGGGTTCACTGAGGTCAGTGTTGGTAAAAATGTTGATGTGCGAAGATGTAGATCTTTGAAATAAGCCAGCGAGGTGCATCAGCATTGTTTTTTATATAATGAATGTGATTTTAATTATTTGATGGTTTTCTATGCTTTAAACTTTTGTCTGAATGTGTCACAAAATCATTTCAATGTAAAGAGACCTGTATAATTTAGAGAAGCCTTCATTTAATTGCTGAAGTAACTCAGAAACCACACCTGTGTGGAAACTGCTGCTTTCAATGTACTTTGTATCCCTCATTTACTCAAGTGTTTCCTTTATTTTTGCAGTTACCTGTACATTACAGCACCTTAATTTATGTGTGCTTACTGTTAAAATCTGCATCACTTTCATTAGCATGGCTCCTGTTTCCCACGTATTGTAACCTCTCTCTCATAATGGTCTCTATTGAATACCTTTCTGCATGCATACATCTTATCACAATAACGCTGTTATTATGTGTATTTCAGAGCTACAAGAACATCAAGGAAAGGTATGTAGACTACACCTCATTTAGTCTTTTCTGTTTAAGTCACTTCAAACACTAAAGCTTGACTGACTCCTGCGTGTCATTACAGAGCCCAGTGCACACTGCAGGATCCAGAGCTGCTCTCAGGGGCGCTGATAGATGTGGCCAAACACCTGGGCAACCTGAAGTACAGAGTCTGGGAGAAGATGCTGAAGAGGGTGCAGTACAGTGAGTATCTGTACACAATCAACCATTTTGTGGATCATATGCGGTCAAATCTGATTTTGAAATAAATCCGCTCAAGCAGGAAAAATACTTTGCATTTACTGTTTGTTGTCTTTTTTCTTTTTTATGTTTGGCAAATCCCTGTATTTATTCATGTTTTTAATTGTTTATGGCTGTTATTATACTACACTGTTGTTCCAGGGGTACTGTATTCTTTCTTACACCTGCCTGTAATGAGAAGAATGACAAACTTGGTGCATACATTCACTCTTATTGCACATATAGCGCTAAAAACTCTTAACTCAATTACATTCAATTAAATCAATTAAAAGAGGTAATTTTATTAGTTATGGTTGAATCCAGCTGAGCTGTGAGCTGTGCTCCTCACCTCTGCTCTGAAAATCGTGAAATTTACAGTTTTTCACAATTGTTAACACACGTTTCTCAAAACAATAACGGCTTTCTCAAAACTGCACACACAAAACTGAAAACCTCACACACAAAATGCTAAACCTGACACTCCCTTTGCAAGATGACTCTTTGCCATCAAATCTCTTAACTGTTCACAAAATGGAACTCGTGTTTTCATTTGGTACACACAGCCATATTTTCAAATGACACACACATACCATTCATTGAGTACACACAACTAAGCATTTGCTGCACACTACCAATCATTTACAGCATACTGATGTGCAAAATTGAAAACACAATCATAGAAATGGAACACACCATATAAATGACAATGACTCTGGAGAATGAGCCATTTCTCCTTTTGTAAAATGTCTCAGTGTAGGCCTACTCTTTTCATAGTCAAACATAAAACAGCACACAAATATGCAGCAAAAACAAGTTTTATTTCAGGACACACAGAGAACAGTACAGTACTGTAAACCGGCCTGCTCAACCCCCCCCCCCACACAAAAATGAATTAGGCATCACGCCTCCTTCTCCTTCTCCTCCTCCTCCTTGTCCTCCTCCTCCTCTTCATCCTCCTTGTCCTCCTCCTCCTCCTCCTCCTTGTCCTTCTCCTCCTCCTCCTCCTCCTCCTCCTTGTCCTCCTCCTCCTCCTCCTTGTCCTCTTCCTCCTCCTTGTCCTCCTCTTCCTCCTTGTCCTCCTCCTCTTCCTCCTCTTCCTCTCCCTCCTCCTTCTTGTCCTCCTCTTCCTCCTCCTCCTCCTCTCACTCTTACCCCTCTCCTTCTCTGGTTGTCTCTCTCTTCAAAGTTCTCCATTGTTCACCAAACAAAACAGAGGCTCAAGGCACTTTTATGCTGCAGTCCTGAAGCAAATTGCTCAACAGACCTGAATGTTTAGAGATTTGAATATTTGTGTGTTGTAGGTTGATGCTTTGAGATTTTACTTGAGAAGTGTGTGCAACAACTGAACATTGTGTGTAGTGTTTTGACAACAAGGTGATGTGTAATTGACATCAGAGTGTAAAGAAGGAAAGTCAGAGTCTAATGCAGATAAGGGAGTGTGAAGTAGTGCCAAATTGGGTCGAGCGATTGGTACATGAAGTGAAGGTTGTGCAAATTGTGCCGGATTTTCGCTTTTTGTGTGTTAACAATTGTGAAAAACTGTAATAGCCACGGTCATTGACTATGACGGCTCGCCGCACGCCATGCACTTGCCAGAAAATAGAGCCCTAAGTCTCTATATAGATAGGGACGGGTGATTAGTTCCGTTTATGGAGTGGATAAGAGCGTCTGCTAAATGACTATAATGAGTGAAACATGAAGCAAGGGTAAAACATTATGAAAAAAACTAGTACCTAAAACAACCACTAGGTGTGAGCAATGTACTGTGATCTGGGGTCAGAACCAAGGGGCCAAGACTGGGCTTTCGTTTTGAAGCTCACTTCCAGGTTGGGCTGGGAGCCGCCATAGGTCTTTCACCATGTAAGTCAATGGCAGCAATGTGGTCAAAATACTCAAAAAAATGTAATTGCAATTGTTGCCTTTCCTTCTAATGCCTGTGCATGTGCAGATTTTTTTTAAATATTGTGTTGTTTGGACAGGATATTAATATTTGTTCAGAACCAATCAAAGGGACAGGTTGAGTCCTGGGGTCACTGCTTTATGGTTCTCACTGCCCTCACTCGGAGGGGTGGGACCAGAAGGGGGAGTCATTTATGTTTGGGACAGAGAGACACGCTGTATTTTTGAGTGTAAGTCGATGGAGAACATCCTTTAGTAGCCTACCGTGAACAAGCTGTTGTTTTGTGGACGTAGTTTGTAACATAATAAATTGATTGCCTTTTCACTCACATTCACATTGCCATCTTCAACATGTTGTAACAACAAAGATGTAAAATGGTAACACTGGAATATATTTTCTAAAAAAAAATCTATTTCCTGTGATGTAAAATGCCTAATCTAATCATAAATGAAACACTGAATTAAACTAAATTTATTTTGTGGGCTACATCTTCATTTGCCACCCATGCTCACCTTTTCTCCAGCACAACAGCCTGCATACCACAAGCCTGATCAGCAGGTTTATTCCGGTTTTGATCCACATAGGGTGTGTTCTGTCAGCAAAAGTCAAAGTGAAAATATTAGTGAGAGACGGAGTCTGTGAAATGGCAGCTAAAGTTTTGATTCCTGAGGATGAACTCTGTTGTTCTGTATGTTGTGATATATTTAGAGAGCCTCTTATTCTGAAATGTAGCCACAGCTTCTGTAGAACATGTGTGCAGCGGTACTGGGAAGAGAAGAGCTCTCGAGAGTGTCCCATCTGCAGGAGCAAGGCCTCTATGGAGGATCCTCCTGTAAACCTGGCTTTAAGAAGCATTGTGGAGTCCTACTTAAAGCAGAAGAGTGAGAGTGAGGCTGCAGAGAAAAGTGAAGCTGTTGTGAAGAGTGAAGCTTGTTGCAGTCTTCATGGAGAGAAATTCCTGTTCTTCTGTGAGAAAGACCAGGAGCCTCTCTGTGTCGTGTGTCAAACATCAAAAAAGCACAGAAACCACCCAGTCTGTCCAGTGGAAGAGGCTGCACTGGACATGAAGGTATTTGATTTTAAATGTCAACAATTAGATGTCTCAGTGTAAAACATTCAGTTCTGACAGACAGCTGTGGTCTTATACATTCTTATACACTTAATACATTCAGTGGAAGAGAGAGCACTGGATCTGAAAGTCTTGTTTTTAACCGTCAAAGCATGATTAAGTGTTTTATATCATGAGTACAATTTCATATGAGTAAAATGTAGGCTGGGTTAAGTCTTGACTGACAGACTCTTGGGGGCCTTTTATAGAAATTATGGCACACAGGAAGCACGGAAGTACACAGTGCGATTGTAAGAATATGTAGCAATGATGTTTCAAATGAGGTGTACTGACAGCACAAATTGAGATATTACACAAGAAATAATAAAATAATAAAATTCAAGACCCAATAAATCTACTGTTATATATGCTGTTATTGAGCAACAACTAAGAAGTATAGACATCCACAATGAGTGTATAACTGATGAAGACAGACAACACTACAGTCACCTATACTATACATCCAAGAAAATCTTGGAATAAGTTAAACCAATATTATAAATGCTTCAACATTTCTTACAGTCTTCTATAAATTATATGAACAACTCAGTAAAATAGTTGTTTTGTAATCCTATGTGCTGCAGAACTAGACTGGATTAATTGGACTGAAAACACATAATAACATAAACGTTTATGATGCACTATGAGTATGATTCAGTTTCACTGATCTTTAGTTAAGTTGAAGCATGGCTGTTTTCTCTACTACATTTCCCATGTTCTTAAAAAGTGACACTGACCTTTTATTGCAGCAGGGGTATTACTGTGCCATTTGTGTCTTTCTGTAAGTGATAATTGGTTCATTTCACTCCAAGGAGGAACTCAAGCCAGCACTTAATCTTATTAAAGAAAAACTGAAGAAGTTTTCTGAGGTTGAACAAGAATGTAAAACAACAGCAGAACACATCAAGGTGAGTTAAGAACTGTGGAATTTTTTTTAGCTACACAAAAACATTATGTTTGGTTAATATTGTGTTTGACAGGTATAACGAACACAATGTCATACATAAAACATAGTTACACTATTTAGGTTTAAAATTGTGTGTTCGAATTACAGAGTCAAGCCCAGCACACAGAGATGCAGGTAAAGGCAGAGTTTGAGAAGCTCCACCAGTTCCTGCGAGAGGAAGAGGAGGCCAGACTAGCTGCACTGAAGGAGGAAGAGGAGCAGAAGAGCCAGATCATGAAAGAGAAGTTGGAACAAATCACAACACACGTCTCCACCCTTTCAGACAAAATCACAGCTGTTGAGAAGGCCATGAAAACTGAAGACATCTTTTTTTTAAAGGTATAGGAGCTTGATTTAGTGACAGTGTTTATACCGTCTAATTCCAGCCCTTTTGAGATCCATAGTTTGTTACTGTGATACATCCGTGGCAATTTTCAATAAGGGGTCAGTGGGGGAGGCCCCACCAGCAGAATGGGGAAGATGAGAATAAACTGGTAACAAGCAACATGTTACATTGGGATATATATTAAACAACTTATATTATATATTTCCCTTTTCTATACAATATTATAAAATTGTTTATCACATTTCCATTGGAGATTCAATCCAATAATTTTTAATTATTTTGAGCATAGCCTAGCTTCTACTCCAATTAGCATGCATACACTTTGCTGACATGTATAGACGATCTGTTTTCTGGTTTTCTGCTAGCCAATAGCTCATTGTTTACTCTCATTACATTATAGACATTTAGCAGACGCTCTTATCCAGAGCGACGTACATAGTGCATTTTCAAACTAGGAACAAGAGCGTTTAAAAACAACCCTAAAGGCAAATATGAATCTAAGTACTAGGCGCAGTCAGTTTGATTGGGGTTTTTTAATTTTAATTTTTTTTTGGGGGGGGGGGGGTAATTACACAACATTAATAACAATAGTCACAGGGAGGTAGGGAGGGGTGGAGAGAGGTGCAGCTTGAAGAGGTGAGTTTTCAATCTGCGCTTGAAGGCGGTCAGACTTTCTGCTATCACATTTTCTTTGGAGATTCAATCCGATACTTTTTAAATTATTTTGAGCATAGCCTAGCTTCTACTCCAATTAGCATGCATACACTTTGCTGACATGTATAGACGATCTGTTTTCTGGTTTTCTGCGAGCCAATAGCTCATTGTTGACTCTCATGGTGGAGCCGACAATAAGTCAGCCCCTAACCGTCGTTAAAATCAAACTGAAACATTCTTATGTGCTGGCCTGTGGTTCTCGACAGTATTTGGCTGCGTGCCAAAGTTACCTTTTTCTGTAACAATGTAGCTGTAACTTACTAATCAGGTCGCCTGTCAAAAGTGAGCATGAATAATCCGTGAACCCTGATTGTGATTCCAACAGTTATGTTGGGTTCACCGAGGTCAGTGTTGGTAAAAATGTTGATGTGCAAAGATGTAGATCTTTGAACTAAGCCAGCGAGGTGCATCAGCATTTTTTTTTATATAATGAATGTGATTTTAATTATTTGATGGTTTGGTGACACTTTATTTTGAGTGTCCCATGTTGATCTCAACTTGATATCAACTGAATGTTGAGATAGAGCAAACAGTCAGTTTATACTTTGCTTAGTGTCAATAGAGTGTTTCTTGAAAAGAGTGTTCAGTGTCAATACAGTGTTTCTTGACACTCACTTCTTTGTGGAGTTTGTGGACAATCACTTACCATGCAATTGACTTTAAATTAACACTGAACTGATATTCAATTGATATGAGTGTCAACATGGGACAATCAAAATAAAGTGTTACCGATGGTTTTCTATGCTTTACTTTTTTGTCTGAATGTGTCACAAAATCATTTCAATGTAAAGAGACCTGTATAATTTAGAGAAGCCTTCATTCAATTGCTGAAGTAACTCAGAAACCACACCTGTGTGGAAACTGCTGCTTTCAATGTACTTTGTATCCCTCATTTACTCAAGTGTTTCCTTTATTTTTGCAGTTACCTGTACATGACAGCACCTTCATTCATGTGTGCTTACTGTTAAAATCTGCATCACTTTCATTAGCATATCTCCTGTTTCTCATGTATTGTAACCTCTCTCTCATAATGGCCTCTATTGAATACCTTTATCCATGCATATATCTTATCACAATTATGCTGTTATTATTTGTTTTTCAGAGCTACAAGAACATCAAGGAAAGGTATGTAGACTCCACCTCATTTAGTTTTTTCTGTTTAAGTCACTTCAAACACTAAAGCTTGACTGACTCCTGCGTGTCTTTACAGAGCCCACTGCACACTGCAGGATCCAGAGCTGCTCTCAGGGGCGCTGATAGATGTGGCCAAACACCTGGGCAACCTGAAGTACAGAGTCTGGGAGAAGATGCTGGAGAGGGTGCAGTACAGTGAGTATCTGGGCCAGATGGTGAACATTTGTATTTTTTTTGCAAGCATTTAATGAACATGTGAAACTGAAGCTGTATATTGAAATGTTGTAAAATAAAAACAAGGCACCCAGTCTCAGTTCCCTCCAAGTTTAGGAAGATCCTAAAAGAAGATCCTGCTTCTCACAAGCAAACATAGAATTAACATAAAATATAAAACCTCATTAACAATATGGATTATTAGCTGTCTGTACATTTGATTTGCTATGAAATGTGTTCATTGATTTATTCATTTTCATAAAGCAAATGGGTTTTATATTTCAGTAATAAATCACTATAGTATATTATAATTATATACAATGTACTGTGTATGTGACCTGATCTGAATAGAGTATTTGAAATGTGGCGCTTCTTTCAAATTCTTTCTTCTTGATATTTCAGCTCCTGTGCTGCTGGACCCCAACACTGTATGCGCCTCTCTCTCTCTTTCTGATGATCTGACCACTGTGACACACACAGGTACAGCACAGAAATGTCCTGATAACCCAGAGAGGTTTAAACCCTGTGTGAATGTGCTGGGATCTGAGGGGTTTACCTCAGGGAAACACAGCTGGGAGGTGAAGGTGGGGAACAAAACTGCGTGGACTATAGGAGTGGTGAAAGAGTCCATCACTAGGAAGGGAAGTATAACATACAGCCCAGAAGGAGGATTCTGGATCATGATGCTGAGGAATGGTGAGGATTACAGTGCAGCTGGAGGTACTGACCTCACACTGAAGAGGAAACCCCAGAGCATCAGAGTGCAGCTGGACTATGACGGGGGGAAGGTGTCCTTCTTCAACCCCAGTGACATGTCCCACATTTACACTTTTACAGAGACATTTACTGAGAGAGTGTTCCCATACTTTTCTCCCTGTTTGAAAGAAGATGGGAATGATGCACCCCTGCAAATATGCCCAGTGAAAGTGTCTGTAACAGTGATGTCATCCCAGTGAAAGTGTCTGTAACAGTGATGTCATCCCAGTGAAAGTGTCTGTAACAGTGACGTCATCCCAGTGAAAGTGTCAGTAAAATACTACAGTTGTGGTACTGAAAAAATATTATTGAAAAAATTATATTCACTTTCTTTTCATCTTTATTATGTTGAGGGTTAATTATCTGTACATGGATCTTTGATCATGTACATACTGATGCAGGCAGTATCTTCTGGGTTTTGCTTTTATCAGGTTTTGTTTTTTATTTTATTGTTTTTTTCAGAATAATTAGACAAAACTATGTCATATAATGTTTTACATAAAGCAGATGCGGTGGTGAAGTCAAATGTTTTCAAAATCATTCCTGTCTAACTGGGTTCATCAGCCAGTTTACAAGCTGGAAATGCATGAGTATGATGAGCACTCGTTCGTTTGATTCCATCAGTCTCTTGCGCTCTTTTCACATTGTACTTTACAGATTCAGTGAAGAATCAATTCACCCTGTCAAGTTGATTACCGTAATCAACCATAATTAAATCATTGACTTTGTCAAGTAATTACAAAACTTTCTCTGATTGTGTCTCTCATAGTATTCATTCATCAAATCATGTTAGAGATGCTAATTACCTAAAAGCATTCCACTGAGTTAAAATCAACTGTATAATTTTACAGAATAGAGGATATTTTTTATTGAATCCCCTGCTTTATTGTATAGTTCACTAGCTAATAGCAACATTCACAAAATTCTAGCAAAGAAACTTCAGTTTGCTAAAAATTTAGGAGCTCTAAACTGCCTCAGTCATAATTAAGTCATTGATCTTGGCAAGTAATCACAAAGCTTTCTCTGATTGTGTCTCTCATAGTATTTCTCTTCATCTAATCAGAGAAGATATTTCAAATTACAAAAAAAAAGGTTCCACTGACTAAAAAACAACAAAATTATTTTAAAGAATAAGGTATAAGATATTTTCTTTACTGGGGCACTTATAGTAGCGTGCAGTAAAACCTACCAAAGAGTTAGGCTTCTTCTTAAGTTTGTTGAAAACTGTTTTTTTATGTACATTAAACTGCCTGATTTTAACAGACCAGATACATCATTATTTATGGAGTCAATATTTCTTAAATTCTGGCATGAATTCTAATAGTTATTTTCATGACTAGAGAATGCAAATCAATGTTGACAGTAACCACCAGATTTAAGATAAGATTACTGAAGGCCCAGGTCTACATCCTGTGGTGCACTACTGCTCCCTGTAAATCAGTTAGTTCAGGCACATTATCATCTCTGTGCACCCAGCGCCTTTACTGGAGTTCATCCTGTGCAGATATTCACTCACACATTAACACTAAAGACTCTCTCAGGACATACAGTACAGTAGAGACAATGGAGACAGCAGATAACTGCATTTTTTCCTTTAATGTGTTTGTGTTGAGAAGGCCCAGAAGGAGGGTATACTCTATCCAAATGGCACTGGCCTTGCTGCATCTATTAACTTACCATAAATTGAGGGCTCTTTAAAAAGGAAATAGATCTTGAGGAATAGAGAGGAAATCAATAGTGTTATCAGGATGTTTGTGTCTGAATTTTATGAATTATCTGAATTATATGAGTACATATTGTACATCACTGCTTGTACTTACTGTGTCGAGGAGCTGTAATGTTGGGCTGGGGATACCTGGGGAAGTTGAGGTGTTATGTGGGCATTGAAGTATTTTGCTGTCTGTGACATTTACTCATATAAAGTTTTCTAAAACTTTTGATTCAAGAAATATTTTATTCTGAAAGAAATATGAACAAAGCTCTACAAAAATGAGTCTGATGTGAAATTTTTTTAAATTATTTTTCCGAACAAAATCACTCGACAACATTCAATCGCCCTGTACGTGTAAACATACTATGCGACATCCGACTCATTTTTGCAGAGCGGGTCACATTTAATGTTAGTTTTTCGGATTAGACATGGAGTAAGTCATTAGAGACAAATACATAAAATAAAAAAAAATCAGCATGTACATGTAGTTTGCTTCCATCTAGCTCTCAAATGATGAATTCACATTTGTTTCCATTCAAGCATGCAGATAAATCATTTGCACTGTCAGGCTACACATCATTCTCTTCATCCTTTCATATAAAATCACATCTTAAAGCGACTCGTTGCCTCATTTGAGGGGTTGAAAGGAATGTAACACAAAACAAGTGAAAGAAGTGGTAGACACTGAAACACGTGGCAACACTCTGGAGTATTAGTGGCCAGTGAGCAGGCAGAGGCACACCTAACCATTCTGACTGAAAGTGTTCATTGAAAGCTACAGAGAGAGACGACACTTTGCCCAGTTTCAGTGGAATTTGGTCGCAGCAGGCTAAAATGCCAGATTGTATGTTTAGCAAATGTGTCAATTACTTGACTGTGGCTCACTCTGTCCAGGACGCCTCTTTCCACTGCCATAATGATTAGATATAACCGCTGCTGTTCAGTGGGAGTACTGGAACTTTCCAGCACCTGTGTGCACTGTCACCATTGTTGTGTTTTGGGCACATGCGCTCGCTCGCTCGCTCGCTCGCTCACTCGCTCCTGTATTATTTTGTCGTTTGTATTCACTTATGTGTTCTTTTATAGGCTGAGATCTGCCTGGCTCCCCTTTATCAGCTGGATCTGGTCCTGCTGATCGCCTTCTCAGCTGGAGCTGGTCCGGCTGATTAGGTCCCACCCTAAAGTGGGCTATAAATGGAGGCAGACCTCAGCTCTATAGCTCTCTCCACTCATGCTGGTAGCACCACTCAGGTGCTCTTCTTAGGGGTTGTTTTGGGTTTATTGTTTTACTTTGCTTAATCTATTATACTTTAGGGATAGTGGGTTGGTAGTTCTGTTTTCGTGGCTTTATTTTGATAGTTTAGTTTCTTTGTATGTTTTGGTAGTTTAAGGGAGTCCCCGGCTCCGGCGGGCCACTACGTGTTCGGGCTGGGCTGCTCCCCTCCTTTTGTTCCTTTTGGCCAACCCACCTGACCTCTTTCTTTTCTTTTGGGTAAGTTTTGTAGATTTGTTCTTTTGGTAATAAATAAATTCATTATATTTTTTCAAACGTGCTTGTTCGTGTCAATTATGTCATGGTTACCCACGAGCCTGGTGTATTCTTGGGGTGACCGTAACACCATCAACAGGGATGTTCACAAACATTTTGGGGGGCAGGGGCTCAAGAGAAAAAAAAAGGCCACTGTTTTCATGTTCTGTATCATTTTGTTACACTGCATACATTTTATAAATGAGACATACAGTACAACTACTGAACTATAGTTTGATTTTAGTAACATGTTTTTGAGCATCAGACTGAGAGGAAAAGAAACCACAGTATTATTTTATATTCAAAAACATATACACACGCGCATGCACGCACGCACGCACATACGCACACACACTTATATTTGTTACATCTGTGCACATGGCTGAAAAACTGAGCCAGGGTCAGGGAGGTGAGAAGTATTTTGCCTTTCATTGGAGACAGGTGTATTTGCTTGTTGATTGTTATTTTCTTCTAGCAGTATTTATGCTGCTTCTTATTTCCCAATCAAAATTGATTGATTGATTGAAACTTTTATTTTAACAGGGAAAACACACAGTGACATGCCCAAACAATAATACACTTAACATCACGTTTTTGGAAAAATGGCTATAAATAAAAGGGGGTGACTAATCATGAAACTACCAAAACTATGCAAAACGTAACTACCTGCTTCAGAAATTAATTGCATATTTATAAGTTGTCCTGCATGACGGAGACAACGTCGTTTTAATGATAATTATACCAGCTTGCTTGCTTGCGAGTACCGATGCTAGTAATGACGAAATTACAGGACGCCTCTGCCTTTTTGAAACCGGATATTTACGAAGCAAATTCATGAAGCGCAGTGGGCAGACTTTGCGGTGCATTCTGAGACTCCTTTCCTTGCCTGTGGCGCTCTGGTATCGATTATTCCCTGAAATTCGCACCTCATCAGCACTCCACATAAAGAGCCAATTAAAAGGGCCCATGACTGAAGTAAAGGCCATAAAGAGCCAATCAGAAGGGCCTCCAGGGGACACGACAGGGGAAGACTCAGCTGTGATGGCGAACCATTATGGCTGTTATTATTTATTATACTATTGCTCATAACTGCCAAACCCTTTAATCCATAGTGACTTAAAAGGCTTAAGATTTATTAAATGCACAATAAAGAAAGCAGGGATGACCCATATTTTGCAATCTGTGACACAATTTTTATTTTTATTTTTCACATCAGATTCATTTTTGTAGAGCTTTGTTCAGAAACATGCACACGAGTAGCTCGCTGGAGGTCATTTTGTAGGGCTCTGGCAGTGATCCTCCTGTTCCTCCTCACACAAAGGAGCAGATACCGGTCCTGCCGCTGGGTTGTTGCCCTTCTACGTCCCTGTCCAGCTCTCCTCGTGTAATGGCCCATCTCCCGGTATCTCCTCCACGCTCTTGAGACTGTGCTGGGAGACACAGCAAACCTTCTTGCGACGGCACGTATGGATGTGCCATCCTGGAGGAGCTGGACTACCTGTGCAACCTAAATGGGCTGCAGGTACCGCCTCATGCTACCAGTAGTGACAAGGGCACTAGCAAAATGCAAAACAAGAGAAAAATCAGTCAGGAAGGATAAGGAGAGAGAAATGGTCTGTGGCCACCTCCTGCAAAACCATTTACTTTTTGGGGCTTGTCTTGCTGTTGTCTCTCCTGTCCCTCTGTTATCACTTTCATTTGCACTAAAACATGTGAAATTGATTCACAATAGTTTACGCTTCCTAACTGGACAGATCGATATCCCAATAGTTTAATTGACCTTGTGTTATACTGTGTTGATTAAGTGTTCCCTTAATTTCTTTGAGCAGTGTATATTGGGCCAGTTTTATAATGCACTGTGATTATGTATGGGCAGGTTTTGAGAACCCTTGGCCGTGACCGAATACATTCCCTTAACCCCTTTGAGGGCACATATTTGAGTCAACCTCGTCAAAACGTTTTTGAGTGGGTGACTTTTTCTCACAAACAGGGGCACTTAAAATACCAGGATGAAACCCTTATTTCTGGGGTTTTGTTGAGGGGATTCAGGACACACTCATCTACAGAACTGTGCGCTCATTTCGGGAAGTGAAAACTAAAACTTGTAGTACAAGAGCGGGATGTATTACAAACTATTCTTTTTATTTTTGTTAATTCTATCTTCATTCGTAATCTACACTTTGTAACCATTGTCTTATGTAAGCTGATTGATATTCTCAATAAAACAAACACACACATATATATATATATATATATATATATATATATATATTACAAACTATTTCCCCACTCATTTGGAAAGAGTTTTGCAGGATAGTGAGGGGACAGGGCACATAGTAGACAGGGGTCTGTGTGGACAGGGGGCAGGGAACAGAGATCATATTCGGACACGACCATAGAGTTGGAAATTGCTTTCTGACCTTGAAACACCATAGATATAAAACTGTTTTGTATCTCTGGGCAACACTGCTTGTCCGTCTTTGCTGAAATTTCTGTTGACTGGCAACATCTAGTGGCATGGTCAGAGACTGCAAAGAGATAATGAAACACGGACAGCTTCAGCATCTGGCCGGTCTGTGCCGCACCTGCTTCCTGACCAAGGTCTGTCCATACGTCTAAACAGTGTAACTGTTGGGACTGTAATTATACAAATGCAGGCTCTGTGGTGGTTCAAGTGTGCCCACAGAAGCTCTGGGTCGACAGCAGGCAGCCTAGATTTAGTGATAGTGTTGTCTTTAGTGGAACTAGACAGGGAAAAAACCAACATGGAGAGTGCCAACAAATGTGCTGAGCAGGTTTAGGGAATGTATGCATATAGGCCTAGCAGAAAGAATGATGACATTTTGTCATGGCCAATTTGTGTACTGCAAGGTGGGGCTTGTTATGGCTTGTCTTTTTGGAGTACCTCCTGGCATTTATCTGGTCGCTTTCTCTCAGCCCTGCAATGTTTTCTCTCTGTCTCAAAAAAACAAAAAAACAATCCCTGTCTTCATGGGCCTGCTGTTGAGAGGTGTGCCTGTGCGTACACGCACGCACGCACCCACGCACGCACCCACGCACCCATGCACCCACGCACGCACGCACGCACGCACCCACGCACACACGCGCGCACACACAAACTGCCTGTTGCCTGTATCTGAATGAGTTGTTTTTGGAATGTTCTCTTACACTCATTCTAATTAACAGGAAATATAGAGTATATATAGAGTATATAGACATTGTTTACACAATATGTCGTATACATTAATGGTCTTCAATATCACAATGAAAACTGCACCTTGCCAAGTGCTCTGAAAAATCTAATAACTCTACTGTCCCGATAGTGAGTACAGTCCACCAACACTAAAACAGTTGCGTTCCAGCCTCTTCAGAAACACTCTGGCCTTTTAACAAAAGCGTCTCTGTTAATATGCAGATGTTTCTTATTTGGAATTATTGTACAACAATGTTGCTTGGTTGCACACATACCATGTCCAGAACCATAACAAAATTAAATAAAAAGTCAATTCACTGTAGAATTACCCACAAATTTCACATTGTCTTAAAATATAAGGGCCCTTTGATTTCAATGCCACCTACAACAGTAGAACTGGGAGACAGTGAGAAATGACAACTGAGCTTTTTCTCAAGCAGGTGGCGCCAGTCTACCACCTTTTAACACAATACATTTTCCTTCATAACTGCACTGTTGTCCAGTGATATGATGCTAATTCACTTTTAGAACGTCATTCTTTCCATTGAGCATTTCATTCTTTTAACTTTCAACTTTTGATGGCTGTGCTTAATATATTTTTTCTAAAAATGGAATTATATAAATTATTTCAGCCTGAATTTAAATGTATTTTTAAGAGATCCACACTCATCATTTTCCCATTAAATGCCGCATGTCTGTCATTGTATAAGCCCTTTTATGAATGTACCTGATGATATAACGTCAGTTGGTTAATGATTGAGAAAGTTTTCCTCACGAAAGACAAGGGTCATGGGCAGGTAGCAGTTATTTGGAGCCTGGGGTGTGTCCTGATCGAGATGATGATGGGGAAGGTGTGGCCAGATGCATGCTGCTCCAACCCTGATCTTTATCTCTCTTCCTTCCAGTGCACACACTCATACACACATATGTACCTGAATGCATACATGCATGCACGGACATGTACACACAGACACATACATATACACAGACACACGCATGCAAACATGCACGGGCATGTGACCACACACAGACACATGCGCGAAAACGTTGGCGTACATGCCCACATACACAAACATGCTCATGAACATGCAGATTTGTACACAAATGTACGTGGAGATGTGAACGCACACACATACATCCTCTTCACTACCAACAGTACATTATTTTATAGTGAATGGAGTCTTCCTGTGTACGCAGGAAGGTTTGTGTGGCTTCTAAACCTCCCTGGCTATCTAATTTTGTTATACCTTTCAAAATGGTTGCATGATGTTTGGAAAAACAAAGAAAGTGAATGACTGCTACACACCACCATTTAAAAAGGTCACCCGCTCTCCCCTGTTGTATGACCAGTATGGAATGTTGGGACGCTCAGTGTTCTAATTGCATCAGTCTGGAGGTGCCCGCTTCCTGGAGAAAGTTCTATTTGTTTTCTGGGCCTGGTTTTGTTTTGTATGAACGCGCATTCTCCCCTCCAACCCATTCTGCCAACTGGCTGCTGTACTTCTGTTAGTCACACACCGGTCAGTTTTTGCCGTTCAATACATTCCATGCTTCAGGAGAAGCACGTGATGGCTTGATAAAGAGCAGTCACAGACATCACAGATGAGTTCCGTATTGTTGTGTATACGCTCCATTAGCGCCGTTGCCGTGTTAATAAGTCTCGTGTGGTGTTCAGACGGTAGTGCGCCGTGCTAATAAGTCTCGTGTGGTGTTCAGACGGTAGTGCGCCGTGCTAATAAGTCTCGTGTGGTGTTCAGACGGTAGTGCGCCGTGCTAATAAGTCTCGTGTGGTTTTCAGACGGTAGTGCGTCGTGCTAATAAGTCTTGTGTGGTGTTCAGACGGTAGTGCGCTGTGCTAATAAGTCTCGTGTGGTGTTCAGACGGTAGTGCGCCGTGCTAATAAGTCTCGCGTGGTGTTCAGACGGTAGTGCGCCATGCTAATAAGTCTCGTGTGGTGTTCAGACGGTAGTGCGCCGTGCTAATAAGTCTTGTGTGGTGTTTAGACGGTAGTGCGCCGTGCTAATAAGTCTCGTGTGGTGTTGAGACGGTAGTGCGCCGTGCTCATAAGTCTCGTGTGGTGTTCAGACGGTAGTGCGGCGCAGCACAGGCAGTGGTGCCCCCAGAAATTTTTCATAGGGGGGGGCCCGGGGGGGGGCACTGAAAATCTTGCGGTGGCACACCAAAACCAAAAGCCATTACAGAATTTCAGGAATTCTATTATGTTGTTGTAGTATATAAAAATATATACATTATATACAAAAAATATACATTATTGATTTAAATTAATAGTACCTAATGAAAAATATCAGCTAGAAGCATATTATGCTTGAACCGCGAGGGGGGGCCAGTGGGGGAGCCAGCGATTTTATCAGGGTGGCCGTGGCCCCCCCTGGCCACCCCTTGGCGGCGCCACTGAGCACAGGTGAAGAAGATCTGCTCTTGTGATAGTTTGTGTGCCTCACATAGTTTGAGCTCATGACTTTTTTCCACTGAATCAGGGCGGCAGTGTAGTATAATGGTTAAGGAACTGGACTTGTAACTGAAAGGTTGCAGGTTCGATTCCCAGGTAGGACACTGCCGTTGTACCCTTGAGCAAGGTACTTAACCTGAATTGCTTCAGTATATATCCAGCTGTATGAATGGATAAATGTAATAAGAAGTATGTAAGTCGCTCTGGATAAGAGCGTCTGCTAAATGCCTATAATGTAATGTAATGTAATGAATCAATTCTATTTGACTGTTTTCACTGACCAGAATCATCTGGAAGGAAGTGTCTTGATAAGGGCTCTGCTTAGATACACACACATACAGTACATGCCCAAGGGCTTGTAGGCACTGTGATGCTTATACTCTGGACTGAATCCCAACCATGCCACCCGCTGTCACTGTCCTGTCAATTGGCCACTGTGTCATCCATAGAGGATGGGCATCAGTTGACAGGGAATCCCCCATCCCCATTACTCAATAGCAACAGCTGGCAAATCAGATGGCTGCAGTCTGTCTGCATCAGCCACGCAGTACTCTAGGGGGCCTACTCGCATCTGACATGCTCGTGTGCAAAAATCAACTCAATTCAAATATTTTGCACCTTTGCAGTTTAACTGAGTTTAGAGTTCTGCCCGTAAATGGAACATGAGTGAAAGGGAGCTAGATAGGTGGAGTTTGAGGGCGTGCCCCATGCTAGACCGGTTAGAAGCGCATTCAGACATATGATTTATGTCCTTTTTCCATGCTTTTTACTCACAGAAGAAGAAGCAATATGTACAGCACTCCTTCGGGGAATGTTGCGTAACTACTACCTGGTTCAAAATGCTTTTTTATTTCATATAACATACTTATTTATTGGTTTATTTGTAAGGAACAAGCACAGAAAACAATTGAAAATGCACTGTCCAATGTACTGTGCACATGTTTGTAGCCAAAAGCTCATTTCTAACAGCAGTCCCTTGGATGGGAAAACACGGTCCATACAGTCAATAAAATCAGCACAACGTTAAATGAAGACAGTACAATCTATAGAAAATGAATATTAACAACAGTCACACAATTACATTATAATTAATTAAAAATTACTCATTTAAATCATGACTACAATGTTGTCCCATTTTAAGCCAAGCATTTGTTGTTTTAGAGAAGTAATCCTGAATTTGTTTCAAATTGCCAAAGGTTTATGCCTTTCATTGAAAAGGCCGCTTTTCACACATACCAATACCATTAGGAGTCATAGACGTAGTTTAACACAACGCTAATACCTCCAAAATGGATTGACGGACATTGATGAAATTTGGTCGTTATACTAGCACTCACATCCTGAGCCAAACTCTAAAGAAGAGACAAAATGAAATCAAATGGTGCCACTGTAGAGTATAATATTTTAAAAAAATATTTAGAAATGAATTAGTGATCAATTTCCTCATCTGGAACACATATGTGTACTCAATGTATCGCCACCATTTTGGAAATGCTGTTTTCAATTTTGTCCCAAGTTTTGGCCTAACCACATGAGTGAGACCTATGTAGCTTTGGTGATGACTATATTGAGAGGAACAATCTGGCTGTTCAATTGTTGTATTTAGTCTCATTGTTGCATTATGGGAACTTTTCAGTATCTGCTATCTCTAGAAAAAAAAACAAATAAAATTGCACATTTCTTGAAGGTCTTCTCAAATTATTCATATTACCCAGAGTTAACTGAAGGTGGTGGTCTGAAAACAGTTTGACCTTTCATACATATTCATGTTTAGACACTCATGTCATGCAGCTATACCTTGATACTAGCTATGCACATATACCTTCTGAGACTCAATTGTAAAAAAAAACAATGTAACATGATTACAGGTTTATCCCAATAAATAAATTTTGATCAATTTGATCAATTACAACAAAATTACAACTTTTTGCTTGGACCCTGTGTATATTTACTTTTGTTATTATTATTATTATTATTATTATTATTAATATTATTATTATTATTATTATTACTTTGTATTATTATTATATACCATCAAACAAAAATAACATTCACTCATTAAACATAGTTCTTATGTATACTGAGATAGTAAGACACAGCACTTCACAGTTGTGGTACTGAAAAAATATTATTGAAAAAATTATATTCACTTTCTTTTCATCTTTATTATGTTGAGGGTTAATTAACTGTACATGGATTTTTGATCATGTACATACTGATGCAGGCAGTATCTTCTGGGTTTTGTTTTTTATCAGGTTTTGTTTTTTATTTTATTGTTTTTTTTCAGAATAATTAGACAAAACTATGTCATATAATGTTTTACATAAAGCAGATGTGCTCTTGTGGTGAAGTCAAATGCTTTCAAAATCATTCGTTACTCATGCCCAACCTTTTCTCCAGCACAACAGACTGAGTACCACAAGCCTGATCAGCCGGTTTATTCCGGTTTTGAACCACATAGGGTGTGTTCAGCAAAAGTGAAAGTGAAAGTTAAAATATCAGTGAGAGACGGAGTCTGAAATGGCAGCTAAAGTTTTGATTCCTGAAGATGACCTTTGTTGTTCTGTATGTTGTGATATATTTAAAGAGCCTGTTGTTCTGAAATGTAGCCACAGCTTCTGTAGAACATGTGTGCAGCAGTACTGGGAAGAGAAGAGCTCTCGAGAGTGTCCTATCTGCAGGAGCAAGGCCTCTGTGGAGGATCCTCCTGTAAACCTGGCTTTAAGGAGCATTGTGGAGTCCTACTTAAAGCAGAAGACTGAGAGTGAAGCTGCAGAGAAAAGTGAAGCTGTTGTGAAGAGTGAAGCTTGTTGCAGTCTTCATGGAGAGAAACTCCTGTTCTTCTGTGAGGAGGACCAGGAGCCTCTCTGTGTCGTGTGTCAAACATCAAAAAAGCACAGAAACCACCCAGTCTGTCCAGTGGAAGAGGCTGCACTGGACATGAAGGTATTTGATTTTAAATGTCAACAATTAGATGTCTCAGTGTAAAACATTCAGTTCTGAAAGATAGCTGTGGTCTTATACATTCTTATACACTTAATACATTCAGTGGAAGAGAGAGCACTGGATCTGAAAGTCTTGTTTTTAACCGTCAAAGCATGATTAAGTGTTTTATATCATGACTGCAATGTCATATGAGTAAAATGTAGGCTGGGTTAAGTCTCGACTGACAGACTTTTGGGGGCCTTTTATAGAAATTATGGCACACAGGAAGCACGGAAATACACAGTGCGATTGTAAAAATATCTACATATTGATGTTTCAAATGAGGTGTACTGACAGCACAAATTGAGATATTACACGAGAAATAATAAAATAATAAAATTCAAGACCTAATAAATCTACTGTTACATATGCTGTTATTGAGCAACAACTAAGAAGTATAGACATCCACAATGAGTGTATAACTGATGAAGACAGACAACACTACAGTCACCTATACTATACATCCAAGAAAATCTTGGAATAAGTTAAACCAATATTATAAATGCTTCAACATTTCTTACAGTCTTCTATAAATTATATGAACAACTCAGTAAAATAGTTGTTTTGTAATCCTATGTGCTGCAGAACTAGACTGGATTAATTGGACTGAAAACACATAATAACATACACGTTTATGATACACTATGAGTATGTTTCAGTTTCACTGATCTTTAGTTAAGTTGTAGCATGGCTGTTTTCTCTACTATATTTCCCATGTTCTTAAAAAGTGACACTGACCTTTTATTGCAGCAGGGGTATTACTGTGCCATTTGTATCTTTCTGTAAGTGATAATTGGTTTATTTCACTCCAAGGAGGAACTCAAGCCTGCACTTAATCTTATTAAAGAAAAACTGAAGAAGTTTTCTGAGGTTGAACAAGAATGTAAAACAACAGCAGAACACATCAAGGTGAGTTAAGAACTGTGGAATTCTTTTTAGCTACACAAAAACACAAAAACATCATGTTTGGTTAATATTGTGTTTGACAGGTATAACGAACACAATGTCATACATAAAACATAGTGACACTATTTAGGTTTAAAATTGTGTGATCGAATTGCAGAGTCAAGCACAGCGCACAGAGATTCAAGTAAAGGCAGAGTTTGAGAAGCTCCACCAGTTCCTGCGAGAGGAAGAGGAGGCCAGACTAGCGGCCCTGAAGGAGGAAGAGGAGCAGAAGAGCCAGATCATGAAAGAGAAGTTACAACACATCACCAGACACATCTGCATACTTTCAGAGAAAATCACAGCTATCGAGAAGACCATGAAAACGGAAGACATCTTCTTTTTAAAGGTATAGGAGCTTGATTTAGTGACAGTGTTCTGGGTTTATACCGACTAATTCCAGCCATTTTGAGATCCACAGTTTGTTACTGTGATACATCAGTGGCAATTTTCAATAAGGGGTCAGTGGGGGAGGCCCCACCAGCAGAATGGGGAAGATGAGAATAAACTGGTAACAAGCAACATGTTACATTGGGATATATATTAAACAACTTATATTATATATATTTCCATTTTCTATGCTATACTATAAAATTGTTTATCACATTTTCATTGGAGATTCAATCCGATACTTTTTAAATTATTTTGAGCATAGCCTAGCTTCTACTCCAATTAGCACGCATACACTTTGCTGACATGTATAGACGATCTGTTTTCTGGTTTTCTGCTAGCCAATAGCTCATTGTTGACTCTCATGGTGGAGCCGACAATAAGTCAGCCCCTAACTGTCGTTAAAATCAACAAACTGAAACATTTTTATGAGCTGGCCTGTGGTTCTCCACAGTATTTGGCTGCGTGCCAAAGTTACCTTGTTCTGTAACAATGTAGCTGTTACTTACTAAGCAGGTAGCCTGTCAAAAGTGAGCATGAATAATCCGTGAACCCTGAATGTGATTCCAACAGTTATGTTGGGTTGACCGAGGTCAGTGTTGGTAAAAATTTTGATGTGCGAAGATGTAGATCTTTGAACTAAGCCAGCGAGGTGCATCAGCATTTTTTTTTATATAGTGAATGTGATTTTAATTATTTGATGGTTTTCTATGCTTAGTTTAAACTTTTGTCTGAATGTGTCACAAAATCATTTCAATGTAGAGAGACCTGTATAATTTAGAGAAGCCTTCATTCAATTGCTGAAGTAACTCAGAAACCACACCTGTGTGGAAACTGCTGCTTTCAATGTACTTTGTATCCCCTCATGTTTCCTTAATTTTGCAGTTACCTGTACATTACAGCACCTTCATTTATGTGTGCTTACAGTTAAAATCTGCATCACTTTCATTAGCATGGCTTCTGTTTCTCATGTATTGTAACCTCTCTCTCATAATGGCCTCTATTGAATACCTTTCTGCATGCATACATCTTATCACAATTATGCTGTTATTATTTGTTTTTCAGAGCTACAAGAACATCAAAGAAAGGTATGTAGACTCTTTGTTAAGGTTCCTGATCAGAACTGGACCCAAATGCATGACTCAGAATAAGGTATATATTATTTACTTAAATCTCTTTGTTTGTTTCGAAGGGAACATATAGTAATGTGAAATAAAGCTTAGCAAACAGTTAAGCTATTTCAGGTTGGTAAAAACTTCAGTGCTATTTCATGAGCATTAAACTGCTTAGACCAGATAAATGGTAATTTACGGAGTCAATATCTCTAGAAAGTCAAGATTAATAGTTAATTCAGCAAGACAAGACTTAGACCGAGTTCCAAACTTCCCATGACCGAGGTAACAATGAACAAGACTTAACAAACTGTCAACATGACAA
This sequence comes from Ilyophis sp. 1 JC-2022, assembly GCA_022702515.1. Classification (NCBI taxonomy): domain Eukaryota; kingdom Metazoa; phylum Chordata; class Actinopteri; order Anguilliformes; family Synaphobranchidae; genus Ilyophis; species Ilyophis sp. 1 JC-2022. Next base: position 107,966,312 of record CM040405.1, on the reverse strand, counting down.
AGAACAACAGGAGAATATACAGTATAGTGTGGTAAATGAGATAATGAGTGATTGCAGCGTGAGAATGTATGCGAGAGTGATTGAGCGGTAATGAGGGCGTGAGGAATGCAAACGGGGAAGAAATGTAATTGGCTGGGGAATTAGTGAGGGTGAAATGGGGAAACAATAAGGAAAACCACGCCAAACCCGCACAACACAGAAAACAGACGGGGAAACATGACAAGAAACGTGAGGAAAAGGGGAAAACACGGAGCACAAACAGGGATGAGGACTGAGAGAAAATGGAGAGCGTAACACTCTCACCTCATTTAGTCTTTTCTGTTTAAGTCACTTCAAACCCCGAAGCTTCACTGACTCCTGCTTGTCATTACAGAGCCCAGTGCACACTGCAGGATCCAGAGCTGCTCTCAGGGGCGCTGATAGATGTGGCCAAACACCTGGGCAACCTGAAATACAAAGTCTGGGAGAAGATGCTGGAGATGGTGCAGTACAGTGAGTATCTGGGAGAAGATGCTGGAGATGGTGCAGTACAGTGAGTATCTGGGAGAAGATGCTGGAGATGGTGCAGTACAGTGAGTATCTGGGAGAAGATGCTGGAGATGGTGCAGTACAGTGAGTATCTGGGAGAAGATGCTGGAGATGGTGCAGTACAGTGAGTATCTGGGAGAAGATGCTGGAGAGGGTGCAGTACAGTGAGTATCTTGAAGAAGATGCTGGAGAGGGTGCAGTACAGTGAGTATCTGGGAGACGATGCTGGGGATGGTGCAGTACAGTGAGTATCTGGGAGAAGATGCTGGAGATGGTGCAGTACAGTGAGTATCTGGGAGAAGATGCTGGAGAGGGTGCAGTACAGTGAGTATCTTGGAGAAGATGCTGGAGAGGGTGCAGTACAGTGAGTATCTTGGAGAAGATGCTGGAGAGGGTGCAGTACAGTGAGTATCTTGGAGAAGATGCTGGAGGTGGTGCAGTACAGTGAGTATCTGGGGCAGATGGTGAAAAACATGTTTTTTGCAAGTATTTAATGAGCACAAAAAACAGAAGAAAAAAGCTGTATATTGATATGGTGTAAAATAAAAGCAGATTTGATTTATTCATTTTCATAAAGCAATTGGGTTTTATGTTTCAATGCTAAATAACTATAACTATAGTATATTATATATATCCATCATTATTATATACAATATACTGTGTATGTAACCCAATCTGAATAGAGTATTTGAAATGTGCCGCCTCTTTCAGCCTTTTAAACATCTTTCTTGATATGTCATCTCCTGTGCTGCTGGACCCCAACACTGCAGCCCCCCCCAGGCTCTCTCTGATGATCTGACCACTGTGAGATACAGAGATACATACCAGACATAACCTGACAACCCAGAGAGGTTTAATCTCTGTGTGAGTGTGCTGGGATCTGAGGGGTTTACCTCAGGGAAACACAGCTGGGAGGTGAAGGTGGGGAACAAACCTGATCGGGATGTAGGAGTGGTGAAAGAGTCCATCACTAGGAAGGGAAATATAACATGCAGCCCAAAGAAAGGATTCTGGATCATGATGCTGAGGAATGGTGATCATTACAGTGCTGGAGTTACTGACCTCACAATGAAGAGCAAACCCCAGAGCATCAGAGTGCAGCTGGACTATGACGGGGGGGAGGTGTCCTTCTTTGACTCCAGTGACATGTCCCACATTTACACTTTTACAGACACATTTACTGAGAGAGTGTTCCCATGCTTCTCTCCCTGTTTGAAACAAGATGGGAACGATGCACCCCGGCAAATTTGCCCAGTGAAAGTGTCTGTAACAGTGATGTCATCCCAGTGAAAGTGTCTGTAGCAGTGACGCCATCCCAGTGAAAGTGTCTGTAACAGTGACGTCGTCCCGGTGTCAGTAAAAAATAACTAATTAGAGATGTTGTACTGAAGGGAATAGGGAAAATCTATTAATAATTATGTTTTCTTTATTTTATTTTCATCATTATTTTGTTGAGAGTCATATTTTAACGTACTTAGACAAAACTTTATTTCATATAATGTTTGTTGTACAAACTTTGTACATAAAGCCGATGCTCTTGTGGTGAAGTCAAATGCATTTATACCTGATCAATGTCATTCCTGTCTAACTGGATTCATCAGCCAGTTTACAAGCTTGAAATGTGTGAGTATGATGAGCACTCGTTAGTTTGATTCCATCAGTCTCTTGTGCTTTTTTCAGATTGTACTTTACAGATTCAGTGAAGAATCAGTTCACTCTGTCAGAGCCATGCTGTAGGATTTACATCTGGGCCGTTAGTAGCCTTATCTACACACCTGTCATTGTCTCAAACTGTTTTCATTCCTTTTCTGTGACACAATTATTGAATGACAATTGGTAGAATAATCAATCATAATTAAATGCTTGACCTTGGCAAGTAATCACAAAGCTTTCTCTGATTGTGTCTCTCCTAGCATTCTTTTTTCTTAAATCAGGGAAGAGAATTCAAATAAATAAATAAAAAACACATTCCATTGAGTAAAAAACAGCAGAATTGTTTTAAAGAATAAGGTATATATTTTTTATTTAAATCCCTTTGTTTGTTTCAAAGGGCACTTATAGTAATGTGAAATAAAGCTGAGCAAACAGTTAGGCTTCTTCAGGTTGGTGAAAACATCAGTGCTATTTTATGAGCATTAAACTGCTTAGACCAGATAAATGGTAATTTACAGAGTCAATATCTCCTAAATTCTGGCATGAATTCTCATTGTTTTCTTCATAATCCGGGAATGCAAACCAAAACAGGTCAACAGTAATGATCACTTTAAAGATAAGATTGCTGAAGGTGCAGTTCTAGATCCAGTGGTGCACTACTGCTCCCTGTAAATCCCTCCAGAGCAGTCAGTTCAGGCACATTATCATCTCTGTGCACCCAGCGCCTTTACTGGAGTTCAATCCTGTGCAGATATTCACTCACACATTAACACTAAAGGCTCTCTCAGGACATACAGTACAGTAGAGACAATGCAGAAAGCAGATAACTGCGCCTTTTCTTTCATATGTGTGCGTTGAGAAGGCTAATAGGGTACCTTTAGTCCAAAAGCCACTTAACCGCATCTATTAATATCAGGGTAGCATTAGAAACGAAGGACCAAACGCGACAGTAAGGTTCTTAAAGTGTTCCCGAAGGAACACCACTAAAGCGGAAGGGAAACCCGCAAAAAGGGAATAAAACAACGAGCGAAAAATAATAAACTCTTTTTTAACGAGAGTAACCACTACCAAACTGAAAGTGACCCGCATAGGGCGAAAAACTCTAAAGCTAGAGCTTAGTACAATACAAACGAAAGAAAAGACTCTCGCTCACACGAATGAGAGCCGGAAAAACAAACAGAGGTAACAAACGGCGAAAACAGAACTGTCTAGGACAGGGAGACAGTGAAGTCCCGAGAGGGAAATAACAAAGGCCAGAGAGTAAACAAAGCTAAGATTCCTAGCTAACTCTAAAAACACCCGAAACAAGTCCCGTGTTACTTCAACAAGTTGAAATGATACAGTGGATTCGAACTGTCAGTCCTATACCGTAGGTTACCGGCATTCCTTGTCAAACAATTGGCAATATGGAAGCGTAGAACAAAGAAAACGCGAGGTTTAAATAAGGAGCGGAAATGTGACGCAGGTGCAAACACTGAGTAGCAGAACAAACCAAAACACGGGACGGATAACGAAAACCTAAAGAAAGAGGATGCTACACGAGCGCTCCACAGAGTGGCCAATAAAAAAAGAGCAGGTCGAGAATCCATGATAATTGACTTACAATAAATTGAGTGCTCTTTTAAATTGAAATAAATTTTGAGGAATAAAGAGCAAACCAATAGTTTACCAGGACGTTTGTGTCTGAATTATCTGAATTATATAAATATATATTGTACATCACTGCTTTTACTTACTGTGTCCAGGAGCTATAATGTTGGGCTAGGGGATACTTAGGGAAGGGGGGGGGGGGCATGTTTAAATATTAATATATGTTTTAACATATTAACTTTCATGCTTTCTTGTGATGGAGTAAAAACAGTGGGTGCAACATTCTACATTTATGCATTTTTAGAAAAAAAGATTGAATTGCATTGCTTGCTAGCTTGTAAAATTATATAGTTTATCAAACAGATTTACAGTTATGCAGTTACTATTTTCTGTATGCATGTTATTATTATTTTACTGTATAATTACATTTGGTGGCTACTGATAAATACAGTTCTCTGCAGGTCAAAGTTTTGTACTTGGCTTGCAGGTTTTTTGATTGAACTTAACAGTTTTTTTGTTGTTTATTTTGTCACATTATAAATAAAATTCTCTGATGAAGGCAGTAATGCCGAAACGCGTCAGCGTTATTTTAATGTGTTATTTTATCTTCAATATCAACGTTAAAATAAACTTCAACAAACAAAAAATGAATTAAGTGTCTTATTTCTACATAAAAAGAGCTACCGAGATAAACATTGGAAAGTGGTCTACAAAACCATTGCTCCAGCAAATCAGGTTTGGACATTGAGAAGAGATGGAAATGTGCCTTTGAACCACACAGGAAACTGGCACCTGATGTGTCCTGCTCAGACTCCTGGGAAAAACAGTTTAAGCATTTTAATTATTTTTGACATTAAAGTGTCCTGGGTAATGATACAAGTGTCCTGGGGAATGATACAAGAGCATAGGATCTATCAAAGTTAAGGGCTCTATTTTCGGGCTGGTGCATGGTGGGTGGCGAGCCAGCGTATCGGGGAAGTAACATTTTCGAGGTCATTTTGGTGCAAGACTAGACTGTTATTCGCAAGGTGAGACCACGTTTACGGTGAAAATCGCACCACAGCTTATGGCAAGTTGCTAATTTCGGGGCTTTCTCAAGCAATGCGTGCAGGAACCTATTAAAAAGCCAATCACCGTTTTGTGGATCATATGTGGTCAAATCTGACTTTGAAATAAATCCCCCCAAGCAGGAAAAATGAATACTTTGCATTTATTGTTTGTTCATGTTTTTAATTGTTCATACACCCGCCTGTAATGAGAAGAATGACAAACTTGGTGCATACATTCACTATTATTGCACATATAGCACTAAAAACATACCTCTTAACTCAATTACATTCAACTAAATCAATGAAAAGAGGTAATTTGATTAGTTATGGTTGAATCCAGCTAAAGCACACCCACTGATAAATATTCAGCATAATGCAGCACATTTTCAACCTGCGCAGCACGCTGTGAGCTGTGCTTCTCGCCTCTGCTCCGAAAATCGCAAAATTCAGTAGCCATGGTCACTATGAAGTGAAACATGAAGCAAGGATAAAACATTATTGATAAAGCTAGTACCTAAAGCAACCACTAGGTGTCAGCAATGTACTGTGATCTGGGGTCAGAACCAAGGGGCCAAGACTGGGATTTTGTTTTGAAGCTCACTTCCTGGTTGGGCTGGGAGCCGCCATTGTGCCGTTGCTCACTAGCGCCACGGCGGTTGGGTCTAGTATAGCTCTTTCACCATGTAAGTCAATGGCAGCAATGTGGTCAAAATACTCAAAAAAATGTCATTGCAATAGGTGCCTTTCCTTCATCTAATGCCTGTGCATGTGCTGATTTTTTAAAATATTGTGTCGTTTGGACAGGGTATAAATATTTGTTCAGGACCAACCAGAGGGACAGGTTGAATCCTGGGGTCACTGCTATATGGTTCTCACTGCCCTCACTCGGACGGGTGGGACCAGAAGGGGGAGACAACAGTCATTGGTCGAAAATGCGCCCTGGCATCATGGGACCTTTACACAGTCTATACTTGGAACAGAGAGACACGCTGTATTTTTGAGTGGAAGTCGATGGAGAACATCCTTTAGTAGTCTACCGTAAACAAGCTGTTGTTTTGTGGACGCAGTTCGTAACATAATAAATTGATTGCCTTTTCACTCATCTTCAACATGTTGTAACAACAAAGATGTAAAACGGTAACACTGGAATATAATTTCTGAGAAAGAATCTATGTCCTGTGATGTAAAAGGCAGAATCTAATCATAAATTAAACACTGAATTAAACAAAATTTATTTTGTGGGCTACATCGTCATTTGTCACCCATGCCCACCCTTTTCTCCAGCACAACAGACTGAGTACCACAAGCCTGATCAGCAGCTTTTTTCCGGTTTAGAACCACATAGGGTGTGTTCTGTCCAAAGTTCAGCAAAAGTGAAAGTGAAAATATCAGAGTGAGAGACGGAGTCTGTGAAATGGCAACTAAAGCTTTTATTCCTGAGGATGAACTCTGTTGTTCTGTATGTTGTGATATATTTAAAGAGCCTGTTGTTCTGAAATGCAGCCACAGCTTCTGTAGAACATGTGTGCAGCAGTACTGGGAAGAGAAGAGCTCTCGAGAGTGTCCTATCTGCAGGAGCAAGGCCTCTGTGGAGGATCCTCCTGTAAACCGGGCTTTAAGAAGCATTGTGGAGCTTTACTTAAAGCAGAAGACTGAGAGTGAAGCTGCAGAGAAAAGTGAAGCTGTTGTGAAGAGTGAAGCTTGTTGCAGTCTTCATGGAGAGAAACTCCTGTTCTTCTGTGAGGAGGACCAAGAGCCTCTCTGTGTCGTGTGTCAGACATAAAAAAAACACAGAAACCACCCAGTCTGTCCAGTGGAAGAGGCTGCACTGGACATGAAGGTATTTGATTTTAAATGTCAACAATTTGATACTCTCAATTAAATATGAATAAAATGTCTCAGTGTAAAACATTCAGTTCTGACAGACAGCTGTGGTATGAGGTCTTATACATTCTTATACACTTAATACATTCAGTGGAAGAGAGAGCACTGGATCTGAAAGGCTTGTTTTTAACCGTCAAAGCATGATTAAGTGTTTTATATCATGACTGAAATGTCATATGAGTAAAATGTAGGCTGGGTTAAGTCTTGACTGACAGACTCTTGGGGGTCTTTTATAGAAATTATGGCACACAGGAAGCACTGAAATACACAGTGTGATTGTAAGAATATGTAGCAATGATGTTTCAAATGAGGTGTACTGACAGCACAAATTGAGATATTACACAAGAAATAATAAAATAATAAAATTCAAGACCTAATAAATCTACTGTTACATATGCTGTTATTGAGCAACAACTAAGAAGTATAGACATCCACAATGAGTGTATAACTGATGAAGACAGACAACACTACAGTCACCTATACTATACATCCAAGAAAATCTTGTAATAAGTTAAACCAATATTATAAATGCTTCAACATTTCTTACAGTCTTCTATAAATTATATGAACAACTCAGTAAAATAGTTGTTTTGTAATCCTATGTGCTGCAGAACTAGACTGGATTAATTGGACTGAAAACACATAATAACATAAAAGTTTATGATGCACTATGATTATGTTTCAGTTTCACTGATCTTTAGTTAAGTTGTAGCATGGCTGTTTTCTCTACTACATTTCCAATGTTCTTAAAAAGTTACACTGACCTTATATTGCAGCAGGTATTTACTGTAGGGGTATTACTGTGCCATCTGTTCTTTTAAGTGATAATTGGTTCATTTCACTCCAAGAGGAACTCAAGCCTGCACTTAATCTTATTAAAGAAAAACTGAAGAAGTTTTCTGAGGTTGAACAAGAATGTAAAACAACAGCAGAACACATCAAGGTGAGTTAAGAACTGTGGAATTATTTTTAGCTACACAAAAACACAAAAACATTATGTTTGGTTAATATTGTGTTTGACAGGTATAACGAACACACAAATGTCATACATAAAACATAGTTACACTACATTTAGGTTTAAAATTGTGTGTTCGAATTACAGAGTCAAGCACAGCACACAGAGATTCAGTTAAAGCAGTAAAGGCAGAGTTTCAGAAGCTCCACCAGTTCCTGCGAGAGGAAGAGGAGGCCAGACTAGCCGCACTGAAGGAGGAGGAGCAGAAGAGCCAGATCATGAAAGAGAAGTTACAACACATCACCAGACACATCTGCATACTTTCAGAGAAAATCACAGCTTTCGAGAAGACCATGAAAATGGAAGACATCTTTTTTTTAAAGGTATAGGAGCTTGATTTAGTGACAGTGTTCTGGGTTTATACCGTTAATTTCAGCCATTTTTTGATCCAGTTCTGGGTTTATACCGTCGTCATTTTGAGATCCACAGTTTTGGCACTGTGATACATCCGTGCAATTTTCAATAAGGGGTCAGTGGGGGAGGCCCCACCAGCAGAATGGGGAAGATGAGAATAAACTGCTAACAAGCAACATGTTACATTGGATATATATTAAACAACTTATATTATATATATTTCCCTTTTCTATGCTATACTATAAAATTGTTTATCACATCTTCATTGGAGATTCAATCCAAAAATTTTAAAATTATTTTGAGCATAGCCTAGCTTCTACTCCAATTAGCACGCATACACTTTGCTGACATGTATAGACGATCTGTTTTCTGGTTTTCTGCTAGCCAATAGCTCATTGTTTACTCTCATGGTGGAGCCGACAATAAGTCAGCCCCTAACTGTCGTTAAAATCAACAAACTGAAACATTTTTATGTGCTGGCCTGTGGTTCTCCACAGTATTTGGCTGCGTGCCAAAGTTACCTTGTTCTGTAACAATGTAGCTGTAACTTACTAAGCAGGTAGCCTGTCAAAAGTGAGCATGAATAATCCGTGAACCCTGAATGTGATTCCAACAGTTATGTTGGGTTCACCGAGGTCAGTGTTGGTAAAAATGTTGATGTGCGAAGATGTAGATCTTTGAACTAAGCCAGCGAGGTGCATCAGCATTGTTTTTATATATAATGAATGTGATTTTAATTATTTGATGGTTTTCTATGCTTTAAACTTTTGTCTGAATGTGTCACAAAATAATTTCAATGTAAAGAGACCTGTATAATTTAGAGAAGCCTTCACTTAATTGCTGAAGTAACTCAGAAACCACACCTGTGTGGAAACTGCTGCTTTCAATGTACTTTGTATCCCTCATTTACTCAAGTGATTCCTTTATTTTTGCAGATACCTGTACATTACAGCACCTTCATTTATGTGTGCTTACTGTTAAAATCTGCATCACTTTCATTAGCATGGCTCCTGTTTCTCATGTATTGTAACCTCTCTCTCATAATGGTCTCTATTGAATACCTTTATCCATGCATACATCTTATCACAATTATGCTGTTATTATTTGTTTTTCAGAGCTACAAGAACATCAAGGAAAGGTATGTAGACTCCACCTCATTTTGTCTTTTCTGTTCAAGTCACTTCAAACACTAACTCCTGAGTGTCTTTACAGAGCCCACTGCACACTGCAGGATCCAGAGCTGCTCTCAGGGGCGCTGATAGATGTGGCCAAACACCTGGGCAACCTGAAGTACAGAGTCTGGGAGAAGATGCTGGAGAGGGTGCAGTACAGTGAGTATCTGGGGCAGATGGTGAAATTTGTATTTTTTTTGCAAGCATTTAATGAACATGTGAAGCTGAAGAAACAAGCTGTATATTGAAATGTTATAAAATAAAAACAAGGCACCCAGTCTCAGTTCCCTGATAAGCAGAATCCTAAAATAAGATCTTGCTTATCACAAGCAAACATAGAATTAACATAAAATATAAAACTTCATTAATAATATGGATTATTAGCTGTTTGTACATTTGATTTGCTATGAAATGTGTTCATTGATTTATTCATTTTCATAAAGCAGATGGGTTTTATATTTCAGTAATAAATCACTATAGTATATTATAATTATATACAATGTACTGTGTATGTGACCTGATCTGAATAGAGTATTTGAAATGTGGCGCTTCTTTCAAATGTTTTCTTTTTGATATTTCAGCTCCTGTGATGCTGGACCCCAACACTGCACATGCCTCTCTCTCTCTTTCTGATGATCTGATCACTGTGACACACACAGGTACAAAGCAGAAATGTCCTGATAACCCAGAGAGGTTTAATTCCTCTGTGAGTGTGCTGGGATCTGAGGGGTTTAGCTCAGGGAAACACAGCTGGGAGGTGAAGGTGGGGAATAAAACTGCGTGGGATGTAGGAGTGGTGAAAGAGTCCATCATTAGGAAGGGAAAGATAAGATGCAGCACCAAGGGAGGATTCTGGGTCATGATGCTGAGGAATGGTGATGATTACAATGCTGGAGTTACTAACCTCAGACTGAAGAGGAAACCCCAGAGCATCAGAGTGCAGCTGGACTATGACAGGGGGGAGGTGTCCTTCTTTGACTCCAGTGACATGTCCCACATTTACACTTTTACAGACACATTTACTGAGAGAGTGTTCCCATTCTTCTGTCCCTGTTTGAAAAAAGATGGGAATGATGCACCCCTGCAAATATGCCCAGTGAAAGTGTCTGTAACAGTGATGTCATCCCAGTGAAAGTGTCTGTAACAGTTATGTCATCCCAGTGAAAGTGTCTGTAACAGTGATGTCATCCCAGTGAAAGTGTCTGTAACAGTGATGTCATCCCAGTGAAGGTGTCAGTAAAATACTACCGTTGTGGTACTGAAAAAATATTATTGAAAAAATTATATTCACTTTCTTTTCATCTTTATTATGTTGAGGGTTAATTAACTGTACATGGATTTTTGATCATGTACAGACTGATGCAGGCAGTATTTTCTGGGTTTTGTTTTTTATTTTTTGTTTTTATCAGAATAATTAGACAAAACTATGTCATATAATGTTTTACATAAAGCAGATGTGCTCTTTGTGGTGAAGTCAAATGCTTTCAAAATCATTCCTGTCTATCTGGGTTCATAAGCCAGTTTACAAGCTGGAAATGCATGAGTATGATGAGCACTCGTTCGTTTGATTCCATCAGTCTCTTGCGCTCTTTTCACATTGTACTTTACAGATTCAGTGAAGAATCAATTCACCCTGTCAAGTTGATTACAGTAATCAACCATAATTAAATCATTGACATTGTCAAGTAATTACAAAACTTTCTCTGATTGTGTCTCTCATAGCATTCATTCATCAAATCATGTTAGAGTTGCTAATGACCTAAAAGCATTCCACTGAGTTAAAATCAACTGTATAATTTTACAGAATAGAGTATATTTGTTATTAAATCCCCTGCTTTATTGTATAGTTCACTAGCTAATAGCAACATTCACTAAATTCTAGCAAAGAAACTTCAGTTTGCTGAAAACTTTAATGCTTTTTCAGTAGCTGTAAACTGCCTCAGCCATAATTAAGTAATTGACTATGGCAAGTAATCACAAAGCTTTCTCACATTGTGTCTCTCATACCTTATTTTCTTTTCATCATTATTTTGTTGAGTCATATTTTAACGTACTAAAGATACAGACATTACATTTTGAGTTTTGTTTACTTTATTTCATCTAATGTTTGTAGTACAAACTTTTGTACATAAAGCCGATGCTCTTGTGGTGAAGTCAAATGTATTTATACCTGATCAATGTCATTCCTGTCTAACTGGATTCATCAGCCAGTTTACAAGCTTGAAATGTGTGAGTATGATGAGCACTCGTTAGTTTGATTCCATCAGTCTCTTGCGCTCTTTTCACATTGTACTTTACAGATTCAGTGAAGACTCAGTTCACTCTGTCAGAGCCATGCTGTAGGATTTACCTCTGGGCCGTTAGTAGCCTTATCTACACACCTGTCATTGTCTCAAACTGTTATCATTCCTTTTCTGTGACACAATTATTGTATGACAATTAGTAGAATAATCAACCATAATTAAATGATTGACCTTGGCGAGTAATCACAAAGCTTTCTCTGATTGTGTCTCTCCTAGCATTCTTTTTTCTTAAATCAGGGAAGAGAATTCAAATAAAATAAAAAAAACTCATTCCATTGAGTAAAAAACAGCAGAATTGTTTTAAAGAATAAGGTATATATTTTTTACTTAAATCCCTTTATTTGTTTCAAAGGGCACTTATAGAAATGTGAAATAAAGCTTAGCAAACAGTTAGGCTTCTTCAGGTTGGTGAAAACATCAGTGCTATTTCATGAGCATTAAACTGCTTAGACCAGATACATGGTAATTTACAGAGTCAATATCTCCTAAATTCTGGCATGAATTCTCATTGTTTTCTTCATAATCCAGGAATGCAAACCAAAACAGGTTGACAGTAATGATCACTTTAAAGATAAGATTGCTGAAGGCCCAGTTCTAGATCCAGTGGTGCACTACAGTACCCTGTAAATCCCTCCAGAGCAGTCAGTTCAGGCACATTATCATCTCTGTGCACCCAGCACCTTTGCTGGAGTTCATCCTGTGCAGATATTCACTCACACATTAACACTAAAGGCTCTCTCAGGACATACAGTACAGTAGAGACAATGCAGACAGCAGATAACTGCACCTTTTCTTTCATATGTGTGCGTTGAGAAGGCTAATAGGGTACCTTTAGTCCAAAAGCCACTTAACCGCATCTATTAATATCAGGGTAGCATTAGAAACGAAGAACCAAACGTGACAGTAAGGTTCTTAAAGTGTTCCCGAAGGAACACCACTAAAGCGGAAGAGAAACCCGCAAAAAGGGAATAAAACAACGAGCGAAAAATAATAAACTCTTTTTTAATGAGAGTAACCACTACCAAACTGAAAGCGACCCGTATAGGGCGAAAAACTCTAAAGCTAGAGCTTAGTACAATACAAACGAAAGAAAAGACTCTCGCTCACACGAATGAGAGCCGGAAAAACAAACAGAGGTAACAAACGGCAAAGACAGAACTGTCTAGGACAGGGAGACAGTGAAGTCCCGAGAGGGAAATAACAAAGGCCAGAGAGTAAACAAAGCTAAGATTCCTAGCTAACTCTAAAAACACCCGAAACAAGTCCCGTGTTACTTCAACAAGTTGAAATGATACAGTGGTTTCGAACTGTCAGTCCTATACCGTAGGTTACCGGCATTCCTTGTCAAACAATTGGCAATATGGAAGCGTAGAACAAAGAAAACGCGAGGTTTAAATAAGGAGCGGAAATGTGACGCAGGTGCAAACACTGAGTAGCAGAACAAACCAAAACACGGGACGGATAACGAAAACCTAAATAAAGAGGATGCTACATGAGCGCTCCACAGAGTGGCCAATAAAGAAAGAGCAGGTTGAGAATCCATGATAATTAACTTACAATAAATTGAGTGATCTTTTAAAATGAAATAAAACTTGAGGAATATAGAGCAAACCAGGAGTCCAGGAGCTATAATGTTGGGCTAAAGAATACTTAGGGAAGGGGGGCGGGGGGGGGCATGTTTAAATATTAATACATGTTTTAACATATTAACTTTCATGCTTTCTTGTGATGGAGTAAAAACAGTGGGTGCAACATTCTACATTTACGCATTTTTAGAAAAAAAGATTGAATTGCATTGCATGCTAGCTTGTAAAATTATATAGTTTATCAAACAGATTTACAGTTATGCAGTTACTATTTTCTGTATGCATGTTATTATTATTTTACTGTATAATTACATTTGGTGGCTACTGATAAATACAGTTCTCTGCAGGTAAAAGTTTTGTACTTGGCTTGCAGTTTTTTTTATTGAACTTCACAGTTTATTTTTGTTTATTTTGTCACATTATAAATAAAATGCTCTGATGAAGGCAGTAATGCCGAAACGCGTCAGCGTTATTTTAATGTGTTATTTTATCTTCAATATCAACGTTAAAATAAACTTCAACAAACGAAAAATTAATTAAGTGTCTTATTTCTACATAAAAAGAGCTACCGAGATAAACATTGGAAAGTGGTCTACAAAACCACTGCTCCAGCAAATCAGGTTTGGACATTGAGAAGAGATGGAACTGTGTCTTTGAACCAGACAGGAAACTGGCACCTGATGTGTCCTGCTCAGACTCCTGGGAAAAACAGTTTAAGTATTTTAATTATTTTTGACATTAAAGTGTCCTGGGTAATTATACAAGAGCATAGGATTTATCAAAGTTAAGGGCTCTATTTTCCGGCTGGTGCATGGTGGGTGGCGAGCCAGCGTATCGGGGAAGTAACATTTTCGAGGTCATTTTGGTGCAAGACTAGACTGTTATTCGCAAGGTGAGACCACGTTTACGGCGAAAATCGCACCACAGCTTATGGCAAGTTGCTAATTTCGGGGCTTTCTCAAGCAATGCGTGCTGGAACCTATTAAAAAGCCAATCACCGTTTTGTGGATCATATGTGCTCAAATCTGACTTTGAAATAAATCCCCCCAAGCAGGAAAAATGAATACTTTGCATTTATTGTTTGTTGTCTTTTTTATGTTAGGCCAAACCCTGTATTTATACATGTTTTTAATTGTTCTTACACCCGCCTGTAATGAGAAGAATGACAAACTTGGTGCATACATTCACTCTTATTGCACATATAGCGCTAAAAACGTACCTCTTAACTCAATTACATTCAACTAAATCAATGAAAAGAGGTAATTTGATTAGTTATGGTTGAATCCAGCTAAAGCACACCCACTGATACATATTCAGCAGAATGCAGCACATTTTCAACCTGCGCAGCATGCTGTGAGCAGTGCTCCTCGACTCAGCTCCGAAAATCGCAAAATTCAGTAGCGATGGAGTGAAACATGAAGCAAGTGTAAAATATTATTGATAAAGCTAGTACCTAAAACAACCACTAGGTGAAAGCAATGTACTGTGATCTGGGGTCAGAATCAAGGGGCCAAGACTGGGCTTTCGTTTTGAAGCTCATTTCCTGGTTGGGCTGGGAGCCGCCACATGTCTTTCACCACGTAAGTCAATGGCAGCAATGTGGTCAAAATACTCAAAAAAATTGAATTGCAATAGGTGCATTTCCTTCATCTAATGCCTGTGCATGTGCTGATTTTTTTAAATATTGTGTCGTTTGGACAGGGGATTAATATTTGTTCAGGACCAATCAGAGGGACAGGTTGAATCCTGAGGTCACTGCTATATGGTTCTCACTGCCCTCACTCGGACGGGTGGGACCAGAAGGGGGAGACAACAGTCATTGGTCTAAAACGCGCCCTGGCATCATGGGACCTTTACACAGTCTATACTTGGGACAGAGAGACACGCTGTATTTTTGAGCGGAAGTCAATGGAGAACATCCTTTAGAAGCCTACCATGAACAAGCTGTTGTTTTGTGGACGCAGTTCGTAACATAATAAATTGATTGCCTTTTCACTCATCTTCAACATGTTGTAACAACAAAGATGTAAAACGGTAACACTGGAATATATTTTCTGAGAAAGAATCTATGTCCTGTGATGTAAAAGGCCTAATCTAATCATAAATTAAACACTGAATTAAACTAAATTTATTTTGTGGGCTACATCCTAATTTGCCACCCATGCCCGCACTTTTCTCCAGCACAACAGACTGAGTACCAGAAGCCTGATCAGCAGGTTTATTCCGGTTTTGAACCACATAGGGTGTGTTCAGTCCAAAGTTCAGCAAAAGTGAAAGTGAAAATATCAGAGTGAGAGACGGAGTCTGTGAAATGGCAGCTAAAGCTTTTATTCCTGAGGATGAACTCTGTTGTTCTGTATGTTGTGATATATTTAAAGAGCCTGTTCTCCTGAAATGTAGCCACAGCTTCTGTAGAGTGTGTCTGCAGCAGTATTGGGAAGAGAAGAGCTCTCGAGAGTGTCCCATCTGCAGGAGCAAGGCCTCTGTGGAAGATCCTCCTGTAAACCGGGCTTTAAGAAGCATTGTGGAGCTTTTCTTAAAGCAGAAGATTGAGAGTGAAGCTGCAGAGAAAAGTGAAGCTTTTGTGAAGAGTGAAGCTTGTTGCAGTCTTCATGGAGAGAAACTCCTGTTCTTCTGTGAGGAGGACCAGGAGCCTCTCTGTGTCGTGTGTCAAACATCAAAAAAGCACAGAAACCACCCAGTCTGTCCAGTGGAAGAGGCTGCACTGGACATGAAGGTATTTGATTTTAAATGTCAACAATTTGATACTCTCAATTAAATATGAATAAAATGTCTCAGTGTAAAACATTCAGTTCTGACAGACAGCTGTGGTATGAGGTCTTATACATTCTTATACACTTAATACATTCAGTGGAAGAGAGAGCACTGGATCTGAAAGGCTTGTTTTTAACCGTCAAAGCATGATTAAGTGTTTTATATCATGAGTACAATTTCACATGAGTAAAATGTAGGCTGGGTTAAGTCTTGACTGACAGACTCTTGGGGGTCTTTTATAGAAATTATGGCACACAGGAAGCACTGAAATACACAGTGCGATTGTAAGAATATGTAGCAATGATGTTTCAAATGAGGTGTACTGACAGCACAAATTGAGATATTACACAAGAAATAATAAAATTCAAGACCCAATAAATCTACTGTTATATATGCTGTTATTGAGCAACAACTAAGAAGTATAGACATCTACAATGTATAACTGATGAAGACAGACAACACTACAGTCACCTATACTATACATCCAAGAAAATCTTGGAATAAGTTAAACCAATATTATAAATGCTTCAACATTTCTTACAGTCTTCTATAAATTATATGAACAACTCAGTAAAATAGTTGTTTTGTAATCCTATGTGCTGCAGAACTAGACTGGATTAATTGGACTGAAAACACATAATAACATAAACGTTTATGATGCACTATGATTATGTTTCAGTTTCACTGATCTTTAGTTAAGTTGTAGCATGGCTGTTTTCTCTCATACATTTCCCATGTTCTTAAAAAGTTACACTGACCTTTTATTGCAGCAGGGGTATTACTGTGCCATTTGTGTCTTTCTGTAAGTGATAATTGGTTAATTTCACTCCAAGGAGGAACTCAAGCCTGCACTTAATCTCATTAAAGAAAAACTGAAGAAGTTTTCTGAGGTTGAACAAGAATGTAAAACAACAGCAGAACACATCAAGGTGAGTTAAGAACTGTGGAATTATTTTTAGCTACACAAAAACACAAAAACATTATGTTTGGTTAATATTGTGTTTGACAGGTATAACGAACACAATGTCATACATAAAACATAGTTACACTATTTAGGTTTAAAATTGTGTGTTCGAATTGCAGAGTCAAGCCCAGCACACAGAGATTCAAGTAAAGGCAGAGTTTGAGAAGCTCCACCAGTTCCTGCGAGAGGAAGAGGAGGCCAGACTAGCTGCACTGAAGGAGGAAGAGGAGCAGAAGAGCCAGATCATGAAAGAGAAGTTGGAACAAATCACAACACACATCTCCACCCTTTCAGACAAAATCACAGCTGTAGAGAAGGCCATGAAAACTGAAGACATCTTCTTTTTAAAGGTATAGGAGCTTGATTTAGTGACAGTGTTCTGGGTTTATACCGTCTAATTCCAGCCATTTTGAGATCCACAGTTTGTTACTGTGATACATCAGTGGCAATTTTCAATAAGGGGTCAGTGGGAGAGACCCCACCAGCAGAATGGGGAAGATGAGAATAAACTGGGAACAAGCAACATGTTACATTGGGATATATATTAAACAACTTATATTATATATATTTCCCTTTTCTATGCTATACTATAAAATTGTTTATCACATTTCCATTGGAGATTCAATCCAATAATTTTTAAATTATTTTGAGCATAGCCTAGCTTCTACTTCAATTAGCACGCATACACTTTGCTGACATGTATAGACGATCTGTTTTCTGGTTTTCTGCTAGCCAATAGCTCATTGTTGACTCTCATGGTGGAGCCGACAATAAGTCAGCCCCTAACTGTCGTTAAAATCAACAAACTGAAACATTTTTATGTGCTGGCCTGTGGTTCTCCACAGTATTTGGCTGTGTGCCAAAGTTACCTTATTCTGTCACAATGTAGCTGTAACTTACTAAGCAGGTAGCCTGTCAAAGGT
This sequence comes from Ilyophis sp. 1 JC-2022, assembly GCA_022702515.1. NCBI lineage: Eukaryota > Metazoa > Chordata > Actinopteri > Anguilliformes > Synaphobranchidae > Ilyophis > Ilyophis sp. 1 JC-2022. The sequence continues at coordinate 107,948,516 of CM040405.1, read as the reverse complement.
GAGCATGAATAATCCGTGAACCCTGAATGTGATTCCAACAGTTATGTTGGGTTCATCGAGGTCAGTGTTGGTAAAAATTTTGATGTGCGAAGATGTAGATCTTTGAACTAAGCCAGCGAGGTGCATCGGCATTTTTTTTATATAATGAATGTGATTTTAATTATTTGATGGTTTTCTATGCTTTACACTTTTGTCTGAATGTGTCACAAAATAATTTCAATGTAGAGACCTGTATAATTTAGAGAAGCCTTCATTTAATTGCTGAAGTAACTCAGAAACCACACCTGTGTGGAAACTGCTGTTTTCAATGTACTTTGTATCCCTCATTTACTCAAGTGTTTCCTTTATTTTTGCAGTTACCTGTACATGACAGCACCTTCATTTATGTGTGCTTACTGTTAAAATCTGCATCACTTTCATTAGCATGGCTCCTGTTTCCCACTATTGTAACCTCTCTCTCATAATGTTCTTTATTGAATACCTTTATGCATGCATACATCTTATCACAATTATGCTGTTATTATGTGTTTTTCAGAGCTACAAGAACATCAAGGAAAGGTATGTAGACTCCACCTCATTTAGTCTTTTCTGTTTAAGTCACTTCAAACCCCGAAGCTTCACTGAGTCCTGCTTGTCATTACAGAGCCCACTGCACACTGCAGGATCCAGAGCTGCTCTCAGGGGCGCTGATAGATGTGGCCAAACACCTGGGCAACCTGAAGTACAGAGTCTGGGAGAAGATGCTGGAGATGGTGCAGTACAGTGAGTATCTGGGGCAGGTGGTGAACATTTCAATTTTTTTTCAAGCATTTCATAAACATGTGAAGCTGAAGAAACAAGCTGTATATTGAAATGTTGTAAAATAAAAACAAGGCACCCAGTCTCAGTTCCCTCCAAGTTTAGAAAGATCCTAAAAGAAGGTCCTGCTTCTCACAAGCTAACATAGAATTAACATAAATTATAAAACCTCATTAATAATATGGATTATTAGAAGTCTGTACATTTGATTTGCTATGAAATGTGTTCATTGATTTATTCATTTTCATAAAGCAAATGGGTTTTATATTTCAATAATAAATCACTATAGTATATTATAATTATCTACAATGTACTGTGTATGTGACCTGATCTGAATAGAGTATTTGAAATGTGGCGCTTCTTTCAAATTTTTTCTTCTTGACATTTCAGCTCCTGTGCTGCTGGACCCCAACACTGTACATGCCTATCTCTCTCTCTCTGATGATCTGATCACTGTGACACACACAGGTACAGAGCAGAAATGTCCTGACAACCCAGAGAGGTTTAAACCCTGTGTGAATGTGCTGGGATCTGAGGGGTTTACCTCAGGGAAACACAGCTGGGAGGTGAAGGTGGGGAACAAAACTGAGTGGACTATAGGAGTTTTGAAAGAGTCCATCATTAGGAAGAGAAAGATATCATGCAGCCCAGAGGGAGGATTCTGGGTCATGATGCTGAGGAATGGTGATCATTACAGTGCAGCTGGAGGTTCTGACCTCACAATGAAGAGGAAACCCCAGAGTATCAGAGTGCAGCTGGACTATGACGGGGGGAAGGTGTCCTTCTTCAACCCCAGTGACATGTCCCACATTTACACTTTTACAGACACATTTACTGAGAGAGTGTTCCCATACTTTTCTCCCTGTTTGAAAAAAGATGGGAATGATGCACCCCTGCAAATATGCCCAGTGAAAGTGTCTGTAACAGTGATGTCATCCCAGTGAAAGTGTCTGTAACAGTGATGTCATCCCAGTGAAAGTGTCTGTAAAAGTGATGTCATCCCAGTGAAGGTGTCAGTAAAATACTACAGTTGTGGTACTGAAAAAATATTATTGAAAAAATTATATTCACTTTCTTTTCATCGTTATTATGTTGAGGGTTAATTAATTGTGCATGGATTTTTGATCATGTACATACTGATGCAGGCAGTATCTTCTGGGTTTTGTTTTTATCAGAATAATTAGACAAAACTATGTCATATAATGTTTTACATAAAGCAGATGCGCTCTTTGTGGTGAAGTCAAATGCTTTCAAAATCATTCCTGTCTAACTGGGTTCATAAGCCAGTTTACAAGCTGGAAATGCATGATTATGATGAGCACTCGTTCGTTTGATTCCATCAGTCTCTTGCGCTCTTTTCACATTGTACTTTACAGATTCAGTGAAGAATCAATTCACCCTGTCAAGTTGATTACAGTAATCAACCATAATTAAATCATTGACATTGTCAAGTAATTACAAAACTTTATCTGATTGTGTCTCTCATAGCATTCATTCATCAAATCATGTTAGAGATGCTAATTACCTAAAAGCATTCCACTGAGTTAAAATCAACTGTATAATTTTACAGAATAGAGAATATTTTTTATTTTATCCCCTGCTTTATTGTATAGTTCACTAGCTAATAGCAACATTCACTAAATTCTAGCAAAGAAACTTCAGTTTGCTGAAAATTTCAGTGCTTTTTAGGAACTCTAAACTGGGCCGGCAGTGTGGTATAATAGTTAAGGAACTGGGTTTGTAACCGAAAGGTTGCAGGTTCGATTCCCAGGTCGGACACTGCCGTTGTACCCTTGAGCAAGGTACTTCACCTGCATTGCTTCAGTATATATCCAGATGTATCAATGGATACTATGTATAAATGCAAAAGAAATGCTGTGTAAGTCGCTCTGGATAAGAGCGTCTGCTAAATGCCTATAATGTAATGTAATGTAAACTGCCTCAGTCATAATTAAGTAATTGACTATGGAAAGTAATCACAAAGCTTTCTCTGATTGTGTCTCTCATAGTATTCCTCTTCATATAATCAGGGAAGAGAATTCAAATTACAAAAAAAAGGTTCCACTGACTAAAAAACAACAAAATTATTTTAAAGAATAAGGTATAAGATATTTTCTTTACTGGGGCACTTATAGTAGCGTGCAGTAAAGCTTAGCAAAGGCTTTTTCTTAAGTTAGTTGAAAGCTGATTTTTTAATGTACATTAAACTGCCTGATTTTAACAGACCAGATACATCATTATTTACGGAGTCAATATTTCTTAAATTCTGGCATGAAATCAAATAGTTTTTTTTCATAACTAGAGAATGCAAATCAATGTTGACAGTAACCACCAGTTTTAAGATAAGATTACTGAAGGGCCAGGTCTACATCCTGTGGTGCACTACTGCTCCCTGTAAATCAGTTAGTTCAGGCACATTATCATCTCTGTGCACCCAGCGCCTTTGCTGGAGTTCATCCTGAGTTCATTTTATGAATTATCTGAATTATATGAGTACATATTGTACAGTACATCACTGCTTTTACTTACTGTGTCAAGGAGCTGTAATGTTGGGCTGGGAGATACCTGGGGAGGTTGAGGTGTTAGGTGGGCATTGAGGTATTTTGCTGTCTGTGACATTTACTCATATAAAGTTTTCTAAAACTTTTGATTCAAGAAATATGTTATTCTGAAAGAAATATGAACAAAGCTCTACAAAAATGAATCTGATGTGAAAAAAAAAAAAAAAATTCTCAGAAAAGAAATCACCGCGCAACATTCAATCGCCCTGTACGTGTAAACATAATATGCAACATCCGACTCATTTTTGCAGAGCGGGTCACAGTTTTTCGGATTAGACATGGAGTAAGTCATTAGAGACAAATACATTAAATAAATAAAAATCAGCATGTACATCTAATTTGCTTCCAGCTAGCTCTCAAATGATTAATTCACATTTGTTTCCATTCAAGCATGCAGATAAATCAGTTGCACTGTTAGGTTACACATCATTCTCTTCATCCTTTCATATAAAATCACATCTTAAAGCGACTCGTTGCTTCATTTGAGGGGTTGAAAGGAATGTAACACAAAAGAAGTGAAAGAAGTGGTAGACACTGAAACACGTGGCAACACTCTGGAGTATTAGTGGCCAGTGAGCAGGCAGAGGCACACCTAACCATTCTGACTGAAAGTGTTCATTGAAAGCTACAGAGAGAGACGACACTTTGCCCAGTTTCAGTGGAATTTGGTCGCAGCAGGCTAAAATGCCGGATTATAAATTTAGCAAATGTGTCAATTACTTGACTGCGGCTCACTCTGTCCGAGACGCCTCTTTCCACTGCCATAATGATTAGATATAACCGCTGCTGTTCAGTGGGAGCACTGGAACTTTCCACCGCCCGTGTGCACTGTCACCATCAACATGATGAGGAGCTGTCACAAACCACTCTGAAACTATACCCCAATATTGAAAATAAACACACATCATTATTTAATATCACCCATGAGTTCTGTGTGCAGGTGGACAAACTGCTCATTTGTGCAACTCAATAAGTCTCCCTACCACCCTCTCCTTCTATCTCTCTCTCTCTCTCTCTTTTTCTCTGGAAAAGCTCTATATTATAACCATTGACTTGAAAAATCCCAAAGAAGCACGCACGCACGCACACACACAAACACACTCCGCATCATAAGCTCTGCCCAACCTCTCATTAGGGTTGTGTTCTCGTCATGCACACAGGCTCGAGTTTTGCGAGTCTATGTTGATTTGAGGCCTGCATGCTAATCCGATTGGCTAAACTCAGGGGAACTAACCACAGATGGAAGTGCCAACAAAGGTCATGCAGCCCAAAAACAAGGACGCAAAATTGCAGAGTGATGGGCCAATCGAAACCTGTAGCAGTTCATCAGCCATGTTTATTCAAATGTTGCAGGTTTAACTTCAGTTGTAGCTCACTGAAAACAATCGAGAAACCAGCACGTGTACGGTCTATATCTTTACAATGTTTGTTGTTGTTTTTTTACTGTTGTGTTTATGTACTAGAATTTGGACTTTGGATTTCCTTTTTTGATTGTATGTGATTGTTTAATTTTTGATGTCTTGGGGTTTCTTTGTTACGTATGGAGGTTATTGTTATTAAAACCCTCCATACAGAACAATGTTTGGTATGCGATTGCCCTGTGTGTGTTCTCTTGTTCTTATGATGAGGAGTTTTTGAAAGAAAGATGTTTGCAGGGATGGTTTCGGTTAATAGGCTGATGTGATGAGATCTGTGGTGTGAATTATTATTTTTTTAATATTTTATTTTTTTATAAAAAAACGATTTGCAAAACCAATGAAGACATGTTCATTTGACCTAGCTGAGCCTACACTGGAACTCATATCAGACCTACACTTAAGAAACAGGTCCAGACTTTTCAGAATAAACAAGCAAAATTGTTCTACTTTGTAAATTAACCTGTAGGTAAAAAAACAAAGCCATAGGTAGCTACACTGCTCAAAAAAATGAAGGGAACACTTAATCATCACAGTATAACACCAAGTCAATTAAACCAAACCGGTCATGCTGGATGATGTTGCAGGCAGCATAACATTCGTCACGGTGTCTCCAGACTCTTTCACGTCTGTCACATGTGCTCAGTGTGAACCTGCTCTCATCTGTGAAAAGAACGGGACGCCAATGGCAAACCTGCCAATTCTGCTGTTCTCTGGCAAATGCCAATCGAGCTGCATGGTGCTGGGCTGTGAGCACAGGTCCCACTACCTCATGCCACCCTGATGGACTCTGTTTCTGACAGTTTGGTCAGAAACATGTGCACGAGTAGCCCGCTGGAGGTCATTTTGTAGGGCTCTGGCAGTGATCCTCCTGTTCCTCCTCGCACAAAGGAGCAGATACCGATCCTGCCGCTGGGTTATTGCCCTTCTACGGCCCTGTCCAGCTCTCCTCGTGTAATGGCCTGTCTCCCGGTATCTCCTCCACGCTCTTGAGACTGTGCTGGGAGACACAGCGAAACTTCTTGCGACGGCACGTATGGATGTGCCATCCTGGAGGAGCTGGACTACCTGTGCAACCTGAATGGGCTGCAGGTACCGCCTCATGCTACCAGTAGTGACAAGGGCACTAGCAAAATGCAAAACTAGAGAAAAATCAGCCAGGAAGGATAAGGAGAGAGAAATGGTCTGTGGCCACCACCTGCAAAACCATTTACTTTTTGGCAGTTGTCTTGCTGTTGCCTCTCCTGTCCATCTGTTGTCACTTTCATTTGCACCAAAGCAGGTGAAATTGATTCACAATCGTTTATGCTTCCTAACTTGACAGATTGATATCCCAGAAGTTTAATTGACTTGGTGTTATACTGTGTTGATTAAGTGTTCCCTGCATTTCTTTGAGCAGTGTATATTGGGCCACTTTTATAATGCACTGTGATTATGTATGGGCAGGTTTTGAAAACCCTTGGCCGTGACCGAATACGTTCCCTTAACCCCTTTGAGGGCGCATATTTGAGTCAACTTCGTCAAAAGGTTTTTGAGTGGGCGACTTTTTCTCACAAACGGGCACTTAAAGTACCAGGATGAAACCCTTATTTCTGGGGTTTTGTTGAGGGGATTCAGGACACACTCATCAACAAAACTGTGCACTCATTTCGGGAAGTGAAAACTAAAACTTGTAGTACAAGAGCGGGATGTATTACAAACTATTCTTTTTATTTTTGTTAATTCTATCTTAATTCGTAATCTACACTTTGTAACCATTGTCTTATGTAAGCTGATTGATATTCTCAATAAAACAAACAAATATATATATATATTACAAACTATTTCCCCACTAATTTGGAAAGAGTTTTTCAGGATAGTGAGGGGACAGGGCACATAGTAGACAGGGGTCTGAGTGGACAGGGGGCAGGGAACAGGGATCATATTCGGACACGACCATAGAGTTGGAAATTGCTTTCTGACCTTGAAACACCATAGATATAAAACTGTTTAGTATCTCTGGGCAACACTGCTTGTCCGCCCTTGCTGAAATTTCTGTTGAATGGCAGCATCTAGTGGCATGGTCGGAGACTGCAAAGAGATAATGAAACACGCACAGCTTCAGCATCTGGCCGGTCTGTGCCACACCTGCTTACTGACCAAGGTCTGTCCATACGTCTAAACAGTGTAACTGTTGGGACTGTAATTATACAAATGCAGGCTCTGTGGTGGTTCATGTGTGCCCACAGAAGCTCTGGGTTGACAGCAGGCAGCCTAGATTTAGTGATAGTTTTGTCTTTAGTGGAACTAGACAAGGACAAAACCAACATGGAGAGTGTCAACAAATGTGCTGAGCAGGCTTAGAGAATGTATGCATATAGGCCTAGCAGAAAGAAGGATGACATTTTGTCATGGCCAGTTTGTGTACTGCAAGGTGGGGTTTCTTATGGCTTGTCTTTTTGAAGTACCTCCTGGCATTTATCTGGTCGCTTTCTCTCAGCCCTGCAATGGCTTCTCTCTGTCTCAAAAAAACAATCCCTGTCTTCATGGGCCTGCTGTTGAGAGGTGTGCCTGTGCGTACACGCACGCACACACGCACCCACGCACACACGCACGCACACACAAACTGCCTGTTGCCTGTATCTGAATAAGTTGTTTTTGGAATGTTCTCTTACACTCACTAATTAACAGGAAATATAGAGTATATATAGAGTATGTAGACATTGTTTACACAATATGTCGTATACATTAATGGTCTTCAATGTCACAATGAAAACTGTCTGAACACAGACATACTCATACACACGTATGTACTTGAATGCATACATGCATGCATGGACATGTACACACAGACACACACATATACACAGACACATGCATGCAAACATGCACGGGCATGTGACCACACACAGACACATGCGCGAAAACGTTGGCGTACATGCCCACATACACAAACATGCTCATGAACATGCAGATTTGTACACAAATGTACGTGGAGATGTGAACACACACACATACATCCTCTTCAATACCAACAGTACATTATTTTATAGTGAATGGAGTCTTCCTGTGTACACAGGAAGGTTTGTTTGGCTTCTAAACCTCCCAGGCAATCTAATTTTGTTATACCTTTCAAAATGGTTGCATGATGTTTGGAAAAACAAAGAAAGTGAATGACTGCTACACACCACCATTTAAAAAGGTCACCCGCTCTCCCTTGTTGTATGACCAGTATGGAATGTTGGGACGCTCAGTGTTCTAATTGCATCAGTCTGGAGTTGCCCGCTTCCTGGAGAAAGTTCTGTTTGTTTTCTGGGCCTGGTTTTGTTTTGTATGAACGCGCATTCTCCCCTCCCATCCATTCTGCCAACTGGCTGCTGTACGTCTGTCAGTCACACACCGGTCAGTTTTTGCCGTTCAATACACTCCATGCTTCAGGAGAAGCACGTGATGGCTTGATAAAGAGCAGTCACAGACATCACAGATGAGTTCCGTATTGTTGTGTATACGCTCCATTAGCGCTGCTGCCGTGTTAATAAGTCTTGTGTGGCGTTCAGACGATAGTGCGCCGTGCTAATAAGTCTTGTGTGGTGTTCAGACGGTAGTGCGCCGTGCTAATAAGTCTCATGTGGTTTTCAGACGGTAGTGCGCCGTGCTAATAAGTCTCGTGTGGTGTTCAGACGGTAGTACGGCGTGCTAATAAGTCTCGTGTGGTGTTCAGACGGTAGTGCGCCGTGCTAATAAGTCTCGTGTGGTGTTCAGACGGTAGTGCGCCGTGGTAATAAGTCTCGCGTGGTGTTCAGACAGTAGTGCGGCGTGCTAATAAGTCTCGTGTGGTGTTCAGACGGTAGTGCGCCGTGCTAATAAGTCTCGTGTGGTGTTGAGACGGTAGTGCGCTGTGCTAATAAGTCTCGTGTGGTGTTCAGACGGTAGTGTGCCGTGCTAATAAGTCTCGTGTGGTGTTCAGACGGTAGTGCGCCGTGCTAATAAGTCTCGTGTGGTGTTCAGACGGTAGTGCGGCGTGCTAATAAGTCTCGTGTGGTGTTCAGACGGTAGTGCGCCGTGCTAATAAGTCTCGTGTGGTGTTCAGACGGTAGTGCGCCGTGCTAATAAGTCTCGTGTGGTGTTCAGACGGTAGTGCGCCGTGCTAATAAGTCTCGTGTGGTGTTCAGACGGTAGTGCGCCGTGCTAATAAGTCTCGTGTGGTGTTCAGACGGTAGTGCGCCGTGCTAATAAGTCTCGTGTGGTGTTCAGACGGTAGTGCGCCGTGCTAATAAGTCTCGTGTGGTGTTCAGACGGTAGTGCGCCGTGCTAATAAGTCTCGTGTGGTGTTCAGACGGTAGTGCGCCGTGCTAATAAGTCTCGTGTGGTGTTCAGACGGTATTGCGGCGCAGCACAGGTGAAGAAAATCTGCTCTTGTGATAGTTTGTGCGCCTCACATAGTTTGGGCTCATGACTTTTTTCCACTGAATCAATTCTGTTTGACTGACCAGAATCATCTGGAAGGAAGTGTCTTGATACGGGCTCTGCTTAGATACACACACATACAGTACATGCCCAATACCTTGCATAGCACTGTGATGCTTATACTCTGGACTGAATCCCAACCATGCCACCCGCTGTCACTTTCCTGTCAATTGGCCACTGTGTCATCCATAGAGGATGGGCGTCAGTTGACAGGGAATCCCCCATCCCCATTACTCAATAGCAACAGCTGGTAAATCAGATGGCTGCAGTCTGTCTGCATCAGCTGCGCAGTACTCTAGGGGGCCTACTCGCACTTGACATGCTCGTGTGCAAAAATCAACTCAATTCAAATATTTTGCACCTTTGCAGTTTAAGTGAGTTTAGAGTTATTCCCTTAAATGGAACATGAGTGAAAGGGAGCTAGATAGGTGGAGTTTGAGGGCATGTCCCATGCTAGACCGGTTAGAAGCGTATTCAGACATATATGATTTATGTCCTTTTCCCATGCTTTTTACTCACAGAAGAAGAAGCAATATGTACAGCACTCCTTTGGGGAATGTTGCCTAACTACCACCTGGTTCAAAATGCTTTTTATTTCATATAACATACTTATTTATTGGTTTATTTGTAAGGGACAAGCACAGAAAACAATTGCTAATGCACTGTCCAATGTACTGTGCACATGTTTGAAGCCAAAGCTCATTTCTAACACCAGTCCCTTGGATGGGAAAACACGGTCCATACAGTCAATAAAATCAGCACAACGTTACATGAAGACAGTACAAACTATAGAAAATGAATATTAACAACATTCACACAATTACATTATAATTCATTAAAAATTACTCATTTAAATCGTGACTACAATGTTGTCCCATTTTAAGCCAAGCATTTGTTGTTTTAGAGAAATAATGGTAATCCTGAATTTGTTTCAAATTGCCAGGCAGAGTTCCAAAGGTTTATGCCTTTCATTGAAAAGGCCACTTTTCACACATACCATGCCTTACATCCTACCCACCAAGATGTCTCTCCTCATGGACAACTCAAGTGTTTAGGAGTCATAGGCGTAGTTTAACACAATAATGCTAATACCTACAAAATGGATTGATGAAATTTTGGTAGCTATACTAGCACTCACATCCAGAGCCAAACTCTAAAGAAGAGACCTAATAAAATCAAATGGTGCCGCTGTCGAGTATAATATTTTTTAAAAATATTTAGAAATGAATTAAAACTTGTTGTAGTGATCAATTTTCTCATTTGGAACACATATGTGTACTAAATGTATAGCCACCATTTTGGAAAATGTTTTCAATTTTGTCCCAAGTTTTGGCCTAACCACATGAGTGAGACCTATGTAGCTTTGGTGATCACTATATTGAGAGAAAGAATCTGGCTGTTCAATTATTGTATTTAGTCTCATTGTTGCACTATGGGAACTGTTCAGTATCTGCTATCTCTAGAAAAAAAACAAATAAAATTGCACATTTCTTGAAGGTCTTCTCAAATTATTTATATTACCCAGAGTTAACTGAAGGTGGTGGTCTGAAAACAGTTTGACCTTTCATACATATTCATGTTTAGACACTCATGTCATGCAGCTACATGTGTCTCACATATACCTTCTGAGACTCAATTGTAAAAGGAAACCAATGATGTAACATGATTACAACAATATTACAACTTTTTGCTTGGACCCCGTGTATCGCTGCTTGCAGCTATATTTACTTTTGTTATTATTATTATTATTATTATTATTACTACTTTGTATTATTATTATTATATAACATCAAACAAAAATAACATAAATATTCACTCATTAAACATAGTTTTTAGGTATATTGAGACAGTAAGACACAGCACTTGTTTCAATACAATGCATCAAATTCCATTGGAATTCAATATAGATAAAAAATGACCCCGTCTATGTAAACAAGGGGTAGTAATGAAAAACTCATCATTACTCAAATTGTAAAAAAAAGTTAAAACAACCATATTCTGGAGGAACAGTTGTTGACGTAGCTTAATTTGAGAGATATTTTAAAGAAAAAAAAACAAAATCGAATCATCTCTGACCCACATACGCATCTATGGGTTAAGTAACTCAGGAAACACACCCTTGTGGAAGCTCCTACTTTCAATGTACTTTGTATCCCTCATTTACTCAAGTGTTTCCTTTATTTTTGCAGTTACCTGTACATTACAGCAGCTTCATTTATGTGTGCTTACTGTTAAAATCTGCATCACTTTCATTAGCATGGCTCCTGTTTCTCACGTATTGTAACCTCTCTCTCATAATGGTCTCTATTGAATACATGTATACATGCACACGTCCTATCACAATTATGCTGTTATTATTTGTTTTTCAGAGCTGAAGGAACATCAAGAAAAGGTATGTAGACTCTCACATCATTTCTGTATAAGTCACTTCAAACCCCAAAACTTGAGTGACTGCTGCATGTCTTTACAGAGCTCACTGCACACTGCAGGATCCAGAGCTGCTCTCAGGGCCGCTGATAGATGTGGCCAAACACCTGGGCAACCTGAAGTACAGAGTCTGGGAGAAGATGCTAGAGATGGTGCAGTACAGTGAGTATCTGGGGCAGATGGTGAACTTTTTTTTTGCAAGCATTTAATGAACATGTGAAACTGAAGAAACAAGCTGTATATTGACATGGTATAAAATAAAAACAAGGCACCCAGTCTCAGTTCCCTGATAAGCAGGATCCTAAAATAAGATCCTGCTTATCACAAGCAAACATAGACTTAAAATAAAATATAAAACCTCATTAACAATATGTCTTATTAGCTGTCTGTACATTGAATTTGCTATTTGCTGTTCATTGATTTATTCATTTTCATAAAGCAAATGGGTTTTATATTTCAATAATAAATCACTATAGTATATTATAATTATATAAAATGTACTGTGTATGTGACCTAATCTGAGTAGAGTATTTGAAATGTGGCGCCTCTTTCAGCCTTTTAAAATTCTTTCTTCTTGATATTTCAGCTCCTGTGCTGCTGGACCCCAACACTGTACGCGCCTCTCTCTCTCTCTCTCTCTGATGATCTGATCACTGTGACACACAGGTACAAAGCAGACACATATACTGAGAGCGTGTTCCCATACTTCAATCCATATTTGAAACAAAATGGTAGGAACGATGCACCCCTGCAAATATGCCCAGTGAAAGTGTCTGTAACAGTGACACATTCCAGTGAAAGTGTCTGTAAAAAATGACCAAAACTATTTCATGTAATGTTTTACCAACCTGGTCTCACAGCCCATTCGTATAGATTCTACGAAATTGCAGTACCCGAAAATTCGTACATATCCTAAGAATCAGCGATTCCACACCACGTGACTTTACGATCTTATCCGTTGAATTACGAGACAAAACGGAAATCCACCATTTTTATTTCACGGTGAAATAAGGCGAATGGGTAAGCTGCCGGTATTGTACTTATAGTTTATGCTTATAGTAATAGTGCATTCATAGAATACCTTTCTTATTTCGTAATTGCATTTTAATGCAATATGATGTATAATTATCGAGGTTCTTCATCTCTGCTTTATGTGGGTCGCTATTTATAGGCTATGTTTATACTAGCTGACGTTAGCGAGGTCTGTTCAGATCAGTGCATACTGCATAGGCTGCAATATTATTATTAATGGATTTAGCTTGTGAGCTTGTGATCTAGCCATCAGAGCGTGTCTTTTTCGGTTCTTTTGAGACCGCGTCTCCCGTTAACTTCTGTAATGAACTGCGATTCCCATGATTCTGTGCGCTGTCTGTGTGTATTGCCAGAGACGTGACGTGACATGTTGAACTCAGAATTGGTTTCATGTGCCAATAAGCAGTTCCCATAGGAATCCATGGAACCGATAAGCGGAAGCTGTCTCCAGTTTTTTTTTTATCTCGATGGTTGAACTTCATTCATAAAACCGAGGTTTCCCATATGCAAAAGGTCTGTAAAAATCATATATGATCATACTTGCAAAGTTTTATAAAAAGCATGTTGATTAGTAGCCTATTATATTATATATTTCTATACAATTTTTATACAATCTCTCAATGTTTTTTTTTAATGAGTACCATGTATTATGGAACTATTTAATTTTAGCATGAAATGTATATTCTCGCTCTCTACCACATATTTATTTTATAAGTTTTGTATATGGCATTTTTTAAATAAGATTTTTACAGACCTTTTGCATATGGGATTATGCATATTATGCTTCGTAAGCATTTAGGAATCCTGTTATTTTCAGACTGGCAGACGTTTTTGTTGTTGTTGTTAGTTTAAGCCAACACAATCTCTCAAGCATGGTACACAACAGATAGAGAATGTCGATCTACAAAATATGCACTGTTTTTATTTATAATAATAATAATAATAATAATAATAATAATAACAATAATAATGCAATTTTATTTAAAGCACTTTTTTACAGCAAAAGACTATTACACAGTTTGTTAGACCGGGGGCCACATGTATAAACACTGCTGAGCAGAATAATGCTTTCAGAAAGCCGCGTAAGCAGAAATTCAGATGTATAATATAACACGTGCTGTGAGAATCTGCATACCCCTGCACATGATGGACACCATACGTACGCAATGTTTGGAGTTCTTGTGATATGGCGACATCAAGGTTTTTCCATAGTTTCGTCAAATAAAGTCAGATTTTGATAATTTTTGTGGCTATTTATATGTTCTTTTGGCCAACAAACACACTAATGATGGTTAAAATGACTTTAGACAATGTTTATTTTGTCAAATATCAAATGATCAGGGAAGCAACCTGCTTCAGATAAGCCGGTACCCTAAGCAATTTGAAACTATGACCTTTTTTTGACCCTCTATAGCCCACCCCTATTTACAAGCTGGAAATGCGTATCATGAGCACTCATTAGATTGATTCCATCAGTCTCTTGTGCTCATTTACGATTTTACTTTACAGATTCAGTGAAGAATCAATTCACCCTGTCAGTTACATCTGGGCCTTCAGTAGCCTTATCTGCACACCTGCCATTGTCTCAAACTGTTTTCATTCCTTTTCTGTGACTGACAATTATTGTATGACAATTAGTAGAATAATCAACCATAACTAAATGATTGACCTTGGCATGTAATCACAAAGCTTTCTCTGATTGTGTCTCTCATAGTATTATTTTTCCTTAAATCTGGGAAGAGAATAAAAAATAAATAAAAAATAAAAAAACGGATTCCATTGAATAAAAAACAACAGAATTGTTTTAAAGAATAAGGTATATATTATTTACTTAAATCCCTTTGTTTGTTTCAAAGGGCACTTATAGTAATGTGAAATAAAGCTTCGCAAACAGTTAAGCTTCTTCAGGTTGGTAAAAACTTCAATGCTATTTCATGAGCATTCAACTGCTTAGACCAGATAAATGGTAATTTACAGAGTCAATATCTCCTAAATTCTGGCATGAATTCTCATTGTTTTCTTCATAATCCAGGAATGCAAACCAAAACAGGTCAACAGTAATGATTACTTTAAAGATAAGATTGCTGAAGGCCCAGTTCTAGATCCAGTGGTGCACTACTGCTCCCTGTAAATCCCTCCAGAGCAGTCAGTTCAGGCACATTATCATCTCTGTGCAACCAGAGCCTTTACTGGAGTTCATCCTGTGCAGATATTCACTCACACATTAACATTAAGACTCTCTCAAGACATACAGTACAGTAGAGACAATGCAGACAGCAGATAACTGCACCTTTTCTTTCCTATGCATTGAGAAAGCTAATAGGGTACCTTTTGTCCAAAAGCCTCTTAACTGCATTTAATAACTTACAACAAATTGAGTGCTCTTTTAAAATTAAATAAATCTTGAAGAATAAAGGGCAAATCAATAGTTTGCCAGGATGTTTGTGTCTGAATTTTATGAATTATCTGAATTATATAAATAAATATTGTACTGCTTTTACTTACTGTGTCCAGGAGCTGTAATGTTGGGCTGGGGGATACTTAGGGAAGTTGAGGTGTTATGTGGGCACTGAGGTACTTAGCTGTCTGTTAAATGTACTCATATAAAGTATTCTAAAAACTTTTTATCTACATTGAAAGATTCATATTCTGAAAGTACCTATATTTAGGGTGTAGTATACACTGTAAAAAAATATTAATATTTACGAGCAATATACCATAAAATTTTATTTGTGTTAATTTGAATGTATTCTGCATTTTTCTAAACAAACAAATAATATCGGGTGACTTTGAAATTACAGTTATTGGCAGTTTTGTTGTCCATGTTAACACACTTAAAACACAAAACTGGTAATTTTTTTTTTTTCAAGAGCCAGTGAGTGGGATTTTACACAATGAATGTATGTCTACAAGGCAATATCAATAAAAAATATATTGAAAGACAACACAACATTTCTCCCAATATTTTCAGATTTTTTCTGTTATTCAACTAGTATGGTCTGCTAAACATGAATTAAATGTATGTATTTTTTCAAATCAATGTCAGTAAAAATTCAATACAACCTAATAATTATCTTGTTAATTAACATAAATAAATAAACAAATACACTCAAGTCCTTGGCACAGAGACAGTATCAACCGTCGCCTGGGTCATGGGTGTCTGTTCTAACCACTACACTACTTCTATGTACTGAGAGCAACAAGCACCAATTAGGGCAGGGTCACATGGAAACCAAGGTTACAGGCACTATTGCTGCATTCTAGACAGAGTCAGATGTGGGGGGTGGGGTGGGGGGAGGGGGCATGTTTAAATATGAATATATGTTTTAACATATTAACTTTCATGCTTTCTTGTGATGGAGTGAAAACATTCTACATTTACACATTTTTTGAAAAAAAGAGATTGAATTGCATTGAATATGTGGCTGTCATCATTGTGCTAAGCTAAGTTTATCAAACCGATTTACAGTTATGCAGTTACTATTTTCTGTATGCATGTTATTATTATTTTACTGTATAATGACATTTGGTGGCTACTGATAAATACAGCTCTCTGCAGGTCAAAGTTTTGTACTTGGCTTGCAGGTTTTTTGATTGAACTTAACAGTTTATTTTTGTTTATTTTGTCACATTATAGTGTCTTATTTAAGTATTCAACAGACCATTGATTTTGAAATTCATTCTTCTCTGTGTAATATCAGACACGTTAAAATAAAATGCTCTGATGAAGGCAGTAATGCTGAAACGCGTTATTTTAATGTGTGCCTAATAATAAATAGTAAAAGTAAGGAGTCTGTATTTTATCATTATTTTTGGATGTGCTACCTCACTCGTGTTTATGAGTAGTTTGATCTGTCAACGTATTTTTGGGCTCAGCGCTCCTCTCTTCTTTTTGATGGAATGCGCACTTTTTCTTATCTTCAATATCAACGTTAAAATAAACTTCAACAAACGAAAAACGAATTAAGTGTCTTATTTCTACATAAAAAGAGCTACCGAGATAAACATTGGAAAGTGGTCTACAAAGCCACTGCTCCAGCAAATCAGGTTTGGGCATTGAGAAGAGATGGAACTGTGTCTTTGAACCAGACAGGAAACTGGCACCTGATGTGTCCTGATCAGACTCCTGGGAAAAACAGTTTAAGCATTTTAATTATTTTTGACATTAAAGTGTCCTGGGTAATGATACACGTGTCCTGGGGAATGATACAAGAGCATAGGATTTATCAAAGTTAAGGGCTCTATTTTCCAGCTGGTGCATGGTGGGTGGCGAGCCAGCGTATCGGGGAAGTGACATTTTCAAGGTAATTTTGGTGCAAGACTAGACTGTTATTCGCTAGGTGAGACCACGTTTACGGTGAAAATCGCACCGCAGTTTATGGCAAGTTGCTAATTTCGGGGCTTTCTCAAGCAATGCGTTGAGGAACCTATTAAAAAGCCAATCACCGTTTTGTGGATCATATGTGGTCAAATCTGACTTAATGAATCCCCCCAAGCAGGAAAAATGAATACTTTGCATTTATTGTTTGTAGTCTTTTTTCTTTTTTATGTTAGGCCAAACCCTGTATTTATTCATGTTTTTAATTGTTCTTACACCCGCCTGTAATGAGAAGAATGACAAACTTGGTGCATACATTCACTCTTATTGCACATATAGCGCTAAAAACGTACCTCTTAACTCAATTACATTCAACTAAATCAATGAAAAGAGGTAATTTGATTAGTTATGGTTGAATCCAGCTGAAGCACACCCACTGATAAATATTCAGCAGAATGCAGCACATTTTCAACCTGCGCAGCACGCTGTGAGCAGTGCTCCTCGCCTCTGCTCCGAAAATCGCAAAATTCAGTAGCCACGGTCACGATGGAGTGAAACATGAAGCAAGGGTAAAACATTATTGATAAAGCTAGTACCTAAAACAACCACTAGGTGACAGCAATGTACTGTGATCTGGGGTCAGAATCAAGGGGCCAAGACTGGGCTTTCGTTTTGAAGCTCATTTCCTGGTTGGGCTGGGAGCCGCCATAGGTCTTTCACCACGTAAGTCAATGGCAGCAATGTGGTTAAAATACTCCAAAAAATTGAATTGCAATAGGTGCCTTTCCTTCATCTAATGCCTGTGCATTTGCTGATTTTTTAAAATATTGTGTCGTTTGGACAGGGTATTAATATTTGTTCAGGACCAATCAGAGGGACAGGTTGAGTCCTGGGGTCACTGCTATATGGTTCTCACAGCCCTCACTCGGAGGGGCGGGACCAGAAGGGGGAGACAACAGTCATTGGTCTAAAATGCGCCCTGGCATCATGGGACCTTTATACAGTCTATGCTTGGGACAGAGAGACTCGCTGTATTTTTGAGTGGAAGTCGATGGAGAACATCCTTTAGTAGCCTACCGTGAACAAGCTGTTGTTTTGGGGACGCAGTTCGTAACATAATAAATTGATTGCCTTTTCACTCATCTTCAACATGTTGTAACAACAAAGATGTAAAACGGTAACACTGGAATATATTTTCTGAGAAAGAATCTATGTCCTGTGATGTAAAAGGCCTAATCTAATCATAAATGAAACACTCAATTAAACTACATTTATTTTAGGGCTACACACCTAATTTGCCACCCATGCCCACCCTTTTCCCCAGCACAACAGATTGAGTACCAGAAGCCTGATCAGCCGGTTTATTCCGGTTTTGAACCACATAGGGTGTGTTCAGTCCAAAGTTCAGCAAAAGTGAAAGTGAAAATATCAGAGTGAGAGACAGAGTCTGTGAAATGGCAGCTAAAGCTTTTATTCCTGAGGATGA
Source organism: Ilyophis sp. 1 JC-2022 (assembly GCA_022702515.1). NCBI lineage: Eukaryota > Metazoa > Chordata > Actinopteri > Anguilliformes > Synaphobranchidae > Ilyophis > Ilyophis sp. 1 JC-2022. The sequence continues at coordinate 107,930,033 of CM040405.1, read as the reverse complement.
ACTCTGTTGTTCTGTATGTTGTGATATATTTAAAGAGCCTGTTCTCCTGAAATGTAGCCACAGCTTCTGCAGAGTGTGTCTGCAGCAGTATTGGGAAGAGAAGAGCTCTCGAGAGTGTCCCATCTGCAGGAGCAAGGCCTCTGTGGAGGATCCTCCTGTAAACCGGGCTTTAAGAAGCATTGTGGAGCTTTTCTTAAAGCAGAAGAGTGAGAGTGAAGCTGCAGAGAAAAGTGAAGGTGTTGTGAAGAGTGAAGCTTGTTGCAGTCTTCATGGAGAAAAACTCCTGTTCTTCTGTGAGGAGGACCAGGAGCCTCTCTGTGTCGTGTGTCAAACATCAAAAAAGCACAGAAACCACCCAGTCTGTCCAGTGGAAGAGGCTGCACTGGACATGAAGGTATTTGATTTTAAATGTCAACAATTTGATACTCTCAATTAAGTATGAATAAAATGTCTCAGTGTAAAACATTCAGTTCTGACAGACAGCTGTGGTATGAGGTCTTATACATTCTTATACACTTAATACATTCAGTGGAAGAGAGAGCACTGGATCTGAAAGGCTTGTTTTTAACCGTCAAAGCATGATTCAGTGTTTTATATCATGAGTACAATTTCATATGAGTAAAATGTAGGCTGGGTTAAGTCTTGACTGACAGACTCTTGGGGGTCTTTTATAGAAATTATGGCACACAGGAAGCACTGAAATACACAGTGCGATTGTAAGAATATGTAGCAATGATGTTTCAAATGAGGTGTACTGACAGCACAAATTGAGATATTACACAAGAAATAATAAAATTCAAGACCCAATAAATCTACTGTTATATATGCTGTTATTGAGCAACAACTAAGAAGTATAGACATCCACAATGTATAACTGATGAAGACAGACAACACTACAGTCACCTATACTATACATCCAAGAAAATCTTGTAATAAGTTAAACCAATATTATAAATGCTTCAACATTTCTTGCAGTCTTCTATAAATTATATGAACAACCCAGTAAAATAGTTGTTTTGTAATCCTATATGCTGCAGAACTAGACTGGATTAATTGGACTGAAAACACATAATAACATAAACGTTTATGATGCACTATGAGTATGTTTCAGTTTCACTGATCTTTAGTTAAGTTGTAGCATGGCTGTTTTCTCTACTACATTTCCCATGTTCTTAAAAAGTGACACTGACCTTTTATTGCAGCAGGGGTATTACTGTGCCATTTGTGTCTTTCTGTGAGTGATAATTGGTTCATTACTCTCCAAGGAGGAACTCAAGCCTGCACTTAATCTTATTAAAGAAAAACTGAAGAAGTTTTCTGAGGTTGAACAAGAATGTAAAACAACAGCAGAACACATCAAGGTGAGTTAAGAACTGTGGAATTCTTTTTAGCTACACAAAAACACAAAAACATTATGTTTGATTAATATTGTGTTTGACAGGTATAACGAACACACTGCCATACATAAAACATAGTTACACTATTTAGGTTTAAAATTGTGTGTTCGAATTACAGAGTCAAGCCCAGCACACAGAGATTCAAGTAAAGGCAGAGTTTGAGAAGCTCCACCAGTTCTTGCGAGAGGAAGAGGAGGCCAGACTAGCTGCACTGAAGGAGGAAGAGGAGCAGAAGAGCCAGATCATGAAAGAGAAGTTGGAACAAATCACAACACACATCTCCACCCTTTCAGTCAAAATCACAGCTGTAGAGAAGGCCATGAAAACTGAAGACATCTTCTTTTTAAAGGTATAGAAGCTTGATTTAGTGACAGTGTTCTGAGTTTATACCGTCTAATTCCAGCCATTTTGAGATCCACAGTTTGTTACTGTGATACATCCGTGGCAATTTTCAATAACGGGTCAGTGGGGGAGACCCCACCAGCAGAATGGGGAAGATGAGAATAAACTAGTAACAACAACATGTTACATTGGGATATATATTAAACAACTTATATTATATATATTTCCCTTTTCTATACTATATTATAAAATTGTTTATCACATTTCCATTGGAGATTCAATCCAATAATTTTTTTATTATTTTGAGCATAGCCTAGCTTCTACTCCAATTAGCACGCATACACTTTGCTGACATGTATAGACGATCTGTTTTCTGGTTTTCTGCTAGCCAATAGCTCATTGTTTACTCTCATGGTGGAGCCGACAATAAGTCAGCCCCTAACTGTTGTTAAAATCAACAAACTGAAACATTCTTATGTGCTGGCCTGTGGTTCTCCACAGTATTTGGCTGCGTGCCAAAGTTACCTTGTTCTGTAACAATGTAGCTGTAACTTACTAAGCAGGTAGCCTGTCAAAAGTGAGCATGAATAATCCGTGAACCCTGATTGTGATTCCTACAGTTATGTTGGGTTCACCGAGGTCAGTGTTGGTAAAAATGTTGATGTGCGAAGATGTAGATCTTTGAACTAAGCCAGCGAGGTGCATCGGCATTTTTTTTATATAATGAATGTGATTTTAAATATTTGATGGTTTTCTATGCTTTACACTTTTGTCTGAATGTGTCACAAAATAATTTCAATGTAGAGACCTGTATAATTTAGAGAAGCCTTCATTTAATTTCTGAAATAACTCAGAAACCACACCTGTGTGGAAACTGCTGCTTTCAATGTACTTTGTATCCCTCATTTACTCAAGTGATTCCTTTATTTTGGCAGTTACCTGTACATTACAGCACCTTCATTTATGTGTGCTTACTGTTAAAATCTGCATCACTTTCATTAACATGGCTCCTGTTTCTCATGTATTGTAACCTCTCTCTCATAATGGCCTCTATTGAATACCTTTATCCATGCATACATCTTATCACAATTATGCTGTTATTATGTGTTTTTCAGAGCTACAAGAACATCAAGGAAAGGTATGTAGACTCCACCTCATTTAGTCTTTTCTGTTTAAGTCACTTCAAACACTAAAGCTTGACTGACTCCTGCTTGTCATTACAGAGCCCAGTGCACACTGCAGGATCCAGAGCTGCTCTCAGGGGCGCTGATAGATGTGGCCAAACACCTGGGCAACCTGACGTTCAGAGTCTGGGAGAGGATGCTGGAGATGGTGCAGTACAGTGAGTATCTGGGGCAGATGGTGAAATTTGTATTTTTTTTGCAAGTATTAATGAACATGTGAAACTGATGAAACAAGCTGTATATTGAAATGTTGTAAAATAAAAACAAGGCACCCAGTCTCAGTTCCCTCCAAGTTTAGGAAGATCCTAAAAGAAGATCCTGCTTATCACAAGCAAACATAGAATTAACATAAAATATAAAACCTCATTAATAATATGGATTATTAGCTGTCTGTACATTTGATTTGCTATGAAATGTGTTCATTGATTTATTCATTTTCATAAAGCAAATGGGTTTTATATTTCAGTAATAAATCACGATAGTATATTATAATTATATACAATGTACTGTGTATGTGACCTGATCTGAATAGAGTATTTGAAATGTGGCGCTTCTTTCAAATTTTTTCTTCTTGATATTTCAGCTCCTGTGCTGCTGGACCCCAACACTGCACATGCCTCTCTCTCTCTCTCTGATGATCTGATCACTGTGACACACACAGGTACAGAGCAGAAATGTCCTGATAACCCAGAGAGGTTTAGCTACTGTTCGTGTGTGCTGGGATCTGAGGGGTTTAGCTCAGGGAAGCACAGCTGGGAGGTGAAGGTGGGGAATAAAATTGAGTGGACTATAGGATTGGTGAAAGAGTCCATCATTAGGAAGGGAAATATAACATGCAGCCCAAAGGGAGGATTCTGGGTCATGATGCTGAAGAATGGTGATGATTACTTGGCACCTGGAGGTACTAAACTCACACTGAAGAGCAAACCCCAGAGCATCAGAGTGCAGCTGGACTATGACAGGGGGGAGGTTTTCTTCTTTGACTCCAGTGACATGTCCCACATTTACACTTTTACAGACACATTTACTGAGAGAGTGTTCCCATTCTTCTCTCCCGATTTGAAAAAAGATGGGAATTATGCACCCCTGCAAATATGCCCAGTGAAAGTGTCTGTAACAGTGATGTCATCCCAGTGAAGGTGTCAGTAAAATATTACAGTTGTGGTACTGAAAAAATATTATTGAAAAAATTATATTCACTTTCTTTTCATCTTTATTATGTTGAGGGTTACATTGATTTTTGATCATGTACATACTGATGCAGGCAGTATCTTCTGGGTTGTTTTTTTTATCAGGTTTTATTTTATTGTTTTTATCAGAATAATTAGACAAAACTATGTCATATAATGTTTTACATAAAGCAGATGTGCTCTTGTGGTGAAGTCAAATGCTTTCAAAATCATTCCTGTCTAACTGGGTTCATCAGCCAGTTTACAAGCTGGAAATGCATGAGTATGATGAGCGCTCGTTCGTTTGATTCCATCAGCCTCTTGTGCTTTTCTCAGATTTTACAGATTCAGTGAAGAATCAGTTCACTCTGTCAGAGCCATGCTGTAGGATTTACCTCTGGGCCTTCAGTAGCCTTATCTGCACACCTGTCATTGTCTCAAACTGTTTTCATTCCTTTTCTGTGACACAATTATTGTATGACAATTAGTAGAATGATCAACCATAATTAAATTATTGACCTTGGCAAGTAATCACAAAGCTTTCTCTGATTGTGTCTCTCCTAGCGTTCTTTTTCCTTAAATCAGGGAAGAGAATTCAAATTTAAAAAAAAAAAGGCATTCCATTGAGTAAAAAACAGCAGAATTGTTTTAAAGAATATTTGTTTCAAAGGGCACTTGTAGAAATGTGAAATAAAGCTTAGCAAACAGTTAGGCTTCTTCAGGTTGGTGAAAACATCAGTGCTATTTCATGAGCATTAAACTGCTTAGACCAGATAAATGGTAAATTACAGAGTCAATATCTCCTAAATTCTGGTATGAATTTTAATTGTTTTCTTCATAATCCTGGAATGCAAACCAAAACAGGTCAACAGTAATGATCCCTTTAAAGCTAAGATTGCTGAAGGCCCAGTTCTAGATCCAGTGCTGCACTACTGCTCCCTGTAAATCCCTCCAGAGCAGTCAGTTCAGCACATTATCATCTCTGTGCACCCAACGCTTTTACTGGAGTTCATCCTGTGCAGATATTCACTCACACATTAACACTAAAGACTCTCTTAGGACATACAGTACAGTAGAGACAATGGAGACAGCAGATAACTGCACCTTTTCTTTCGGGTGCATTGAGAAAGCTAATAGGGTACCTTTAGTCCAAAAGCCTCTTAACTGCATCTAATAACTTATAACAAATTGAGTGCTCTTTTAAAATTAAATAAATCTTGAGGAATAAAGGGCAAATCAATAGTTTACCAGGACGTTTGTGTCTGAATTTTATGAATTGTCTGAATTATATAAATACATATTGTACTGCTTTTACTTACTGTGTCCAGGAGCTGTAATGTCAGGCTGGGGGATACTTAGGGAAGTTGAGGTGTTATGTGGGCATTGAGGTACTTAGCTGTCTGTTAAATGTACTCATATAAAGTTTTCTAAAAACCTTTTAGCCACATTGAAAGATTCATATTATGAAAGTACCTATATTTAGGGTGTAGTATACACTGTAAAACAATATTAATATTTACGAGCAATATACCATAACATTTAATTCATGTTAATTTTAATGTATTCTGCATTTTTCTAAACAAATAAAAAATGTCGGGTGACTTTTAAATTACAGTTATTGGCAGTTGTTACATTTTTTGTCCATGTTAACACACTTAAAACACAAAACTGGTAATTTGTTGTTGTTTTTTTCAAGAGCCAGTGAGTGTGATTTTACACAATGACTGTATGTCTACAAGGCAATACCAATAAATGGTCTGCTAAACATGAATTAAATGAATGTATTTTTACAAATCAATGTCAGTAAAAATACATAATTAGCCTAATAATTATCTTGTTAATTAACATAAATAAATAAACAAATACACAAGTCCTTGGCACAGAGACAGTATCAACCTGAGTCGCCTGGGTCATGGGTGTCTGTTCTAACCACTACACTACTTCTATGTACCAAGAGCAACAAGCACCAATTAGGGCATGGTCACATGGAAACCAAGGTTACAGGCACTATTGCTGCATTCTAGACAGAGTCAGATGTGGGGGGAGGGGGCATGTTTAAATATTAATATATGTTTTAACATATTAACTTTCATGCTTTCTTGTGATGGAGTGAAAACAATGGGTGCAACATTCTACATTTACGCATTTAAAAAAAAAAAGAGATTGAATTGCATTGAATATGTGGCTGTCATCATTGTGCTAAGCTAAGTTTATTAAACAGATTTACAGTTATGCAGTTACTATTTTCTGTATGCATGTTATTATTATTTTACTGTATAATGACATTTGGTGGCTACTGATGAATACAGTTCTCTGCAGGTAAAAGTTTTGTACTTGGCTTGCAGGTTCTTTGATTGAACTTAACAGTTTCTTTTTGTTTATTTTGTCACATTATAGTGTCTTATTTAAGTATTCAATAGACCATTGATTTTGAAATTCATTCTTCTCTGTGTAATATCAGACACGTTAAAATAAAATGCTCTGATGAAGGCAGTAATGCTGAAATGCGTTATTTTAATGTGTGCCTAATAATAAATAGTAAAAGTATTTTTTAATTATTTTTGGATGTGCTACCTCACTCGTGTTTATGAGTAGTTTGATCTGTCAACGTATTTTTGGGCTCAGCGCTCCTCTCTTCTTTTTGATGGAATGCACACTTTTTAAAATCTTCAATATCAACGTTAAAATAAACTTCAACAAACGAAAAACGAATTAAGTGTCTTATTTCTACATAAAAAGAGCTACCGAGATAAACATTGGAAAGTGGTCTACAAAACCACTGCTCCAGCAAATCAGGTTTGGACATTGAGAAGAGATGGAACTGTGTCTTTGAACCAGACAGGGAATCTGGCACCTGATGTGTCCTGCTCAGACTCCTGGTAAAAACTATTTAAGCATTTTAATTATTTTTGACATTAAAGTGTCCTGGGGAATGATACAAGAGCATAGGATTTATCAAAGTTAAGGTTTGGATAGCCTATAGTTAAGGGCTCTATTTTCCGACTGGTGCATGGTGGGTGGCGAGCCAGCGTATCGGGGAAGTGCCATTTTCGAGGTCATTTTGGTGCAAGACTAGACTGTTATTCGCTCGGTGAGACCACGTTTACGGCGAAAATCGCACCACAGCTTATGGCAAGTTGCTAATTTAGAGGCTTTCTCAAGCAATGCGTGCTGGAACGTATTAAAAAGCCAATCACCGTTTTGTGGATCATATGTGGTCAAATCTGACTTTGAAATAAATCCCCCCAAGCATGAGGAAAAATGAATACTTTGCATTTATTGTGTGTTGTCTTTTTTCTTTTTTATGTTAGGCCAAACCCTGTATTTATTCATGTTTTTAATTGTTCATACACCTGCCTGTAATGAGAAGAATGACACACTTGGTGCATACATTCACTCTTATTGCACATATAGCGCTAAAAACGTACCTCTTTACTCAATTACATTCAACTAAATCAATGAAAAGAGGTAATTTGATTAGTTATGGTTGAATCCAGCTGAAGCACACCCACTGATAAATATTCAGCAGAATGCAGCACATTTTCAACCTGCGCAGCACGCTGTGAGCAGTGCTCCTCGCCTCTGCTCCGAAAATCGCAAAATTCAGTAGCCACGGTCACGATGGAGTGAAACATGAAGCAAGGGTAAAACATTATTGATAAAGCTAGTACCTAAAACAACCACTAGGTGACAGCAATGTACTGTGATCTGGGGTCAGAATCAAGGGGCCAAGACTGGGCTTTCGTTTTGAAGCTCATTTCCTGGTTGGGCTGGGAGCCGCCATAGGTCTTTCACCACGTAAGTCAATGGCAGCAATGTGGTTAAAATACTCAAAAAAATTGAATTGCAATAGGTGCCTTTCCTTCATCTAATGCCTGTGCATTTGCTGATTTTTTAAAATATTGTGTCGTTTGGACAGGGTATTAATATTTGTTCAGGACCAATCAGAGGGACAGGTTGAGTCCTGGGGTCACTGCTATATGGTTCTCACAGCCCTCACTCGGAGGGGCGGGACCAGAAGGGGGAGACAACAGTCATTGGTCTAAAATGCGCCCTGGCATCATGGGACCTTTATACAGTCTATGCTTGGGACAGAGAGACTCGCTGTATTTTTGAGTGGAAGTCGATGGAGAACATCCTTTAGTAGCCTACCGTGAACAAGCTGTTGTTTTGGGGACGCAGTTCGTAACATAATAAATTGATTGCCTTTTCACTCATCTTCAACATGTTGTAACAACAAAGATGTAAAACGGTAACACTGGAATATATTTTCTGAGAAAGAATCTATGTCCTGTGATGTAAAAGGCCTAATCTAATCATAAATGAAACACTCAATTAAACTACATTTATTTTAGGGCTACACACCTAATTTGCCACCCATGCCCACCCTTTTCCCCAGCACAACAGATTGAGTACCAGAAGCCTGATCAGCCGGTTTATTCCGGTTTTGAACCACATAGGGTGTGTTCAGTCCAAAGTTCAGCAAAAGTGAAAGTGAAAATATCAGAGTGAGAGACAGAGTCTGTGAAATGGCAGCTAAAGCTTTTATTCCTGAGGATGAACTCTGTTGTTCTGTATGTTGTGATATATTTAAAGAGCCTGTTCTCCTGAAATGTAGCCACAGCTTCTGCAGAGTGTGTCTGCAGCAGTATTGGGAAGAGAAGAGCTCTCGAGAGTGTCCCATCTGCAGGAGCAAGGCCTCTGTGGAGGATCCTCCTGTAAACCGGGCTTTAAGAAGCATTGTGGAGCTTTTCTTAAAGCAGAAGAGTGAGAGTGAAGCTGCAGAGAAAAGTGAAGGTGTTGTGAAGAGTGAAGCTTGTTGCAGTCTTCATGGAGAAAAACTCCTGTTCTTCTGTGAGGAGGACCAGGAGCCTCTCTGTGTCGTGTGTCAAACATCAAAAAAGCACAGAAACCACCCAGTCTGTCCAGTGGAAGAGGCTGCACTGGACATGAAGGTATTTGATTTTAAATGTCAACAATTTGATACTCTCAATTAAGTATGAATAAAATGTCTCAGTGTAAAACATTCAGTTCTGACAGACAGCTGTGGTATGAGGTCTTATACATTCTTATACACTTAATACATTCAGTGGAAGAGAGAGCACTGGATCTGAAAGGCTTGTTTTTAACCGTCAAAGCATGATTCAGTGTTTTATATCATGAGTACAATTTCATATGAGTAAAATGTAGGCTGGGTTAAGTCTTGACTGACAGACTCTTGGGGGTCTTTTATAGAAATTATGGCACACAGGAAGCACTGAAATACACAGTGCGATTGTAAGAATATGTAGCAATGATGTTTCAAATGAGGTGTACTGACAGCACAAATTGAGATATTACACAAGAAATAATAAAATTCAAGACCCAATAAATCTACTGTTATATATGCTGTTATTGAGCAACAACTAAGAAGTATAGACATCCACAATGTATAACTGATGAAGACAGACAACACTACAGTCACCTATACTATACATCCAAGAAAATCTTGTAATAAGTTAAACCAATATTATAAATGCTTCAACATTTCTTGCAGTCTTCTATAAATTATATGAACAACCCAGTAAAATAGTTGTTTTGTAATCCTATATGCTGCAGAACTAGACTGGATTAATTGGACTGAAAACACATAATAACATAAACGTTTATGATGCACTATGAGTATGTTTCAGTTTCACTGATCTTTAGTTAAGTTGTAGCATGTCTGTTTTCTCTACTACATTTCCCATGTTCTTAAAAAGTGACACTGACCTTTTATTGCAGCAGGGGTATTACTGTGCCATTTGTATCTTTCTGTAAGTGATAATTGGTTAATTTCACTCCAAGGAGGAACTCAAGCCTGCACTTAATCTTATTAAAGAAAAACTGAAGAAGTTTTCTGAGGTTGAACAAGAATGTAAAACAACAGCAGAACACATCAAGGTGAGTTAAGAACTGTGGAATTCTTTTTAGCTACACAAAAACACAAAAACATTATGTTTGATTAATATTGTGTTTGACAGGTATAACGAACACACTGCCATACATAAAACATAGTTACACTAATTAGGTTTAAAATTGTGTGTTCGAATTACAGAGTCAAGCCCAGCACACAGAGATTCAAGTAAAGGCAGAGTTTGAGAAGCTCCACCAGTTCTTGCGAGAGGAAGAGGAGGCCAGACTAGCTGCACTGAAGGAGGAAGAGGAGCAGAAGAGCCAGATCATGAAAGAGAAGTTGGAACAAATCACAACACACATCTCCACCCTTTCAGTCAAAATCACAGCTGTAGAGAAGGCCATGAAAACTGAAGACATCTTCTTTTTAAAGGTATAGAAGCTTGATTTAGTGACAGTGTTCTGAGTTTATACCGTCTAATTCCAGCCATTTTGAGATCCACAGTTTGTTACTGTGATACATCCGTGGCAATTTTCAATAACGGGTCAGTGGGGGAGACCCCACCAGCAGAATGGGGAAGATGAGAATAAACTAGTAACAACAACATGTTACATTGGGATATATATTAAACAACTTATATTATATATATTTCCCTTTTCTATACTATATTATAAAATTGTTTATCACATTTCCATTGGAGATTCAATCCAATAATTTTTTTATTATTTTGAGCATAGCCTAGCTTCTACTCCAATTAGCACGCATACACTTTGCTGACATGTATAGACGATCTGTTTTCTGGTTTTCTGCTAGCCAATAGCTCATTGTTTACTCTCATGGTGGAGCCGACAATAAGTCAGCCCCTAACTGTTGTTAAAATCAACAAACTGAAACATTCTTATGTGCTGGCCTGTGGTTCTCCACAGTATTTGGCTGCGTGCCAAAGTTACCTTGTTCTGTAACAATGTAGCTGTAACTTACTAAGCAGGTAGCCTGTCAAAAGTGAGCATGAATAATCCGTGAACCCTGATTGTGATTCCAACAGTTATGTTGGGTTCACCGAGGTCAGTGTTGGTAAAAATGTTGATGTGCGAAGATGTAGATCTTTGAACTAAGCCAGCGAGGTGCATCGGCATTTTTTTTATATAATGAATGTGATTTTAAATATTTGATGGTTTTCTATGCTTTACACTTTTGTCTGAATGTGTCACAAAATAATTTCAATGTAGAGACCTGTATAATTTAGAGAAGCCTTCATTTAATTTCTGAAGTAACTCAGAAACCACACCTGTGTGGAAACTGCTGCTTTCAATGTACTTTGTATCCCTCATTTACTCAAGTGATTCCTTTATTTTGGCAGTTACCTGTACATTACAGCACCTTCATTTATGTGTGCTTACTGTTAAAATCTGCATCACTTTCATTAGCATGGCTCCTGTTTCTCACGTATTGTAACCTCTCTCTCATAATGGTGTCTATTGAATACCTTTCTGCATGCATACATCTTATCACAATTATGCTGTTATTATGTGTTTTTCAGAGCTACAAGAACATCAAGGAAAGGTATGTAGACTCCACCTCATTTAGTCTTTTCTGTTTAAGTCACTTCAAACACTAAAGCTTGACTGACTCCTGCTTGTCATTACAGAGCCCAGTGCACACTGCAGGATCCAGAGCTGCTCTCAGGGGCGCTGATAGATGTGGCCAAACACCTGGGCAACCTGACGTTCAGAGTCTGGGAGAGGATGCTGGAGATGGTGCAGTACAGTGAGTATCTGGGGCAGATGGTGAAATTTGTATTTTTTTTGCAAGTATTAATGAACATGTGAAACTGATGAAACAAGCTGTATATTGAAATGTTGTAAAATAAAAACAAGGCACCCAGTCTCAGTTCCCTCCAAGTTTAGGAAGATCCTAAAAGAAGATCCTGCTTATCACAAGCAAACATAGAATTAACATAAAATATAAAACCTCATTAATAATATGGATTATTAGCTGTCTGTACATTTGATTTGCTATGAAATGTGTTCATTGATTTATTCATTTTCATAAAGCAAATGGGTTTTATATTTCAGTAATAAATCACGATAGTATATTATAATTATATACAATGTACTGTGTATGTGACCTGATCTGAATAGAGTATTTGAAATGTGGCGCTTCTTTCAAATTTTTTCTTCTTGATATTTCAGCTCCTGTGCTGCTGGACCCCAACACTGCACATGCCTCTCTCTCTCTCTCTGATGATCTGATCACTGTGACACACACAGGTACAGAGCAGAAATGTCCTGATAACCCAGAGAGGTTTAGCTACTGTTCGTGTGTGCTGGGATCTGAGGGGTTTAGCTCAGGGAAGCACAGCTGGGAGGTGAAGGTGGGGAATAAAATTGAGTGGACTATAGGATTGGTGAAAGAGTCCATCATTAGGAAGGGAAATATAACATGCAGCCCAAAGGGAGGATTCTGGGTCATGATGCTGAAGAATGGTGATGATTACTTGGCACCTGGAGGTACTAAACTCACACTGAAGAGCAAACCCCAGAGCATCAGAGTGCAGCTGGACTATGACAGGGGGGAGGTTTTCTTCTTTGACTCCAGTGACATGTCCCACATTTACACTTTTACAGACACATTTACTGAGAGAGTGTTCCCATTCTTCTCTCCCGATTTGAAAAAAGATGGGAATTATGCACCCCTGCAAATATGCCCAGTGAAAGTGTCTGTAACAGTGATGTCATCCCAGTGAAGGTGTCAGTAAAATATTACAGTTGTGGTACTGAAAAAATATTATTGAAAAAATTATATTCACTTTCTTTTCATCTTTATTATGTTGAGGGTTACATTGATTTTTGATCATGTACATACTGATGCAGGCAGTATCTTCTGGGTTGTTTTTTTTATCAGGTTTTATTTTATTGTTTTTATCAGAATAATTAGACAAAACTATGTCATATAATGTTTTACATAAAGCAGATGTGCTCTTGTGGTGAAGTCAAATGCTTTCAAAATCATTCCTGTCTAACTGGGTTCATCAGCCAGTTTACAAGCTGGAAATGCATGAGTATGATGAGCGCTCGTTCGTTTGATTCCATCAGTCTCTTGCGCTCGTTTCACATTGTACTTTACAGATTCAGTGAAGAATCAATTCACCCTGTCAAGTTGATTACAGTAATCAACCATAATTAAATCATTGACATTGTCAAGTAATTACAAATCTTTCTCTGATTGTGTCTCTCATAGCATTCATTCATCAAATCATGTTAGAGAATGCAAATTACCTAAAAGAATTCCACTGAGTTAAAATCAACAGTATAATTTTACAGAATAGAGTATATTTTTTATTTAATCCCCTGCTTTATTGTATAGTTCATGAGCTAATAGCAACATTCACAAAGTTCTAGCAAAGAAACTTCAGTTTGCTGAAAATTTCAGTGCTTTTTAGGAACTCTAAACTGCCTCAGTCATAATTAAGTCATTGATCTTGGCAAGTAATCACAAAGCTTTCTCTGATTGTGTCTCTCATACCTTATTTTCTTTTCATCATTATTTTGTTGAGAGTCATATTTTAACATACTAAAGATACAGACATTACGTTTTGAGTTTTGTTTTGATCCAAATCATTAGACAAAACTTTATTTAATCTAATGTTTGTAGTACAAACTTTTGTACATAAAGCCAATGCTCTTGTGGTGAAGTCAAATGCATTTATACCTGATCAATGTCATTCCTGTCTAACTGGATTCATCAGCCAGTTTACAAGCTTGAAATGTGTGAGTATGATGAGCACTCGTTAGTTTGATTCCATCAGCCTCTTGTGCTTTTCTCAGATTTTACAGATTCAGTGAAGAATCAGTTCACTCTGTCAGAGCCATGCTGTAGGATTTACCTCTGGGCCTTCAGTAGCCTTATCTACACACCTGTCATTGTCTCAAACTGTTTTCATTCCTTTTCTGTGACACAATTATTGTATGACAATTAGTAGAATGATCAACCATAATTAAATTATTGACCTTGGCAAGTAATCACAAAGCTTTCTCTGATTGTGTCTCTCCTAGCGTTCTTTTTCCTTAAATCAGGGAAGAGAATTCAAATTTTAAAAAAAAAAGGCATTCCATTGAGTAAAAAACAGCAGAATTGTTTTAAAGAATATTTGTTTCAAAGGGCACTTGTAGAAATGTGAAATAAAGCTTAGCAAACAGTTAGGCTTCTTCAGGTTGGTGAAAACATCAGTGCTATTTCATGAGCATTAAACTGCTTAGACCAGATAAATGGTAAATTACAGAGTCAATATCTCCTAAATTCTGGTATGAATTTTAATTGTTTTCTTCATAATCCTGGAATGCAAACCAAAACAGGTCAACAGTAATGATCCCTTTAAAGATAAGATTGCTGAAGGCCCAGTTCTAGATCCAGTGCTGCACTACTGCTCCCTGTAAATCCCTCCAGAGCAGTCAGTTCAGCACATTATCATCTCTGTGCACCCAACGCTTTTACTGGAGTTCATCCTGTGCAGATATTCACTCACACATTAACACTAAAGACTCTCTTAGGACATACAGTACAGTAGAGACAATGGAGACAGCAGATAACTGCACCTTTTCTTTCGGGTGCATTGAGAAAGCTAATAGGGTACCTTTAGTCCAAAAGCCTCTTAACTGCATCTAATAACTTATAACAAATTGAGTGCTCTTTTAAAATTAAATAAATCTTGAGGAATAAAGGGCAAATCAATAGTTTACCAGGACGTTTGTGTCTGAATTTTATGAATTGTCTGAATTATATAAATACATATTGTACTGCTTTTACTTACTGTGTCCAGGAGCTGTAATGTCAGGCTGGGGGATACTTAGGGAAGTTGAGGTGTTATGTGGGCATTGAGGTACTTAGCTGTCTGTTAAATGTACTCATATAAAGTTTTCTAAAAACCTTTTAGCCACATTGAAAGATTCATATTATGAAAGTACCTATATTTAGGGTGTAGTATACACTGTAAAACAATATTAATATTTACGAGCAATATACCATAACATTTAATTCATGTTAATTTTAATGTATTCTGCATTTTTCTAAACAAATAAAAAATGTCGGGTGACTTTTAAATTACAGTTATTGGCAGTTGTTACATTTTTTGTCCATGTTAACACACTTAAAACACAAAACTGGTAATTTGTTGTTGTTTTTTTCAAGAGCCAGTGAGTGTGATTTTACACAATGACTGTATGTCTACAAGGCAATACCAATAAATGGTCTGCTAAACATGAATTAAATGAATGTATTTTTACAAATCAATGTCAGTAAAAATACATAATTAGCCTAATAATTATCTTGTTAATTAACATAAATAAATAAACAAATACACAAGTCCTTGGCACAGAGACAGTATCAACCTGAGTCGCCTGGGTCATGGGTGTCTGTTCTAACCACTACACTACTTCTATGTACCAAGAGCAACAAGCACCAATTAGGGCATGGTCACATGGAAACCAAGGTTACAGGCACTATTGCTGCATTCTAGACAGAGTCAGATGTGGGGGGAGGGGGCATGTTTAAATATTAATATATGTTTTAACATATTAACTTTCATGCTTTCTTGTGATGGAGTGAAAACAATGGGTGCAACATTCTACATTTACGCATTTAAAAAAAAAAAGAGATTGAATTGCATTGAATATGTGGCTGTCATCATTGTGCTAAGCTAAGTTTATTAAACAGATTTACAGTTATGCAGTTACTATTTTCTGTATGCATGTTATTATTATTTTACTGTATAATGACATTTGGTGGCTACTGATGAATACAGTTCTCTGCAGGTAAAAGTTTTGTACTTGGCTTGCAGGTTCTTTGATTGAACTTAACAGTTTCTTTTTGTTTATTTTGTCACATTATAGTGTCTTATTTAAGTATTCAACAGACCATTGATTTTGAAATTCATTCTTCTCTGTGTAATATCAGACACGTTAAAATAAAATGCTCTGATGAAGGCAGTAATGCTGAAATGCGTTATTTTAATGTGTGCCTAATAATAAATAGTAAAAGTATTTTTTAATTATTTTTGGATGTGCTACCTCACTCGTGTTTATGAGTAGTTTGATCTGTCAACGTATTTTTGGGCTCAGCGCTCCTCTCTTCTTTTTGATGGAATGCACACTTTTTAAAATCTTCAATATCAACGTTAAAATAAACTTCAACAAACGAAAAACGAATTAAGTGTCTTATTTCTACATAAAAAGAGCTACCGAGATAAACATTGGAAAGTGGTCTACAAAACCACTGCTCCAGCAAATCAGGTTTGGACATTGAGAAGAGATGGAACTGTGTCTTTGAACCAGACAGGGAATCTGGCACCTGATGTGTCCTGCTCAGACTCCTGGTAAAAACAGTTTAAGCATTTTAATTAATTTTGACATTAAAGTGTCCTGGGGAATGATACAAGAGCAGAGGATTTATCAAAGTTAAGGTTTGGATAGCCTATAGTTAAGGGCTCTATTTTCAGGCAGGTGCATGGTGGGTGGCGAGCCAGCGTATCGGGGAAGTGCCATTTTCGAGGTCATTTTGGTGCAAGACTAGACTGTTATTCGCTAGGTGAGACCACGTTTACGGCGAAAATCGCACCACAGCATATGGCAAGTTGCTAATTTCGAGGCTTTCTCAAGCAATGCGTGCTGGAACCTATAAAAAAGCCAATCACCGTTTTGTGGATCATATGTGGTCAAATCTGACTTTGAAATAAATCCCCCCAAGCAGGAAAAATTAATACTTTGCATTTAATGTTTGTTGTCTTTTTTATTTTTTACGTTAGGCCAAACCCTGTATTTATTCATGTTTTTAATTGTTCATACACCTGCCTGTAATGAGAAGAATGACACACTTGGTGCATACATTCACTCTTATTGCACATATAGCGCTAAAAACGTACCTCTTTACTCAATTACATTCAACTAAATCAATGAAAAGAGGTCATTTGATTAGTTATGGTTGAATCCAGCTGAAGCACACCCACTGATAAATATTCAGCAGAATGCAGCACATTTTCAACCTGCGCAGCACGCTGTGAGCAGTGCTCCTCGCCTCTGCTCCGAAAATCGCAAAATTCAGTAGCCACGGTCACGATGGAGTGAAACATGAAGCAAGGGTAAAACATTATTGATAAAGCTAGTACCTAAAACAACCACTAGGTGTCAGCAATGTACTGTGATCTGGGGTCAGAATCAAGGGGCCAAGACTGGGCTTTCCTTTTGAAGCTCATTTCCTGGTTGGGCTGGGAGCCGCCATATGTCTTTCACCACGTAAGTCAATGGCAGCAATGTGGTCAAAATACTCAAAAAAATTGAATTGCAATAGGTGCCTTTCCTTCATCTAATGCCTGTGCATGTGCTGATTTTTTTAAATATTGTGTCGTTTGGACAGGGTATTAATATTTGTTCAGGACCAATCAGAGGGACAGGTTGAGTCCTGGGGGCACTGCTATATGGTTCTCACAGCCCTCACTCGGAGGGGCGGGACCACAAGGGGGAGACAACAGTCATTGGTCTAAAATGCGCCCTGGCATCATGGGACCTTTATACAGTCTATGCTTGGGACAGAGAGACTCGCTGTATTTTTGAGTGGAAGTCGATGGAGAACATCCTTTAGTAAAATTTTATTTTGTAGGCTACATCCTCATTTACCACCCATGCCCACCCTTTTCTCCAGCACAACAGACTGAGTACCACAAGCCTGATCAGCAGGTTTATTCCGGTTTTGAACCACATAGGGTGTGTTCAGCAAAAGTGAAAGTGAAAGTGAAAATATCAGTGAGAGACGGAGTCTGAAATGGCAGCTAAAGTTTTAATTCCTGAAGATGACCTTTGTTGTTCTGTATGTTGTGATATATTTAAAGAGCCTGTTGTTCTGAAATGCTGCCACAGTTTCTGTAGAACATGTGTGCAGCAGTACTGGGAAGAGAAGAGCTCTCGAGAGTGTCCCATCTGCAGGAGCAAGGCCTCTGTGGAGGATCCTCCTGTAAACCTGGCTTTAAGAAGCATTGTGGAGTCCTACTTAAAGCAGAAGACTGAGAGCGAAGCTGCAGAGAAAAGTGAAGGTGTTGTGAAGAGTGAAGCTTGTTGCAGTCTTCATGGAGAGAAACTCCTGTTCTTCTGTGAGGAGGACCAGGAGTCTCTCTGTGTCGTGTGTCAAACATCAAAAAAGCACAGAAACCACCCAGTCTGTCCAGTGGAAGAGGCTGCACTGGACATGAAGGTATTTGATTTTAAATGTCAACAATTAGATGTCTCAGTGTAAAACATTCAGTTCTGACAGACAGCTGTGGTCTTATACATTCTTATACACTTAATACATTCAGTGGAAGAGAGAGCACTGGATCTGAAAGTCTTGTTTTTAACCGTCAAAGCATGATTAAGTGTTTTATATCATGACTGCAATGTCATATGAGTAAAATGTAGGCTGGGTTAAGTCTCGACTGACAGACTTTTGGGGGCCTTTTATAGAAATTATGGCACACAGGAAGCACGGAAATACACAGTGCGATTGTAAAAATATCTACATATTGATGTTTCAAATGAGGTGTACTGACAGCACAAATTGAGATATTACACAAGAAATAATAAAATAATAAAATTCAAGACCTAATAAATCTACTGTTATATATGCTGTTATTGAGCAACAACTAAGACGTATAGACATCCACAATGAGTGTATAACTGATGAAGACAGACAACACTACAGTCACCTATACTATACATCCAAGAAAATCTTGTAATAAGTTAAACCAATATTATAAATGCTTCAACATGTCTTACAGTCTTCTATAAATTATATGAACAACCCAGTAAAATAGTTGTTTTGTAATCCTATGTGCTGCAGAACTAGACTGGATTAATTGGACTGAAAACACATAATAACATAAAAGTTTATGATGCACTATGATTATGTTTCAGTTTCACTGATCTTTAGTTAAGTTGTAGCATGGCTGTTTTCTCTAATACATTTCCCATGTTCTTAAAAAGTGACACTGACCTTTTATTGCAGCAGGGGTATTACTGTGCCACTTGTGTCTTTCTGTGAGTGATAATTGATTCATTTCACTCCAAGGAGGAACTCAAGCCTGCACTTAATCTTATTAAAGAAAAACTGAAGAAGTTTTCTGAGGTTGAACAAGAATGTAAAACAACAGCAGAACACATCAAGGTGAGTTAAGAACTGTGGAATTCTTTTTAGCTACACAAAAACACAAAAACATTATGTTTGGTTAATATTGTGTTTGACAGGTATAACGAACACACTGCCATACATAAAACATAGTTACACTATTTAGGTTTAAAATTGTGTGTTCGAATTGCAGAGTCAAGCCCAGCACACAGAGATTCAAGTAAAGGCAGAGTTTGAGAAGCTCCACCAGTTCCTGCGAGAGGAAGAGGAGGCCAGACTAGCTGCACTGAAGGAGGAAGAGGAGCAGAAGAGCCAGATCATGAAAGAGAAGTTACAACACATCACCAGACACATCTGCATACTTTCAGAGAAAATCACAGCTTTCGAGAAGACCATGAAAATGGAAGACATCTTTTTTTTAAAGGTATAGGAGCTTGATTTAGTGACAGTGTTCTGGGTTTATACCGTCTAATTCCAGCCATTTTGAGATCCACAGTTTGTTACTGTGATACATCCGTGGCAATTTTCAATAACGGGTCAGTGGGGGAGACCCCACCAGCAGAATGGGGAAGATGAGAATAAACTGCTAACAAGCAACATGTTACATTGGGATATATATTAAACAACTTATATTATATATATTTCCCTTTTCTATGCTATACTATAAAATTGTTTATCACATTTTCATTGGAGATTCAATCCGATACTTTTTTATTATTTTGAGCATAGCCTAGCTTCTACTCCAATTAGCACGCATACACTTTGCTGACATGTATAGACAATCTGTTTTCTGGTTTTCTGCTAGCCAATAGCTCATTGTTTACTCTCATGGTGGAGCCGACAATAAGTCAGCCCCTAACTGTCGTTAAAATCAACAAACTGAAACATTTTTATGTGCTGGCCTGTGGTTCTCCACAGTATTTGGCTGCGTGCCAAAGTTACCTTGTTCTGTAACAATGTAGCTGTAACTTACTAAGCAGGTAGCCTGTCAAAAGTGAGCATGAATAATCCGTGAACCCTGAATGTGATTCCAACAGCTATGTTGGGTTCACCGAGGTCAGTGTTGGTAAAAATTTTGATGTGCGAAGATGTAGATCTTTGAACTAAGCCAGCGAGGTGCATCAGCATTTTTTTTTATATAATGAATGTGATTTTAATTATTTGATGGTTTTAACTTTTGTCTGAATGTGTCACAAAATCATTTCAATGTAAAGAGACCTGTATAATTTAGAGATGCCTTCATTTAATTGCTGAAGTAACTCAGAAACCACACCTGTGTGGAAACTGCTGCTTTCAATGTACTTTGTATCCCTCATTTACTCAAGTGTTTCCTTTATTTTGGCAGTTACCTGTACATTACAGCACCTTCATTCATGTGTGCTTACTGTTAAAATCTGCATCACTTTCATTAGCATGGCTTCTGTTTCAAATGTATTGTAACCTCTCTCTCATAATGGCCTCTATTGAATACCTTTCTGCATGCATACATCTTATCACAATTATGCTGTTATTATTTGTTTTTCAGAGCTACAAGAACATCAAAGAAAGGTATGTAGACTCCACCTCATTTAGTCTTTTCTGTTTAAGTCACTTCAAACACTAAAGCTTGACTGACTCCTGCGTGTCTTTACAGAGCCCACTGCACACTGCAGGATCCAGAGCTGCTCTCAGGGGCGCTGATAGATGTGGCCAAACACCTGGGCAACCTGAAGTACAGAGTCTGGGAGAAGATGCTGGAGAGGGTGCAGTACAGTGAGTATCTGGGGCAGATGGTGAAATTAGTTTTTTTTTTTGCAAGCATTTAATGAACATGTGAAACTGAAGAAACAAGCTGTATATTGAAATGTTGTAAAATAAAAACAAGGCACCCAGTCTCAGTTCCCTCCAAGTTTAAGAAGATCCTAAAAGAAGATCCTGCTTATCACAAGCAAACATAGAATTAACATAATATATAAAACCTCATTAATAATATGGATTATTAGCTGTCTGTACATTTGATTTGCTATGAAATGTGTTAATTGATTTATTCATTTTCATAAAGCAAATGGGTTTTATATTTCAATAATAAATCACTATAGTATCTTATAATTATATACAATGTACTGTGTATGTGACCTGATCTGAATAGAGTATTTGAAATGTGGCGCTTCTTTCAAATTTTTTCTTCTTGATATTTCAGCTCCTGTGCTGCTGGACCCCAACACTGCAGCCCCCTGGCTCTCTCTCTCTGATGATCTGACCACTGTGACACTCACAGATACAGGGCAGAAATGTCCTGACAACCCAGAGAGGTTTAAGCCCTGTGTGAATGTGCTGGGATCTGAGGGGTTTAGCTCAGGGAAACACAGCTGGGAGGTGAAGGTGGGGAATAAAACTGCATGGGATGTGGGAGTGGTGAAAGAGTCCATCACTAGGAAGGGAGATATAACATGCAGCACATATAGCCCAGAGGGAGGATTCTGGGTCATGCAGCTGAGGAATGGTGATCATTACGGAGCAGCTGGAGGTACTAACCTCACACTGAAGAGCAAACCCCAGAGCATCAGAGTGCAGCTGGACTATGACAGGGGGGAGGTGTCCTTCTTTGACTCCAGTGACATGTCCCACATTTACACTTTTACAGACACATTTACTGAGAGAGTGTTCCCATTCTTCTCTCCCGATTTGAAAAAAGATGGGAATGATGCACCCCTGCAAATATGCCCAGTGAAAGTGTCTGTAACAGTGACATCATCCCAGTGAAAGTGTCTGTAACAGTGATGTCATCCCAGTGAAAGTGTCTGTAACAGTGATGTCATCCCAGTGAAAGTGTCTGTAACAGTGACGTCATCTCAGTGAAAGTGTCTGTAACAGTGATGTCATCCCAGTGAAGGTGTCAGTAAAATACTACAGTTGTGGTACTGAAAAAATATTATTGAAAAAATTATATTCACTTTCTTTTCATCTTTATTATGTTGAGGGTTAATTAACTGTACATGGATTTTTGATCATGTACATACTGATGCAGGCAGTATCTTCTGGGTTTTGTTTTTTTATCAGGTTTTGATTTTTATTTTATTGTTTTTTTTCAGAATAATTAGACAAAACTATATCATATAATGTTTTACATAAGGCAGATGTGCTCTTCAAATGCTTTCAAAATCTTTCCTGTCTAACTGGGTTCATCAGCCAGTTTACAAGCTGGAAATGCATGAGTATGATGAGCACTCGTTCGTTTGATTCCATCAGTCTCTTGCGCTCTTTTCACATTGTACTTTACAGATTCAGTGAAGAATCAATTCACCCTGTCAAGTTGATTACAGTAATCAACCATAATTAAATCATTGACATTGTCAAGTAATTACAAAACTTTCTCATATTGTGTCTCTCATAGCATTCATTCATCAAATCATGTTAGAGATGCTAATTACCTAAAAGCATTCCACTGAGTTAAAATCAACTGTATAATTTTACAGAATAGAGTATATTTTTTATTTAATCCCCTGCTTTATTGTATAGTTCACTAGCTAATAGCAACATTCACTAAATTCTAGCAAAGAAACTTCAGTTTGCTGAAAATTTCAGCGCTTTTTAGGAACTCTAAACTGCCTCAGTCATAATTAAGTAATTGATCTTGGCAAGTAATCACAAAGCTTTCTCTGATTGTGTCTCTCATAGTATTCCTCTTCATATAATCAGGGAAGATAATTCAAATTACAAAAAAAAGGTTCCACTGACTAAAAAACAACAAAATTATTTTAAAGAATAAGGTATAAGATATTTTCTTTACTGGGGCACTTATAGTAGCGTGCAGTAAAGCTTAGCAAAGAGTTAGGCTTTTTCTTAAGTTTGTTGAAAGCTGATTTTTTAATATACATTAAACTGCCTGATTTTAACAGACCAGATACATCATTATTTACGGAGTCAATATTTCTTAAATTCTGGCATGAATTCAAATAGTTTTTTTTCATAACTAGAGAATGCAAATCAATGTTGACAGTAACCACGAGTTTTAAGATAAGATTACTGAAGGCCCAGGTCTACATCCTGTGGTGCACTACTGCTCCCTGTAAATCAGTTAGTTCAGGCACATTATCATCTCTGTGCACCCAGCGCCTTTGCTGGAGTTCATCCTGAGTTCATTTTATGAATTATCTGAATTTTATGAGTACATATTGTACAGTACATCACTGCTTTTACTTACTGTGTCAAGGAGCTGTAATGTTGGGCTGGGAGATACCTGGGGAGGTTGAGGTGTTAGGTGGGCACCTACTCATATAAAGTTTTCTAAAACTTTTGATTCAAGAAATATGTTATTCTGAAAGAAATATGAACAAAGCTCTTCAAAAATGAGTCTGATGTGAAAAAACAACAACATATTTCTCAGAAAAAAAATCGCCCTGTACGTGTAAACATAATATGCGACATCCGACTCATTTTTTGCAGAGCGGGTCACAGTTTTTCGGATTAGACATGGAGTAAGTCATTAGAGACAAATACATTAAATAAATAAAAATCAGCATGTACATCTAATTTGCTTCCAGCTAGCTCTCAAATGATGAATTCACATTTGTTTCCATTCAAGCATGCAGATTTGATTTGATTTGATTTGAAACCTTTATTTCGACAGGGAAGAACATACTGAGACCAAGTCTCTTTCACAGATGTGCCCTGCTTACAATCAACATATACAATCAATACAGTAGCAAAGGTACAAAAAGTAGTAAATAAGTACAGAAGTTATCTAGATACAATAAGCAAATTAAACAAATTAAACAATAAAACCTGCATATCTCTCAATCCTAATACAAACCTGCATATCTCTCTATCCTAATACAATACAACCTGCATATTTCTCTATCCTAATACAATACAACCTGCATATCTCTCTATCCTAATACAATAAAACCTGCATATCTCTCTATCCTAATACAATACAACCTGCATATCTCTCTATCCTAATACAATACAACCTGCATATCTCTCTATCCTAATACAATACAACCTGCATATCTCTCTATCCTAATACAATAAAACCTGCATATCTCTCTATCCTAATACAAACCTGCATATCTCTCTATCCTAATACAATACAACCTGCATATCTCTCTATCCTAATACAATACAACCTGCATATCTCTCTATCCTAATACAATAAAACCTGCATATCTCTCTATCCTAATACAATACAACCT
This sequence comes from Ilyophis sp. 1 JC-2022, assembly GCA_022702515.1. Taxonomy (NCBI): domain Eukaryota; kingdom Metazoa; phylum Chordata; class Actinopteri; order Anguilliformes; family Synaphobranchidae; genus Ilyophis; species Ilyophis sp. 1 JC-2022. Next base: position 107,905,745 of record CM040405.1, on the reverse strand, counting down.
GCATATCTCTCTATCCTAATACAATACAACCTGCATATCTCTCTATCCTAATACAATACAACCTGCATATCTCTCTATCCTAATACAATAAAACCTGCATATCTCTCTATCCTAATACAAACCTGCATATCTCTCTATCCTAATACAATACAACCTGCATATCTCTCTATCCTAATGCAATACAACCTGCATATCTCTCTATCCTAATACAATAAAACCTGCATATCTCTCTATCCTAATACAATACAACCTGCATATCTCTCTATCCTAATACAATACAACCTGCATATCTCTCTATCCTAATACAATACAACCTGCATATCTCTCTATCCTAATACAATAAAACCTGCATATCTCTCAATCCTAATACAAACCTGCATATCTCTCTATCCTAATACAATACAACCTGCATATTTCTCTATCCTAATACAATACAACCTGCATATCTCGCTATCCTAATACAATAAAAACCTACATAACTTTCTATCCTAATACAATAAAAACCAGCATATCCCTCTAACCTAATACAATATAACCTGCATATCTCTCTATCCTAATACAATAAAAACCTGTATATCTCTCTATATATCTCTCTATCCAAATACAATAAAAACCTACATAACTTTCTATCCTAATACAATAAAAACCAGCATATCTCTCTAACCTAATACAATATAACCAGCATATCTCTCTATCCTAATACAATAAAAACCTGTATATCTCTCTATCCTAATACAATACAAACAATTTCTCTTTTATCTCTTCATCCTTTCATATAAAATCACATCTTAAAGCGACTCGTTGGTTCATTTGAGGGGTTGAAAGGAATGTAACACAAAAGAAGTGAAAGAAGTGGTAGACACTGAAACACGTGGCAACACTCTGGAGTATTAGTGGCCAGTGAGCAGGCAGAGACACACCTAACCATTCTGACTGAAAGTGTTCATTGAAAGCTACAGAGAGAGACGACACTTTGCCCAGCTTCAGTGGAATTTGGTCGCAGCAGGGTAAAATGCCAGATTATAAGTTTAGCAAATGTGTCAATTACTTGACTGCGGCTCACTCTGTCCGAGACGCCTCTTTCCACTGCCATAATGATTAGATATAACCGCTGCTGTTCAGTGGGAGCACTGGAACTTTCCACCGCCTGTGTGCACTGTCACCATCAACATGATGAGGAGCTGTCACAAACCACTCTGAAACTATACCCCAATATTGAAAATAAACACACATCATTATTTAATATCACCCATGAGTTCTGTGTGCAGGTGGACAAACTGCTCATTTGTGCTACTCAATAAGTCTCCCTACCACCCTCTCCTTCTATCTCTCTCTCTCTCTCTCTCTCTCTCTCTCTCTCTCTCTCTCTCTCTCTCTTTCTCTTTCTCTTTCTTTCTGGAAAAGCTCTATATTACAACCATTGACATGAAAAATCACAAACAAGCACGCACGCACACACACAAACACACCGCATCATAAGCTCTACCCAACCTCTCATTAGGGTTGTGTTCTTGTCATGCTCACAGGCTCGAGTTTTGCGAGTCTATGTTGACTTGAGGCCTGCATGCTAATCCGATTGGCTAAACTCAGGGGAACTAACCACAGATGGAAGTGCCAACAAAGGTCATGCAGCCCAAAAACAAGGATGCAAAATTGCAGAGTGATGGGCCAATCGAAACCTGTAGCAGTTCATCAGCCATGTTTATTCAAATGTTGCAGGTTCAACTTCAGTTGTAGCTCACTGAAAACAATCGAGAAACCGGCACTTGTACGGACTATATTTTTATATTGTTTGTTGTTGTTTTTTACTGTTGTGTTTATGTACTAGAATTTGGTATTTGGATTTTGGGGTTTCCTTTTTTGATTGTATGTGATTGTTTAATTTTTGATGTCTTGGGGTTTCTTTGTTACGTATGGAGGTTTTTTTTTATTGTTATTAAAACCCTCCATACATAACAATGTTTGGTATGCAATTGCCCTGTGTGTGTTCTTTTGTTCTTATGGTGAGGAGTTTTTGAAAGAAAGATGTTTGCAGGGATGGTTTCGGTTAATAGGCTGATGTGATGAGATCTGTGGTGTGAATTTAAAAAAACATTTTTTTTTTTTTTTTTATAAAAAACGATTTGCAAAACCAATGAAGACATGTTCATTTGACCTAGCTGAGCCTACACTGGAACTCATATCAGACCTACACTTAAGAAACAGGTCCAGACTTTTCAGATTAAACAAACAAAATTGTTCTACTTTGTAAATTAACCGGTAGGTAAAAAAACAAAGCCATAGGTAGCTACACTGCTCAAAAAAATGAAGGGAACACTTAATCATCACAGTATAACACCAAGTCATTTAAACCAAACCGGTCATGCTGGATGATGTTGCAGGCAGCATAACATTCGCCACGGTGTCTCCAGACTCTTTCACGTCTGTCACATGTGCTCAGTGTGAACCTGCTCTCAACTGTGAAAAGAACGGGACGCCAATGGCGAACCTGCCAATTCTGCTGTTCTCTGGCAAATGCCAATCGAGCTGCATGGTGCTGGGCTGTGAGCACAAGTCCCACTACAGGACGTTGGGCCCTCATGCCACCCTCATGGAGTCTGTTTCTGACAGTTTGGTCAGAAACATGCACATGAGTAGCCCGCTGGAGGTAATTTTGTTGGGCTCTGGCAGTGATCCTCCTGTTCCTCCTCGCACAAAAAAGCAGATACCGGTCCTGCCGCTGGGTTGTTGCCCTTCTACGGCCCTGTCCAGCTCTCCTTGTGTAATGGCCCGTCTCCCGGTATCTCCTCCACGCTCTTGAGACTGTGCTGGGAGACACAGCAAACCTTCTTGCGACGGCACGTATGGATGTGCCATCCTGGAGGAGCTGGACTACCTGTGCAACCTGAATGGGCTGCAGGTACCGCCTCATGCTACCAGTAGTGACAAGGGCACTAGCAAAATGCAAAACTAGAAAAAAATCAGTCAGGAAGGATAAAGAGAGAGAAATGGTCTGTGGCCACCACCTGCAAAACCATTTACTTTTTGGGGGTTGTCTTGCTGTTGCCTCTCTTGTCGATCTGTTGTCACTTTCATTTGCACCAAAGCACATGCAATTGATTCACAATAGTTTATGCTTCCTAACTGGACAGATCGATATCCCAGAAGTTTAATTGACTTGGTGTTATACTGTGTTGATTAAGTGTTCCCTTAATGTCTTTGAGCAGTGTATATTGGGCCAGTTTTATAATGCACTGTGATTATGTATGGGCAGGTTTTGAGAACCCTTGGCCGTGACCGAATACGTTCCCTTAACCCCTTTGAGGGCGCATATTTGAGTCAACTTCGTCAAAAAGTTTTTGAGTGGGTGACTTTTTCTCACAAACAGGGGCACTTAAAATACCAGGATTAAACACTTATTTCTGGGGTTTTGTTGAGGGGATTCAGGACACACTCATCTACAAAACTGTGCACTCATTTCGGGAAGTGAAAACTAAAACTTGTAGTACAAGAGCGGGATGTATTACAAACTATTCTTTTTATTTTTGTTAATTCTATCTTCATTCGTAATCTACACTTTGTAACCATTGTCTTATGTAAGCTGATTGATATTCTCAATAAAACAAACAAATATATTTATATATATTACAAACTATTTCCCCACTAATTTGGAAAGAGTTTTGCAGGATAGTGAGGGGGCAGGGCACATAGTAGACATGGGTCTGAGTGGACAGGGGGCAGGGAACAGGGATCATATTCCTGCACGCACGCACGCGCACACACACAAACTGCCTGTTGACTGTATCTGAATGAGTTGTTTTTGGAATGTTTTCTTACACTCATTCTAATTAACAGGAAATATAGAGTATATATAGAGTATATAGACATTGTTTACACAATATGTCGTATACATTAATGGTCTTCAATGTCACAATGAAAACTGCACCTTGCCAAGTGCTCTGAAAAATCTAATAACTCTACTGTCCCGATAGTGAGTACAGTCCACCAACACTAAAATAGCTGCGTTCCAGCCTCTTCAGAAACACTCTGGCCTTTTAACAAAAGCGTCTCTGTTAATATGCAGATGTTTTTTATTTGGATTTATTGTACAAAAATGTTGCTTGGTTGCACACATACCATGTCCAAAACCAAAAAAGAAATGACAACTGAGCTTCTTCTCCAGCAGGTGGAGCCAGTCTACCACCTTTTAACACAATACATTTTCCTACATAACTGCGCTGTTTTCCAGTGATATGATGTTAATTCACTTGTTTAGAACGTCATTCTTTCCATTGAGCGTTCCATTCTTTTTAACTTTCTACTTTTGATGGCTGTGCTTAATATTTGTTTTCCTAAAAATTTAATGATATAAATTATTTCAGCCTGAATTTAAATGCATTTTTAAGAGATCCACACTCATCAGTTTCCCATTAAATGCCGCATGTCTGTCATTGTATAAGCACTTTTATGAATGTACCTGATGATATAACGTCAGTTGGTTTATGATTGAGAAAGTTTTCCTCACGAAAGACAAGGGTCATGGGCAGGTAGCAGTTATTTGGAGCCTGGGGTGTGTCCTGATCGAGATGATGATGGGGAAGGTGTGGCCAGATGAATGCTGCTCCAACCCTGATCTTTATCTCCCTTCCTTCCAGTGCACACACTCACACACACGTATGTACCTGAATGCATACATGCATGCACGGACATGTACACACAGACACACACATATACACAGACACACGCATGCAAACATGCACGGGCATGTGACCACACACAGACACATGCGCGAAAACGTGGGCGTACATGCCCACATACACAAACATGCTCATGAACATGCAGATTTGTACACAAATGTACGTGGAGATGTGAACGCATACACATACATTCTCTTCAATACCAAGAGTACATTATTTTATAGTGAATGGAGTCTTCCTGTGTACGCAGGAAGGTTTGTGTGGCTTCTAAACCTCCCTGGCTATCTAATTTTGTTATACCTTTCAAAATGGTTGCATGATGTTTGGAAAAACAAAGAAAGTGAATGACTGCTACACACCACCATTTAAAAAGGTCACCCGTAGGGTGCCGCGATGGTACAACGGTAAGAGCGCTGACTTTCAGTCAGCGCAGTTGTACTCCGAGGATCGGGGTTCGCGCCCCGGTCCTGCCATATCCGAGCGTGGCCGGTGCCCTGTGGAAGCGGCAATTGGCGGCTGCTTCCGGGTGGGGGGAGGGGCTCGGAGAGAATCACTGCGCACAAAAACGGCCCTGGGCGAGTTGGAATCACGGTCAGGAGCTCGAGGAGTCGCGCCCTGTAGAGGACGTGGCGCCCTCCTTCCTACTGCCGGCTGACAGGGTTGTATAGCGGTGGTTCTCAAGCGGTTTCTACATGGGGGGAATTGAATTAGAATAGGGGTTCAATTGGCTACTAAATTGGGAGAAAAAGGGGAAAAAATCAGAAACAAATTTTTAAATAATAAAAAAAAAAAAGGTCACCCGCTCTCCCCTGTTGTATGACCAGTATGGAATGTTTGGACGCTCAGTGTTCTAATTGCATCAGTCTGGAGTTGCCCGCTTCCTGGAGAAAGTTCTGTTTGTTTTCTGGGCCTGATTTTGTTTTGTATGAACGCGCATTCTCCCCTCCCACCCATTCTGCCAACTGGCTGCTGTACTTCTGTTAGTCACACACCGGTCAGCTTTTGCCGTTCAATACACTCCATGCTTCAGGAGAAGCACGTGATGGCTTGATAAAGAGCAGTCACAGACATCACAGATGAGTTCCGTATTGTTGTGTATACGCTCCATTAGCGCCGTTGCCGTGTTAATAAGTCTCGTGTGGTGTTCAGACGGTAGTGCGCCGTGCTAATAAGTCTCGTGTGGTGTTCAGACGGTAGTGCGCCGTGCTAATAAGTCTCGTGTGGTGTTCAGACGGTAGTGCGCCGTGCTAATAAGTCTCGTGTGGTGTTCAGACGGTAGTGCGCCGTGCTAATAAGTCTCGTGTGGTGTTCAGACGGTAGTGCGCCGTGCTAATAAGTCTCGTGTGGTTTTCAGACGGTAGTGCGCCGTGCTAATAAGTCTCGCGTGGTGTTCAGACGGTAGTGCGCCGTGCAAATAAGTCTCGTGTGGTGTTCAGACGGTAGTGCGCCGTGCTAATAAGTCTCGTGTGGTGTTCAGATGGTAGTGCGCCGTGCTAATAAGTCTCGTGTGGTTTTCAAACGGTAGTGTGCCATGCTCATAAGTCTCGCGTGGTGTTCAGACGGTAGTGCGCCGTGCTAATAAGTCTCGTGTGGTGTTGAGACGGTAGTGCGTCGTGCTAATAAGTCTCGTGTGGTGTTCAGACGGTAGTGCGCCGTGCTTAAAAGTCTTGTGTGGTGTTCAGACGGTAGTGCGCCGTGCTAATAAGTCTCGCGTGGTATTCAGACGGTAGTGCGCCGTGCTAATAAGTCTCGTGTGGTTTTCAGACGGTAGTGCGCCGTGCTAATAAGTCTCGTGTGGTGTTCAGACGGTAGTGCGCCGTGCTCATAAGTCTCGTGTGGTTTTCAGACGGTAGTGCGCCGTGCTAATAAGTCTTGTGTGGTGTTCAGACGGTAGTGCGCCGTGCTAATAAGTCTTGTGTGGTGTTCAGACGGCAGTGCGCCGTGCTCATAAGTCTCGTGTGGTGTTCAGACGGTAGTGCGGCGCAGCACAGGCAGTGGCGCCCCCAGAAATTTTTCATAGGGGGGGCCAGGGGGGGCCACTGAAAATCTTGCGGTGGCACACCAAAACCAAAAGCTATTACTGAATTTCAGGAATTCTATTATGTTGTTGTAGTATTTAAAAATATATACATTTAATTATATACAAAAAATATACATTATTGATTTAAATTAATAGTACCTAATGAAAAATATCAGGTAGAAGCATATTATGCAGACTCTGAAGCATATTACGCATATGCGACTCGTGAACCGCGAGGGGGGGCCAGTGGGGGAGCCAGCGATTTAATCAGGGTGGCCGTGGCCCCCCCTGGCCACCCCTTGGCGGCGCCACTGAGCACAGGCGAAGAAGATCTGCTCTTGTGATAGTTTGTGTGCCTCACATAGTTTGAGCTCATGACTTTTTTCCACTGAATCAATTCTATTTGACTGTTTTCACTGACCAGAATCATCTGGAAGGAAGTGTCTTGATCAGGGCTCTGCTTAGATACACACACATACAGTACACGCCCAAGGGCTTGTAGGCACTGTGATGCTTATACTCTGGACTGATTCCCAACCATGCCACCCGCTGTCACTGTCCTGTCAATTGGCCACTGTGTCATCCATAGAGGATGGGTGTCAGTTGACAGGGAATCCCCCATCTCCATTACTCAATAGCAACAGCTGGGAAATCAGATGGCTGCAGCCTGTCTGCATCAGCCACGCAGTACTCTAGGGGGCCTACTCGCACTTCACATGCTCGTGTGCAAAAATCAACTCAATTCAAATATTTTGCACCTTTGCAGTTTAAGTGAGTTTAGAGTTCTGCCCTTAAATGGAACATGAGTGAAAGAGAGCTAGATAGGTGGAGTTTGAGGGCGTGTCCCATGCTAGACCGGTTAGAAGCGCATTCAGACAATGATTTATGTCCTTTTTCCATGCTTTTTACTCACAGAAGAAGAAGCAATATGTACAGCACTCCTTCGGGGAATGTTGCCTAACTACCACCTGGTTCAAAATGCTTTTTTATTTCATATAACATACTTATTTATTGGTTTATTTGTAAGGAACAAGCACATAAAACAATTGAAAATGCACTGTCCAATGTACTGTGGACATGTTTGAAGCCAAAACTCATTTCTAACACCAGTCCCTTGGATGGGAAAACACGGTCCATACAGTCAATAAAATCAGCACAACGTTAAATGAAGACAGTACAATCTATAGAAAATTAATATTAACAACAGTCACACAATTACATTATAATTAATTAAAAATTACTCATTTAAATCATGACTACAATGTTGTCCCATTTTAAGCCAAGCATTTGTTGTTTTAGAGAAATAATGGTAATCCTGAATTTTTTTCAAATTGCCAGGCAGAGTTCCAAAGGTTTATGCCTTTCATTGAAAAGGCCGCTTTTCACACATACCATGCCTTACATCCTACCCACCAAGATGTTTCTCCTCATGGACAACTCAAGTGTTTAGGAGTCATAGGCGTAGTTTAACACAACAATGCTAATACCTACAAAATGGATTGATGAAATTTTGGTAGCTATACTAGCACTCACATCCAGAGCCAAACTCTAAAGAAGAGACTTAATAAAATCAAATGGTGCCGCTGTCGAGTATAATATTTTAAAAAAATATTTAGAAATTAATTAAAACTTGTTGTAGTGATCAATTTTCTCATCTGGAACACATATGTGTACTAAATGTATCACCACCATCTTGGATTGGCCACCATTTTGGAAATGCTGTTTTCAATTTTGTCCCAAGTTTTGGCCTAACCACATGAGTGAGACCTATGTAGCTTTGGTGATGACTATATTGAGAGGAACAATCTGGCTGTTCAATTGTTGTATTTAGTCTCATTGTTGCATTATGGGAACTTTTCAGTATCTGCTATCTCTAGAAAAAAAAACAAATAAAATTGCACATTTCTTGAAGGTCTTCTCAAATTATTCATATTACCCAGAGTTAACTGAAGGTGGTGGTCTGAAAACAGTTTGACCTTTCATACATATTCATGTTTAGACACTCATGTCATGCAGCTATACCTTGATACTAGCTATGCACATATACCTTCTGAGACTCAATTGTAAAAAAAAAAACAATGTAACATGATTACAACAAAATTACAACTTTTTGCTTGGACCCTGTGTATATTTACTTTTGTTATTATTATTATTATTATTATTATTAATATTATTATTATTATTATTATTACTTTGTATTATTATTATATACCATCAAACAAAAATAACATTCACTCATTAAACATAGTTCTTATGTATACTGAGACAGTAAGACACAGCACTTCACAGTTGTGGTACTGAAAAAATATTATTGAAAAAATTATATTCACTTTCTTTTCATCTTTATTATGTTGACGGTTAATTAACTGTACATGGATTTTTGATCATGTTCATACTGATGCAGGCAGTATCTTCTGGGTTTTGTTTTTTATCAGGTTTTGTTTTTTATTTTATTGTTTTTTTTCAGAATAATTAGACAAAACTATGTCATATAATGTTTTACATAAAGCAGATGTGCTCTTGTGGTGAAGTCAAATGCTTTCAAAATCATTCGTTACTCATGCCCAACCTTTTCTCCAGCACAACAGACTGAGTACCACAAGCCTGATCAGCAGGTTTATTCCGGTTTTGAACCACATTGGGTGTGTTCAGCAAAAGTGAAAGTGAAAGTGAAAATATCAGCGAGAGACGGAGTCTGAAATGGCAGCTAAAGTTTTGATTCCTGAAGATGACCTTTGTTGTTCTGTATGTTGTGATATATTTAAAGAGCCTGTTCTCCTGAAATGTAGCCACAGCTTCTGTAGAACATGTGTGCAGCAGTACTGGGAAGAGAAGAGCTCTCGAGAGTGTCCTATCTGCAGGAGCAAGGCCTCTGTGGAGGATCCTCCTGTAAACCTGGCTTTAAGAAGCATTGTGGAGTCCTACTTAAAGCAGAAGACTGAGAGTGAAGCTGCAGAGAAAAGTGAAGGTGTTGTGAAGAGTGAAGCTTGTTGCAGTCTTCATGGAGAGAAACTCCTGTTCTTCTGTGAGGAGGACCAAGAGCCTCTCTGTGTCGTGTGTCAAACATCAAAAAAGCACAGAAACCACCCAGTCTGTCCAGTGGAAGAGGCTGCACTGGACATGAAGGTATTTGAATTAAAATGATTTGATATTCTCAAGACACAATTAAATATCAATAAAATGTCTCAGTGTAAAACATTCAGTTCTGACAGACAGCTGTGGTCTTATACATTCTTATACACTTAATAGATTCAGTGGAAGAGAGAGCACTGGATCTGAAAGTCTTGTTTTTAACCGTCAAAGCATGATTAAGTGTTTTATATCATGAGTATAATTTCATATGAGTAAAATGTAGGCTGGGTTAAGTCTTGACTGACAGACTCTTGGGGGCCTTTTATAGAAATTATGGCACACAGGAAGCACTGAAATGCACAGTGTGATTGTAAAAATATGTAGCAATGATGTTTCAAATGAGGTGTACTGACAGCACAAATTGAGATATTACACAAGAAATAATAAAATAATAAAATTCAAGACCCAATAAATCTACTGTTATATATGCTGTTATTGAGCAACAACTAAGAAGTATAGACATCCACAATGAGTGTATAACTGATGAAGACAGACAACACTACAGTCACCTATACTATACATCCAAGAAAATCTTGGAATAAGTTAAACCAATATTATAAATGCTTCAACATTTCTTACAGTCTTATATAAATTATATGAACAACTCAGTAAAATAGTTGTTTTGTAATCCTATGTGCTGCAGAACTAGACTGGATTAATTGGACTGAAAACACATAATAACATAAACGTTTATGATGCACTATGAGTATGTTTCAGTTTCACTGATCTTTAGTTAAGTTGTAGCATGGCTGTTTTCTCTACTACATTTCCCATGTTCTTAAAAAGTGACACTGACCTTTTATTGCAGCAGGGGTATTACTGTGCCATGTGTGTCTTTCTGTAAGTGATAATTGGTTCATTTCACTCCAAGGAGGAACTCAAGCCTGCACTTAATCTCATTAAAGAAAAACTGAAGAAGTTTTCTGAGGTTGAACAAGAATGTAAAAAAACTGCAGAACACATCAAGGTGAGTTAAGAACTGTGGAATTCTTTTTAGCTACACAAAAACACAAAAACATTATGTTTGGTTAATATTGTGTTTGACAGGTATAACGAACACACTGCCATACATAAAACATAGTTACACTATTTAGGTTTAAAATTGTGTGTTCGAATTACAGAGTCAAGCCCAGCACACAGAGATTCAAGTAAAGGCAGAGTTTGAGAAGCTCCACCAGTTCCTGCGAGAGGAAGAGGAGGCCAGACTAGCGGCCCTGAAGGAGGAAGAGGAGCAGAAGAGCCAGATCATGAAAGAGAAGTTGGAACAAATCACAACACACGTCTCCACCCTTTCAGACAAAATCACAGCTGTTGAGAAGGCCGTGAAAACTGAAGACATCTTCTTTTTAAAGGTATAGGAGCTTGATTTAGTGACAGTGTTCTGAGTTTATACCGTCTAATTCCAGCCATTTTGAGATCCACAGTTTGTTACTGTGATACATCAGTGGCAATTTTCAATAACAGGTCAGTGGGAGAGGCCCCACCAGCAGAATGGGGAAGATGAGAATAAACTGGTAACAAGCAACATGTTACATTGGGATATATATTAAACAACTTATATTATATATATTTCCCTTTTCTATGCTATACTATAAAATTGTTTATCACATTTCCATTGGAGATTCAATCCAATGATTTTAAATTATTTTGAGCATAGCCTAGCTTCTACTCCAATTAGCATGCATACACTTTGCTGACATGTATAGACGATCTGTTTTCTGGTTTTCTGCTAGCCAATAGCTCATTGTATACTCTCATTACATTATAGACATTGAGCAGACGCTCTTATCCAGAGCGACGTACATAGTGCATTTTCAAACTAGGAACAAGAGCGTTTAAAAACAACCCTAAAAAGGCAAATACGAATCTAAGTACTAGGCGCAGTCAGTTTGATTGGGTTTTTTTTTTTGGGGGGGACGGGTAATTACACAACATTAATAACAATAGTCACAGGGAAGTAGGGAGGGGTGGAGAGAGGTGCAGCTTGAAGAGGTGAGTTTTCAATCTGCGCTTGAAGGCGGTCAGACTTTCTGCTGTTCTGACCTCCACGGGGAGGTCATTCCACCACCGTGGGGCCAGGACAGACAGATGTCGAGACCGGGTGCTAGTATGAAGAGGGGGGGTACCAGTCGTCCTGAGGAGGCGGAACGCAGGGATCTGGCAGGTGTGTAGGGTCTGATTAGTTTTTGGAGGTATGGAGGGGCAGATCCTCGGACTGCCTGGAAGGTGAGCACCAATGTTTTGAATTTGATGCAAGCCATCACCGGTAGCCAGTGGAGGTCAATGAGCAGGGGGGTGACATGGGAGTGTCGGGGGAGGTTGAAGACCAGGCGCGCTGCTGCGTTCTGGATAAGCTGAAGGGGTCTAATGGCCGATGCTGGCAGGCCAGCCAGGAGAGAGTTGCAATAGTCCAGGCGGGACAGCACCATTGCTTGGACCAGGAGCTGGGTTGAGTGGGTGGTGAGGAAGGGGCGGATTCTCATGATGTTGTACAGGAAGAACCTGTACAGGAAGGGATAGGGTCGAGGGCACAAGTAGTGGGGCGATGGGAGAGTAGGAGATGGGACACATCGGTCTGAGAAATGGGAGAAAACGTAGAGAAACAGGGGGGGGACACAGAAGGGGTAGAGAGAGGAAGAGAGTGGGAAACAGTGTCTGTGAGGGGAGGGGGAGTGGGGCTGAAGGAGCTGCGGACGTCTGCGATCTTCTCATCGAAGGAATCTGCGAAGTCGTCTGCAATGAACGAGGAATGAGGAGCAGGAGGGGGTTTGCTGAGGAGGGAGGAGAAGATGGAGAACAATTGACGGGGGTTAGAACTGTGTTTGCAAATTTTTGTGTGATAGTAAGTTACCTTAGCGGCGGTGACTGCTGTAGAGAACGCCGCTACGAGAGTCTGGTAGGAGGAGAGGTCTGATGCGTCTCTGGATTTCCTCCACATCCTCTCTGCTGCGCGGAGACCGGCCCTTGAGGTGCGCAGGGCGTCGGACATCCACGGGCAGGGAGGAGATAGGCGTGTGGGCCTAGAGACAAGAGGGCAGAGAGAGTCAAGTGATGTGGAGAGAGCTGTGAGAAGGGTGTCAGATGCAGAGTCGATAGAGAATTGAGAGAAGGGTTTGAGAGGGGGGAGGGAAGCAGTGACACAGGGAGCAAGAGAGGAGGGCGAGAGGGAGCAGAGGTTACGGCGGACAGAGACAGTGGGGGTGTGGGGAGGGGAGGGACGGTGTGGGACAAGAGGAAGAGAGAGGTGGAGCCGACAATAAGTCAGCCCCTAACTGTCGTTAAAATCAACAAACTGAAACATTTTTATGTGCTGGCCTGTGGTTCTCCACAGTATTTGGCTGCGTGCCAAAGTTACCTTGTTCTGTAACAATGTATCTGTAACTTACTAAGCAGGTAGCCTGTCAAAAGTGAGCATGAATAATCCGTGAACCCTGATTGTGATTCCAACAGTTATGTTGGGTTCACCGAGGTCAGTGTTGGTAAAAATGTTGATGTGCGAAGATGTAGATCTTTGAACTAAGCCAGCGAGGTGCATCAGCATTTTTTTTGATATAATGAATGTGATTTTAATTATTTGATGGTTTGGTGACACTTTATTTTGAGTGTCCCATGTTGATCTCAACTTGATATCAACTGAATGTTGAGATAGAGCAAACAGTCAGTTTATACTTTGCTTAGTGTCAATAGAGTGTTTCTTGAAAAGAGTGTTCAGTGTCAATACAGTGTTTCTTGACACTCACTTCTTTGTGGAGTTTGTGGACAATCACCTACCATGCAATTGACTTTAAATTAACACTGAACTGATATTCAATTGATATGAGTGTCAACATGGGACAATCAAAATAAAGTGTTACTGATGGTTTTCTATGCTTTACTTTTTTGTCTGAATGTGTCACAAAATCATTTCAATGTAAAGAGACCTGTATAATTTAGAGAAGCCTTCATTCAATTGCTGAAGTAACTCAGAAACCACACCCGTGTGGAAGCTCCTGCTTTCAATGTACTTTGTATCCCTCATTTACTCAAGTGTTTCCTTTATTTTTGCAGTTACCTGTACATTACAGCACCTTCATTCATGTGTGCTTACTGTTAAAATCTGCATCACTTTCATTAGCATGGCTACTGTTTCCCACTTATTGTAACCTCTCTCTCATAATGGTCTCTATTGAATACCTTTATGCATGCATATATCTTATCACAATTATGCTGTTATTATTTGTTTTTCAGAGCTACAAGAACATCAAGGAAAGGTATGTAGACTCCACCTCATTTTTACTGTTTAAGTCACTTCAAACACTAAAGCTTGACTGACTCCTGCGTGTCATTACAGAGCTCACTGCACACTGCAGGATCCAGAGATGCTCTCAGGGGCGCTGATAGATGTGGCCAAACACCTGGGCAACCTGAAGTTCAGAGTCTGGGAGAAGATGCTGGAGAGGGTGCAGTACAGTGAGTATCTGGGGCAGATGGTGAAATTTGTATTTTTAAGCATTTAATGAACATGTGAAACTGAAGAAACAAGCTGTATATTGAAATATTGTAAATTAAAAACAAGGCACCCAGTCTCAGTTCCCTCCAAGTTTAGGAAGATCCTAAAAGAAGATCCTGCTTATCACAAGCAAACATAGAATTAACATAAAATATAAAACCTCATTAACAATATGGATTATTAGCTGTCTGTACATTTGATTTGCTATGAAATGTGTTCATTGATTTATTCATTTTCATAAAGCAAATGGGTTTTATATTTCAGTAATACATCACTATAGTATATTATAATTATATACAATGTACTGTGTATGTGACCTGATCTGAATAGAATATTTGAAATGTGGCGCTTCTTTCAAATTCTTTCTTCTTGATATTTCAGCTCCTGTGATGCTGGACCCCAACACTGTACATGCCCATCTCTCTCTCTCTGATGATCTGACCACTGTGAGAGACACAGGTACAGAGCAGAAATGTCCTGACAACCCAGAGAGGTTTAAACCCAATGTGAGTGTGCTGGGGTCTGAGGGGTTTACCTCAGGGAAATGCAGCTGGGAGGTGAAGGTGGGGAACAAAACTGAGTGGACTATAGGAGTGGTGAAAGAGTCCATCACTAGGAAGGGAAATATAACATGCAGCCCAGAGAGAGGATTCTGGATCATGATGCTGAGGAATGGTGATCATTACAGAGCAGCTGGAGGTACTAACCTCACACTGAAGAGGAAACCCCAGAGCATCAGAGTGCAGCTAGACTATAACGGGGGGAAGGTGTCCTTCTTCAACCCCAGTGACATGTCCCACATTTACACTTTTACAGACAAATTTACTGAGAGAGTGTTCCCATACTTTTCTCCCTGTTTGAAAGAAGATGGGAATGATGCACCCCTGCAAATATGCCCAGTGACAGTGTCTGTAACAGTGATGTCATCCCAGTGAAAGTGTCTGTAACAGTGACGTCATCCCAGTGAAAGTGTCTGTAACAGTGATGTCATCCCAGTGAAAGTGTCTGTAACAGTGACGTCATCTCAGTGAAAGTGTTTGTAACAGTGATGTCATCCCAGTGAAAGTGTCTGTAACAGTGATGTCATCCCAGTGAAAGTGTCTGTAACAGTGACGTCATCCCAGTGAAAGTGTCAGTAAAATACTACAGTTGTACTGAAAAAATATTATTGAAAAAATTATATTCACTTTCTTTTCATCGTTATTATGTTGAGGGTTAATTAACTGTACATGGATTTTTGATCATGTACATACTGATGCAGGCAGTATCTTCTGGGTTTTGCTTTTATCAGGTTTTGTTTTTTATTTTATTGTTTTTTTCAGAATAATTAGACAAAACTATGTCATATAATGTTTGTACATAAAGCAGATGTGCTCTTGTGGTGAAGTCAAATGCTTTCAAAATCAATCCTGTCTAACTGGGTTCATAAGCCAGTTTACAAGCTGGAAATGCATGAGTATCATGAGCACTCGTTCATTTGATTCCATCAGTCTCTTGCGCTCTTTTCACATTGTACTTTACAGATTCAGTGAAGAATCAATTCACCCTGTCAAGTTGATTACAGTAATCAACCATAATTAAATCATTGACATTGTCAAGTAATTACAAAACTTTCTCTGATTGTGTCTCTCATAGCATTCTTTCATCAAATCATGTTAGAGAATGCAAATTACCTAAAATAATTCCACTGAGTTAAAATCAACTGTATAATTTTACAGAATAGAGGATATTTTTTATTGAATCCCCTGCTTTATTGTATAGTTCACTAGCTAATAGCAACATTCACAAAATTCTAGCAAAGAAACTTCAGTTTGCTAAAAATTTAGGAGCTCTAAACTGCCTCAGCCATAATTAAGTAATTGAGTAATCACAAAGCTTTCTCTGATTGTGTCTCTCATAATATTTCTCTTCATCTAATCAGAGAAGATATTTCAAATTACAAAAAAAAGGTTCCACTGACTAAAAAACAACAAAATTATTTTAAAGAATAAGGTATAAGATATTTTCGTTACTGGGGCACTTATAGTAGCGTGCAGTAAAGCTTAGCAAAGAGTTAGGCTTCTGCTTAAGTTTGTTGAAAACTGTTTTTTTATGTACATTAAACTGCCTGATTTTAACAGACCAGATACATCATTATTTACGGAGTCAATATTTCTTAAATTCTGGCATGAATTCTAATAGTTATTTTCATAACTAGAGAATGCAAATCAATGTTGACAGTAACCACCAGTTTTAAGATAAGATTACTGAAGGGCCAGGTCTACATCCTGTGGTGCACTACTGCTCCCTGTAAATCAGTTAGTTCAGGCACATTATCATCTCTGTGCACCCAGCGCCTTTGCTGGAGTTCATCCTGAGTTCATTTTATGAATTATCTGAATTATATGAGTACATATTGTACAGTACATCACTGCTTTTACTTACTGTGTCAAGGAGCTGTAATGTTGGGCTGGGAGATACCTGGGGAGGTTGAGGTGTTAGGTGGGCATTGAGGTATTTTGCTGTCTGTGACATTTACTCATATAAAGTTTTCTAAAACTTTTGATTCATGAAATATTTTATTCTGAAAGAAATATGAACAAAGCTCTACAAAAATGAGTCTGATGTGAAAATATATATATATTTCTCAGAAAAAAAATCACCGCACAACATTCAATCGCCCTGTATGAGTAAATATAATATGCGACTCATTTTTGCAGAGCGGGTCACAGTTTTTCGGATTAGACATGGAGTAAGTCATTAGAGACAAATACATTAAATAAATAAAAATCAGCATGTACATCTAATTTGCTTCCAGCTAGCTCTCAAATGATTAATTCACATTTGTTTCCATTGAAGCATGCAGATAAATCAGTTGCACTGTTAGGTTACACATCATTCTCTTCATCCTTTCATATAAAATCACATCTTAAAGCGACTCGTTGCCTCATTTGAGGGGTTGAAAGGAATGTAACACAAAAGAAGTGAAAGAAGTGGTAGACACTGAAACACGTGGAAACACTCTGGAGTATTAGTGGCCAGTGAGCAGGCAGAGGCACACCTAACCATTCTGACTGAAAGTGTTCATTGAAAGCTACAGAGAGAGACGACACTTTGTCCAGTTTCAGTGGAATTTGGTCGCAGCAGGCTAAAATGCCGGATTATAAGTTTAGCAAATGTATCAATTACTTGACTGCGGCTCACTCTGTCCGAGACGCCTCATTCCACTGCCATAATGATTAGATATAACCGCTGCTGTTCAGTGGGAGCACTGGAACTTTCCACCGCCCGTGTGCACTGTCACCATCAACATGACGAGGAGCTGTCACAAACCACTCTGAAACTATACCCCAATATTGAAAATAAACACACATCATTATTTAATATCACCCATGAGTTCTGTGTGCAGGTGGACAAACTGCTCATTTGTGCAACACAATAAGTCTCCCTACCACCCTCTCCTTCTATCTCTCTATCTCTCTCTCTCTCTCTCTCTCTCTTTTTCTCTGGAAAAGCTCTATATTACAACCATTGATATGAAAAATCACAAAGAAGCACGCACGCACGCACACACACAAACACACTCCGCATCATAACCTCTACCCAACCTCTGATTAGGGTTGTGTTCTCGTCATGCACACAGGCTCGAGTTTTGCGAGTCTATGTTGACTTGAGGCCTGCATGCTAATCCGATTGGCTAAACTCAGGGGAACAAACCACAGATGGAAGTGTCAACAAAGGTCATGCAGCCCAAAAACAAGGACGCAAAATTGCAGAGTGATGGGCCAATCGAAACCTGTAGCAGTTCATCAGCCATGTTTATTCAAATGTTGCAGGTTCGACTTCAGTTGTAGCTCACTGAAAACAATCGAGAAACCGGCACGTGTACGGACTATATTTTTACAATGTTTGTTGTTGTTTTTTACTGTTGTGTTTATGTACTAGAATTTGGTATTTTGGATTTTGGGGTTTCCTTTTTTGCTTGTATGTGATTGTTTCATTTTTGATGTCTTGGGGTTTCTTTGTTACGTATGGAGGTTTTTTTTATTGTTATTAAAAACCTCCATACATAACAATGTTTGGTATGCGATTGCCCTGTGTGTGTTCTTTTGTTCTTATGATGAGGAGTTTTTGAAAGAAAGATGTTTGCAGGGATGGTTTCGGTTAATAGGCTGATGTGATGAGATCTGTGGTGTGAAAATATTATTTTGTTTTATAAAAAACGATTTGCAAAACCAATGAAGACATGTTCATTTGACCTAGCTGAGCCTACACTGGAACTCATATCAGACCTACACTTAAGAAACAGGTCCAGACTTTTCAGATTAAACAAGCAAAATTGTTCTACTTTGTAAATTAACCGGAAGGTAAAAAAACAAAGCCATAGGTAGCTACACTGCTCAAAAAAA
Source organism: Ilyophis sp. 1 JC-2022 (assembly GCA_022702515.1). Classification (NCBI taxonomy): domain Eukaryota; kingdom Metazoa; phylum Chordata; class Actinopteri; order Anguilliformes; family Synaphobranchidae; genus Ilyophis; species Ilyophis sp. 1 JC-2022. Next base: position 107,887,040 of record CM040405.1, on the reverse strand, counting down.
TGAAGGGAACACTTAATCATCACAGTATAACACCAAGTCAATTAAACCAAACTGGTCATGCTGGATGATGTTGCCGGCAGCATAACATTCACCACGGTGTCTCCAGACTCTGGAGTTCTGCCAATTCTGGTGTTCTCTGGCAAATGCCAATTGAGCTGCACAGTGCTGGGCTGTGAGCACAGGTCTCACTACAGGACGTCGGGCCCTCATGCCACCCTCATGGGGTCTGTTTCTGACAGTTTGGTCAGAAACATGCAGACAAGTAACCCGCTGGAGGTCATTTTGTCGGGCTCTGGCTGTGATCCTCCTGTTCCTCCTCGCACAAAAAAGCAGATACCGGTCCTGCCGCTGGGTTGTTGCCCTTCTACGGCCCTGTCCAGCTCTCCGCGTGTAATGGCCCGTCTCCCGGTATCTCCTCCACGCTCTTGAGACTGTGCTGGGAGACACAGCGAACCTTCTTGCGATGGCACGTATGGATGTGCCATCCTGGAGGAGCTGGACTACCTATGCAACCTGAATGGGCTGCAGGTACCGCCTCATGCTACCAGCAGTGACAAGGGCACTAGCCAAATGCAAAACTAGAGAAAAATCAGTCAGGAAGGATAAGGAGAGAGAAATGGTCTGTGGCCACCACCTGCAAAACCATTTACTTTTTGGGGGTTGTCTTGCTGTTGCCTCTATTGTCCATCTGTTGTCACTTTCATTTGCACCAGAGCAGGTGAAATTGATTCACAATCGTTTACGCTTCGTAACTGGACAGATCCATATCCCAGAAGTTTAATTCACTTGTTATACTGTGTAGATTAAGTGTTCCCTTAATTTCTTTGAGCAGTGCATATTGGGCCACTTTTATAATGCACTGTGATTATGTATGGGCAGGTTTTGAGAACCCGTGGCCGTGATCGAATACGTTCCCTTAACCCCTTTGAGGGCGCATATTTGAGTCAACTTCGTCAAAAAGTTTTTGAGTGGGCGACTTTTTCTCACAAACAGGCACTTAAAATACCAGGATGAAACCCTTATTTCTGGTGTTTTGTTGAGGGGATTCAGGACACACACATCTACAGAACTGTGCACTCATTTCTGGAAGTGAAAACTAAAACTTGTAGTACAAGAGCGGGATGTATTACAAACTACTCTTTTTATTTTTGTTAATTCTATCTTCATTCGTAATCTACACTTTGTAACCATTGTCTTATGTAAGCTGATTGATATTCTCAATAAAACAACAAAATATATATATTACAAACTATTTCCCCACTAATTTGGAAAGAGTTTTGCAGGATAGTGAGGGGACAGGGCACATAGTAGACAGGGGTCTGAGTGGACAGGGGGCAGGGAACAGGGATCATATTCGGACACGACCATAGAGTTGGAAATTGCTCTCTGACCTTGGAACACCATAGATATAAAACTGTTTAGTATCTCTGGGCAACACTGCTTGTCCGCCCTTGCTGAAATTTCTGTTGACTGGCAGCATCTAGTGGCATGGTCGGAGACTGCAAAGAGATAATGAAACACGCACAGCTTCAGCATCTGGCCGGTCTGTGCCGCACCTGCTTCCTGACCAAGGTCTGTCCATACGTCTAAACAGTGTAACTGTTGGGACTGTAATTATACAAATGCAGGCTCTGGGGTGGTTCAAGTGTGCCCACAGAAGCTCTGGGTCGACAGCAGGCAGCCTAGATTTAGTGATAGTGTTGTCTTTAGTGGAACTAGACAGGGAAAAAACCAACATGGAGAGTGCCAACAAATGTGCTAAGCAGGCTTAGGGAATGTATGCATATAGGCCAAGCAGAAAGAATGATGACATTTTTTCATGGCCAGTTTGTGTACTGCAAGGTGGGACTTGTTATGGCTTGTCTTTTTGGAGTACCTCCTGGCATTTATCTGGTCGCTTTCTCTCAGCCCTGCAATGGTTTCTCTCTGTCTCAAAAAAAAAAGAAAACAATCTTCAAGTCTTCATGGGCCTGCTGTTGAGAGGTGTGTCTGTGCATACACCCACGCACGCACGCACGCACGCACCCACGCACACAAACTGCCTGTTGCCTGTATCTGAATGATTTGTTTTTGGAATGTTCTTTTACACTCATTCTAATTAACAGGAAATATAGACTATAGAGATTGCCCAGAGTTAATTGAAGGTGGTGGTCTGAAAACAGTTTGACCTTTCATACATATTCATGTTTAGACACTCATGTCATGCAGCTACATGTGTCTCACATATACCTTCTGAGACTCAATTGTAAAAAAAAAAACAATGTAACATGATTACAACAAAATTACAACCTTTTGCTTGGACCCCGTGTATCGCTGCTTGCAGCTATATTTACTTTTGTTATTATTATTATTATTATTATTATTATTATTATTATTATTACTTTGTATTATTATTATATAACATCAAACAAAAATAACATTCACTCATTAAACATAGTTCTTATGTATACTGAGACAGTAAGACACAGCACTTGTTTCAATATAATGCATCAAATTCCATTGGAATTCAATACAAGTAAAAAATTACCCCGTCTATGTAAACAAGGGGTATTAATAAAAAACGAATCTTTACTCAAATTGTAAAAAAAGTTAAAACAACCATACTCTGGAGGAACAGTTGTTGACGTAGCTTAATTTGAGAAATATATATATTTTTAAAAACTGAACCGGATCATTTCTGACCCACATTCGCATCTAAGGGTTAAGTAACTCAGAAACCACACCCGTGTGGAAGCTCCTGCTTTCAATGTACTTTGTATCCCTAATTTACTCAAGTGTTTCCTTTATTTTTGCAGTTACCTGTACATGACAGCACCTTCATTCATGTGTGCTTACTGTTAAAATCTGCATCACTTTCATTAGCATGGCTCCTGTTTCCCACTTATTGTAACCTCTCTCTCATAATGGTCTCTATTGAATACCTTTATACATGCATACATCTTATCACAATAACGCTGTTATTATGTGTTTTTCAGAGCTACAGGAACATTAAGGAAAGGTATGTAGACTCTTTGTTAAGGTTCCTGATCAGAACTGGACCCAAATACATGACTCAGAGACAGAACTCACAAAAAGCTCCCAAAGAGAGTTTATTAGATACAGCAAACTCTTGTAGCGAGAGAGGGGAAGGGACTGAATCCTGGGTAGGGCAGAACTGGAGGGCAGTGCAGAAGAGGGAAGCAGGCAAGGAGCTGGATGGTGACTGAATCCTGGGTAGGGCATAGCAGGGGCAGAGCGGGATGCGGGAAGCAGGGAAGCGTGGCTTGAAACAGGCAGGAAGCTGCAGGCTGGCGGGTGCAATTAGAAAGTCAGGATTAATAGTTAATTCAGCAAGGCAAGACTTAGACCGAGTTCCAAACTTCCCATGACCGAGGTAACAATGAACAAGACTTAACAAACTGTCAACATGACAAAGAACAACAGGAGAATATACAGTATAGTGTGATAAATGAGATAATGAGTGATTGCAGCGTGAGCATGTATGCGAGAGTGATTGAGCGGTAATGAGCGCGTGAGGAATGCAAACGGGGAAGAAATGTAATTGGCTGGGGAATTAGTGAGGGAGTAATGGGCAAACAAGAAGGAAAACCACGCCAAACCTGCACAACACAGAAAACAGACGGGGAAACATGACAAGAAACGTGAGGAAAAGGGGAAAACACGGAGCACAAACAGGGATGAGGACTGAGAGGGGTACCTTTAGTCCAAAAGCCACTTAACCGCATCTATTAATATCAGGGTAGCGTTAGAAACAATGGACAAAACGCGACAGTAAGGTTCTTAAAGTGTTCCCGAAGGAACACCACTAAAGCGGAAGGGAAACCCGCAAAAAGGGAATAAAACAACGAGCGAAAAATAATAAACTCTTTTTTTAACGAGAGTAACCACTACCAACCTGAAAGCGACCCGTATAGGGCGAAAAACTCTAAAACTAGAGCTTAGTACAATACAAACGAAAGAAAAGACTCTCGCTCACACGAATGAGAGCCGGAAAAACAAACATGACGAGGAGCTGTCACAAACCACTCTGAAACTATACCCCAATATTGAAAATAAACACACATCATTATTTAATATCACCCATGAGTTCTGTGTGCAGGTGGACAAACTGCTCATTTGTGCAACACAATAAGTCTCCCTACCACCCTCTCCTTCTATCTCTCTATCTCTCTCTCTCTCTCTCTCTCTCTTTTTCTCTGGAAAAGCTCTATATTACAACCATTGATATGAAAAATCACAAAGAAGCACGCACGCACGCACACACACAAACACACTCCGCATCATAACCTCTACCCAACCTCTGATTAGGGTTGTGTTCTCGTCATGCACACAGGCTCGAGTTTTGCGAGTCTATGTTGACTTGAGGCCTGCATGCTAATCCGATTGGCTAAACTCAGGGGAACAAACCACAGATGGAAGTGTCAACAAAGGTCATGCAGCCCAAAAACAAGGACGCAAAATTGCAGAGTGATGGGCCAATCGAAACCTGTAGCAGTTCATCAGCCATGTTTATTCAAATGTTGCAGGTTCGACTTCAGTTGTAGCTCACTGAAAACAATCGAGAAACCGGCACGTGTACGGACTATATTTTTACAATGTTTGTTGTTGTTTTTTACTGTTGTGTTTATGTACTAGAATTTGGTATTTTGGATTTTGGGGTTTCCTTTTTTGCTTGTATGTGATTGTTTCATTTTTGATGTCTTGGGGTTTCTTTGTTACGTATGGAGGTTTTTTTTATTGTTATTAAAAACCTCCATACATAACAATGTTTGGTATGCGATTGCCCTGTGTGTGTTCTTTTGTTCTTATGATGAGGAGTTTTTGAAAGAAAGATGTTTGCAGGGATGGTTTCGGTTAATAGGCTGATGTGATGAGATCTGTGGTGTGAAAATATTATTTTGTTTTATAAAAAACGATTTGCAAAACCAATGAAGACATGTTCATTTGACCTAGCTGAGCCTACACTGGAACTCATATCAGACCTACACTTAAGAAACAGGTCCAGACTTTTCAGATTAAACAAGCAAAATTGTTCTACTTTGTAAATTAACCGGAAGGTAAAAAAACAAAGCCATAGGTAGCTACACTGCTCAAAAAAATGAAGGGAACACTTAATCATCACAGTATAACACCAAGTCAATTAAACCAAACTGGTCATGCTGGATGATGTTGCCGGCAGCATAACATTCACCACGGTGTCTCCAGACTCTGGAGTTCTGCCAATTCTGGTGTTCTCTGGCAAATGCCAATTGAGCTGCACAGTGCTGGGCTGTGAGCACAGGTCTCACTACAGGACGTCGGGCCCTCATGCCACCCTCATGGGGTCTGTTTCTGACAGTTTGGTCAGAAACATGCAGACAAGTAACCCGCTGGAGGTCATTTTGTCGGGCTCTGGCTGTGATCCTCCTGTTCCTCCTCGCACAAAAAAGCAGATACCGGTCCTGCCGCTGGGTTGTTGCCCTTCTACGGCCCTGTCCAGCTCTCCTCGTGTAATGGCCCGTCTCCCGGTATCTCCTCCACGCTCTTGAGACTGTGCTGGGAGACACAGCGAACCTTCTTGCGATGGCACGTATGGATGTGCCATCCTGGAGGAGCTGGACTACCTATGCAACCTGAATGGGCTGCAGGTACCGCCTCATGCTACCAGCAGTGACAAGGGCACTAGCCAAATGCAAAACTAGAGAAAAATCAGTCAGGAAGGATAAGGAGAGAGAAATGGTCTGTGGCCACCACCTGCAAAACCATTTACTTTTTGGGGGTTGTCTTGCTGTTGCCTCTATTGTCCATCTGTTGTCACTTTCATTTGCACCAGAGCAGGTGAAATTGATTCACAATCGTTTACGCTTCGTAACTGGACAGATCCATATCCCAGAAGTTTAATTCACTTGTTATACTGTGTAGATTAAGTGTTCCCTTAATTTCTTTGAGCAGTGCATATTGGGCCACTTTTATAATGCACTGTGATTATGTATGGGCAGGTTTTGAGAACCCGTGGCCGTGATCGAATACGTTCCCTTAACCCCTTTGAGGGCGCATATTTGAGTCAACTTCGTCAAAAAGTTTTTGAGTGGGCGACTTTTTCTCACAAACAGGCACTTAAAATACCAGGATGAAACCCTTATTTCTGGTGTTTTGTTGAGGGGATTCAGGACACACACATCTACAGAACTGTGCACTCATTTCTGGAAGTGAAAACTAAAACTTGTAGTACAAGAGCGGGATGTATTACAAACTACTCTTTTTATTTTTGTTAATTCTATCTTCATTCGTAATCTACACTTTGTAACCATTGTCTTATGTAAGCTGATTGATATTCTCAATAAAACAACAAAATATATATATTACAAACTATTTCCCCACTAATTTGGAAAGAGTTTTGCAGGATAGTGAGGGGACAGGGCACATAGTAGACAGGGGTCTGAGTGGACAGGGGGCAGGGAACAGGGATCATATTCGGACACGACCATAGAGTTGGAAATTGCTCTCTGACCTTGGAACACCATAGATATAAAACTGTTTAGTATCTCTGGGCAACACTGCTTGTCCGCCCTTGCTGAAATTTCTGTTGACTGGCAGCATCTAGTGGCATGGTCGGAGACTGCAAAGAGATAATGAAACACGCACAGCTTCAGCATCTGGCCGGTCTGTGCCGCACCTGCTTCCTGACCAAGGTCTGTCCATACGTCTAAACAGTGTAACTGTTGGGACTGTAATTATACAAATGCAGGCTCTGGGGTGGTTCAAGTGTGCCCACAGAAGCTCTGGGTCGACAGCAGGCAGCCTAGATTTAGTGATAGTGTTGTCTTTAGTGGAACTAGACAGGGAAAAAACCAACATGGAGAGTGCCAACAAATGTGCTAAGCAGGCTTAGGGAATGTATGCATATAGGCCAAGCAGAAAGAATGATGACATTTTTTCATGGCCAGTTTGTGTACTGCAAGGTGGGACTTGTTATGGCTTGTCTTTTTGGAGTACCTCCTGGCATTTATCTGGTCGCTTTCTCTCAGCCCTGCAATGGTTTCTCTCTGTCTCAAAAAAAAAAGAAAACAATCTTCAAGTCTTCATGGGCCTGCTGTTGAGAGGTGTGTCTGTGCATACACCCACGCACGCACGCACGCACGCACCCACGCACACAAACTGCCTGTTGCCTGTATCTGAATGATTTGTTTTTGGAATGTTCTTTTACACTCATTCTAATTAACAGGAAATATAGACTATAGAGATTGCCCAGAGTTAATTGAAGGTGGTGGTCTGAAAACAGTTTGACCTTTCATACATATTCATGTTTAGACACTCATGTCATGCAGCTACATGTGTCTCACATATACCTTCTGAGACTCAATTGTAAAAAAAAAAACAATGTAACATGATTACAACAAAATTACAACCTTTTGCTTGGACCCCGTGTATCGCTGCTTGCAGCTATATTTACTTTTGTTATTATTATTATTATTATTATTATTATTATTATTATTATTACTTTGTATTATTATTATATAACATCAAACAAAAATAACATTCACTCATTAAACATAGTTCTTATGTATACTGAGACAGTAAGACACAGCACTTGTTTCAATATAATGCATCAAATTCCATTGGAATTCAATACAAGTAAAAAATTACCCCGTCTATGTAAACAAGGGGTATTAATAAAAAACGAATCTTTACTCAAATTGTAAAAAAAGTTAAAACAACCATACTCTGGAGGAACAGTTGTTGACGTAGCTTAATTTGAGAAATATATATATTTTTAAAAACTGAACCGGATCATTTCTGACCCACATTCGCATCTAAGGGTTAAGTAACTCAGAAACCACACCCGTGTGGAAGCTCCTGCTTTCAATGTACTTTGTATCCCTAATTTACTCAAGTGTTTCCTTTATTTTTGCAGTTACCTGTACATGACAGCACCTTCATTCATGTGTGCTTACTGTTAAAATCTGCATCACTTTCATTAGCATGGCTCCTGTTTCCCACTTATTGTAACCTCTCTCTCATAATGGTCTCTATTGAATACCTTTATCCATGCATACATCTTATCACAATAACGCTGTTATTATGTGTTTTTCAGAGCTACAGGAACATTAAGGAAAGGTATGTAGACTCTTTGTTAAGGTTCCTGATCAGAACTGGACCCAAATACATGACTCAGAGACAGAACTCACAAAAAGCTCCCAAAGAGAGTTTATTAGATACAGCAAACTCTTGTAGCGAGAGAGGGGAAGGGACTGAATCCTGGGTAGGGCAGAACTGGAGGGCAGTGCAGAAGAGGGAAGCAGGCAAGGAGCTGGATGGTGACTGAATCCTGGGTAGGGCATAGCAGGGGCAGAGCGGGATGCGGGAAGCAGGGAAGCGTGGCTTGAAACAGGCAGGAAGCTGCAGGCTGGCGGGTGCAATTAGAAAGTCAGGATTAATAGTTAATTCAGCAAGGCAAGACTTAGACCGAGTTCCAAACTTCCCATGACCGAGGTAACAATGAACAAGACTTAACAAACTGTCAACATGACAAAGAACAACAGGAGAATATACAGTATAGTGTGATAAATGAGATAATGAGTGATTGCAGCGTGAGCATGTATGCGAGAGTGATTGAGCGGTAATGAGCGCGTGAGGAATGCAAACGGGGAAGAAATGTAATTGGCTGGGGAATTAGTGAGGGAGTAATGGGCAAACAAGAAGGAAAACCACGCCAAACCTGCACAACACAGAAAACAGACGGGGAAACATGACAAGAAACGTGAGGAAAAGGGGAAAACACGGAGCACAAACAGGGATGAGGACTGAGAGGGGTACCTTTAGTCCAAAAGCCACTTAACCGCATCTATTAATATCAGGGTAGCGTTAGAAACAATGGACAAAACGCGACAGTAAGGTTCTTAAAGTGTTCCCGAAGGAACACCACTAAAGCGGAAGGGAAACCCGCAAAAAGGGAATAAAACAACGAGCGAAAAATAATAAACTCTTTTTTTAACGAGAGTAACCACTACCAACCTGAAAGCGACCCGTATAGGGCGAAAAACTCTAAAGCTAGAGCTTAGTACAATACAAACGAAAGAAAAGACTCTCGCTCACACGAATGAGAGCCGGAAAAACAAACATAGAGGTAACAAACGGCGAAGACAGAACTGTCTAGGACAGGAAGACAGTGAAGTCCCGAGAGGGAAATAACAAAGGCCTGAGAGTAAACAAAGCTAAGATTCCTAGCTAACTCTAAAAACACCCGAAACAAGTCCCGTGTTACTTCAACAAGTTGAAATGATACGGTCGATTCAAACTGTCGGTCCTATACCGTAGGTTACCGGCATTCCTTGGCAAACAATTGGCAATAGAAGCGTAGAACAAAGAAAACGCGAGGTTTAAATAAGGAGCGGAAATGTGACGCAGGTGCAAACACTGAGTAGCAGAACAAACCAAAACACGGGATGGATAACGAAAACCTAAATAAAGAGGATGCTACACGAGCGCTCCACAGAGTGGCCAATAAAGAAAGAGCAGGCTGAGAATCCATGATAATTAACTTACAATAAATTGAGTGATCTTTTAAAATGAAATAAAACTTGAGGAATAAAGAGCAAACCAATAGTTTACCAGGACGTTTGTGTCTGAATTATATAAATCTATAAATATATATTGTACATCACTTTTACTTACTGTGTCCAGGAGCTATAATGTTGGGCTAGGGAATACTTAGGGAAGGGGGGGGGGGCATGTTTAAATATTAAAATATGTTTTAACATATTAACTTTCATGCTTTCTTGTGATGGAGTAAAAACAGTGGGTGCAACATTCTACATTTACGCATTTTTAGAAAAAAAGATTGAATTGCATTGCTTGCTAGCTTGTAAAATTATATAGTTTATCAAACAGATTTACAGTTATGCAATTACTATTTTCTGTATGCATGTTATTATTATTTTACTGTATAATTACATTTGGTGGCTACTGATAAATACAGTTTTCTGCAGGTAAAAGTTTTGTACTTGGCTTGCAGGTTTTTTTTATTGAACTTAACAGTTTTTTTTTTTTTTTTGTCACATTATAGTGTCTTATTTAAGTATTCAACAGACCATTGATTTTGAAATTCATTCTTCTCTGTGTAATATCAGACACGTTAAAATAAAATGCTCTGATGAAGGCAGTAATGCTGAAACGCGTTATTTTAATGTGTGCCTAATAATAAATAGTAAAAGTAAAGTCTGTATTTTTTAAATTATTTTTGTATGTGCTACCTCACTCGTGTTTATGAGTAGTTTGATCTGTCAACGTATTTTTGGGCTCAGCGCTCCTCTCTTCTTTTTGATGGAATGCGCACTTTTTCTTATCTTCAATATCAACGTTAAAATAAACTTCAACAAACGAAAAATGAATTAAGTGTCTTATTTCTACATAAATAGAGCTACCGAGATAAACATTGGAAAGTGGTCTACAAAGCCACTGCTCCAGCAAATCAGGTTTGGACATTGAGAAGAGATGGAAATGTGCCTTTGAACCAGACAGGAAACTGGCACCTGATGTGTCCTGCTCAGACTCCTGGGAAAAACAGTTTAAGCATTTTAATTATTTTTGACATTAAAGTGTCCTGGGTAATGATACAAGTGTCCTGGGCAGGGCCGGCCCTACACATTTTGGTGCCCCAGGCGAGATTGGCATTTGGGTTTTACTCCTTTAAACAAGGATGATAAAATAAAACGTATAATGATAAAATAATAAAACAAACATGTAACTGCCTCACATTGTCAGTTATGTTTCTAGTAGGCATGTTGTTATTTTTTGGTTCCTAGTACCTATAATATAGTAGTCCTAGATGGAGGAACTAATCTCTGCAGCCGCAGTGTCCGCACGTAATTAGTTACACCAACACCTTGTAAGCCAAGCGCAAAAGGCTACGAATGAAGAGTGTCGTAAAGGTTGACTTTACTGACCTATAAAGTTGAATTGCCATAACGTTACAAGTTTGTTTGCTAATCAGGAAGAAAGAAGACTAAGCTACAGCAGCAAGATTTATTTAGCCCCTCTTAAATAGTAAGCAGTCTACGAGGTATGTGTTGATTTGTCATTCATTTCTATATGGTTAGCTACTTACGTTCTAATGTGTTAGCCCAATATGCTAGCTAGCTACCGATTGTATAGCTGTAGTGGAACTACGAATTGTGAGCACAAGACATACTGTACATGTATCTATTTATTGTTTTTTCTTATTTTCTTATTCTTATTTTTGCAACCCTAGTTTTCACGGGTTGACCACCACTGGAATAAAGCCCCGTAATCTAATCAAGACCTCGAGCCTCGCGTCTATTACTAGAGGGAGCTATAGTGAAAACTCGACTGCTCCGCGTGAGTAGGCGAGGAAGACGGTGCCAGAGAGCTGCGGTCCAGTCCAGGAGAGGGCGCCAGAGAACCGTGATCCGTGGATGAAAAGGGACATCACCACATCAGCGTGTTTATCTGCTAGCAGCAACGGCAATCTACACATCAGTGCAAGACACAGCGCCCACGGGAAGGTCCAGGTGCCATAGTAGCGTGAATTAAGCTGCAACCAAGAGACTTTGAGTGTTCTGCACAAGAGACATTGATACATTTATTGCATTTCACAGAAGTTAATGTTATTTACTTACCCTTCTAACTGAAGTTTATTGAAGTTCATCGATATTGATACTGTGTTGATATTGATATTGTGTTTACTTATGGGTTAAGATGTAAATGTTTACTAAGAACTAGTAAGTTAGTACTAAGAGTAAAGCAGAACTAGTAATATAGTGCACTTAAAGGTGAATAACATTACTTAACGAGTGTACAAGTTTAACTAAGAGTTAATATTTTTGGTTTGTCACTTGTGTGCACTTAAGTTTAAATAAGGCTATAACAAATTGGTCAAAATAGTGTTATTAGCTGCAATTTATTGTAGCTGTATATCAAATTAAGATAACTACTCAACTAAGCTTAGGCTACATTAGACCTAACTTATACTACTGTAAATTAGGTAATTACTCAGCTAAAGGCAAGATTAGATTTAAACCAAACTAAAGTAAATTAAGTAAAATGTCAGAGCGTAAGGATGTCAAAGAGGGTCTGTCAGAGTCTTCCTCCGAGAGTGACAGAGAGGGTGTAGATGAAGATGTGCAACAGCACTGCACAGACATGCAACCACAAGCGACCGAAGGCACAGGAGCTGATAACCATGCTTCCTCACAAGAGCCACAAAGAGCCCCAAGAGTCCGCAAGCTAACGGAAAGGGGCCAAGAACTGCACGATGAGCAAGTAAGAAGATTTGCACACCGTTTCAGTGTGAGCTATGAGAAGTGGAAGGCTATCACTAAAGACGCCCAACAAGCGCTACGTGGACATTGCTCAAACAACCTGCTACATGAACACATCACAAAGGTAGACGACGCCTCAAACCATCTGAACCTTGTTTATGAAGCGTTAAGGCGCATCGACATTCCCGACAATGACACACGTCGCAGAATAGACACCTGTGAAGCAGTAACAAGGATGATCATCGAGACTGCAAGAGGTCGTCTAGACACAAGAGAGTGTGAAGGTCAAGGGGATGAAGAGCAAGACTGGAAAGAGACAGCATCTGTGTTCAAGCCTGCAGCCTCAGACAAAATAAGCGTCAACTCTCACCGCGCCAAGTCCTCCACTCATTCTCGAAGCAACTCAAAGGCCACATCCAGACGTTCAAGCCTGTCTTCTGCTAACAGACAAGCAGCTGCTGCTGAAGTTGCTGCCAATGAAGCCACTTTAGAAGTACTGCTAGAGCAAGAACGTCATATTGAAGAACTTCAAAGACTCGAAGCTGAAGCCGCCCATTTACGAGCCGAACAAGAGGCCGAAATTGCGGAGAGACAAAGGGTGCTAGAAGCCAAGCGCAGACAAGTAGAGTGGCTGGAGACGATTAAGAAGCTAAAGGCTGCCAAAGCGCGACAGCAAGTATATGATCAGAGTGGATGCTCAGACGAAGAAATAAACGAGCTGCTCCATCAACGTGTCTCTCTGAAGGAGAAAGGGAAAGTCAAGCTTGAAAGCAGCCCGTTGCAGCACCACTCTCTACCACATGCTGTGACACATCCAAAGCAAGAAGACAGCACGGCAGCTCTTGTTAGAGCGTTCGCAGAGTCCATCAGTGCGAGTCGTCTTCCTGTACCTGAACCAACAACGTTCAATGGCGACCCACTCAGATACAACGACTGGAAGGTTTCCTTTCAGACACTCATTGACAGGAAAAACCTACCTGCTGAAGAAAGGATATACTATCTGCGAAAGTACGTGGGTGGACCCGCCAAGAAGGCCATAGAGAGCTACTTCCTGCTAGGCACAGAGTCAGCCTATCGTGCAGCGTGGGCTATCCTAGAAGAGAGATTTGGCAATCCATTTCTCATCGCCAAGGCCTTCAGAGACAAGCTCGATGCCTGGTCCAAGATAAGCTCCAAAGGCAGCTTGGAACTTCAAGAACTCGCTGACCTCCTTCGCAGCTGTGAGGTTGCCATGTCTCAGATAAGAGGTCTTGAGGTACTCAACGACTGCAACGAGAACCAGAAAATCCTTGCTAAACTTCCAGACTGGCTGACCTCAAGATGGAATAGGAAGGTCATAGAAGTGGAAGAACAAAGTCACACGTTCCCAAGCTTCAGCCAGTTTGTCAAGTTTCTCACACGTGAAGCCAAAATCGCTTGCAACCCAATAACATCTCTGTACGCTCTACACCCAAGTGAAAGCGAGAAGATCAAGGTTTCTAAGAACAGAGGTTCTGGAGCAAAGGTACTGGCAACTAACTCAGATGAGAAAGCTGTCTCTACAAGCTGTGTCTTCTGTGAGAAGGCAGGTCACAGTCTATACAAGTGTCGTAAATTTATGAATGAGACGATCTTGGAGCGAGTCAAGTTTGTTCAACAGAATAAATTGTGCTTCGGCTGTCTTAAGTCTGGCCATCGCTCAAAGGACTGTGAAAACAGAAAGATCTGTGATACGTGTGAGAAAGGACATCCGACTTGCCTCCACGATAATCGCACCAAGGAAGAAAGGATGTCAACAAGGCCTGATGGAGCGAGGGACAGTGACAAGTCAAAGGAAAAGAAGACGGATAACCCAGCAAGAACATCAAGTGAGGCAACATCACATAGAGTCATCCAGAATGTCAAAGACACTCATACGTCCACAATCATTCCAGTGTGGGTGTCAGCCACAAGTGAGCCAGATCGTGAAGTTCTTGTGTATGCACTCCTCGATACACAAAGTGACACAACCTTTGTCCTTGAAGAAACAGCAAAGGTTCTCCACACGAAGAACGAACCAGTTCAGCTAAAGCTCTCCACAATGGCTTCAAGAAACACAGTCGTGTCCTGCCGGAAACTAACTGGTCTACAAGTGAGAGGATTCTACTCAGACAAGATAATCCCTCTGCCAGTGACCTACTCAAGAGAATTCATCCCTGCAAACAGAGACCATATTCCCACACCAGAGACTGCAAAGGTATGGCCTCACCTTGAACACATCGCAGATGAGATCGCTCCTCAGCAAAGTTGTGACGTCGGCCTGCTAATTGGCTACAATTGTCCTCAAGCTCTCGTCCCAAGACAAGTGGTGTCTGGTGAAGAAAACCAGCCCTTTGCACAGAGAACAGACTTGGGCTGGAGTGTAGTAGGCTATGGCAACCCATGTCTCGACTATGGAGACGCGATTGGAGTAAGTCACCAGGTTATCGTGAAGCAAGTGATGCCAGGTCTTCAGTCCTCTTCAACCCTCACAAGTGAAGTGCACTATGTCTGTAGAACACAGATCAAGGAAGTAGTCTTACCTGCAGACGTCATCAAGGTGCTGGAATCTGACTTCGTTGAAAGAGCTTCAGACGACAGCTACATGTCTCAAGAGGATCTCCGATTCCTGTCAAAAATGGAGAAGGGCATCAGGCTCAAGGACGACGGTCATTATGAAATGCCACTGCCATTCAAGAAAGAAAGACCTAACTTACCAGATAATAAGATATGTGCCATCCATCGTCTCAGATGCCTAGAAAGGAAGCTGAGAAGAAATGAGCAATACCACAAAGACTACAAGACCTTCATGGACGAGACCATAAGCCGCGGAGATGCAGAAAGAGTCCCAGAAAAAGACATCAGCAAGGCTCCAGCATGGTACATCCCACACCATGGGGTGTATCATCCACAAAAGCCTGGGAAGATACGCGTCGTCTTTGATTGCTCCGCAAAGTTTAAAGAGACATCCTTGAACGACCATCTCCTGACCGGTCCAGAGTTGACAAACAGCTTGGTGGGAGTCCTATGTCGTTTTCGAAGTGGTCCTGTGGCGATCATGTGTGATATAGAACGCATGTTCCACCAGTTCCATGTGAAGGCAGAAGACCAAGATTACCTAAGATTCCTGTGGTGGGAGAATGGAGATCTTGAAACCCAACCTTCCATCTATCGGATGAAAGTCCACCTGTTCGGTGCAGCTTCATCACCTGGTTGCGCCAACTATGGGCTCAAGCACCTCGCAGCCGAAGGAAGAGGACACTTCAGTGAAGACACCATCAAGTTCATTCATAGGAACTTCTACGTTGATGATGGCTTGTCAAGTGTAGCGTCCAGAGGCCAAGCAATCCAGCTAGTGAAGGAAGCAAGAGAACTGTGCAGCACAGGCAAACTCCGGCTACACAAGTTCATCTCCAACAGCAAGGAAGTCCTAGCTGCAATTCCCAAAGAAGAATGTGCTGAAGCTGCCAAAGACCTGGACATGGCACTGGGTGAACTACACATGGAAAGAGCACTCGGCGTACAGTGGTGTGTAGCTTCTGACGAGTTCCAGTTCAGAGTGGTTGTCAAAGAAAATCCACTTACCCGAAGAGGAGTCTTGTCCACAGTCGCTTCAGTATACGATCCACTCGGGTTTGTGGCACCCTTCATCCTGGTTGGAAAGCAGATCCTGCAGCAGATGTGTCGTGACAAGCTCAGTTGGGATGACGCCTTACCTGATGACCTTCGACCCCTGTGGGAATTCTGGCTCCAAGACCTGCAAAACCTGGCTGGTGTGAAGATCAAGAGATGCTACATTCCATCAAGCTTCAAGGTCCAGCGCTATGAGCTCCACCATTTCTCCGATGCCAGCGTGTCAGGCTATGGAGAGTGCTCGTACCTCAGAGCAGTCAGTGCATTGAATGAAGTCCACTGCTCCTTAGTCATGGGAAAGTCAAGAGTCGTCCCCACTAAGGTTACAACCATACCAAGACTCGAGCTGTCAGCAGCAGTGGTGGCTGTCCGCACCAGTGACATGCTCAAGAAAGAACTGGAAGTAGATCGCCTGCAAGAATTCTTCTGGACCGATTCAAAGGTTGTGCTTGGATACATCAGTAATGAAGCCAGAAGATTTCATGTGTACGTAGCAAACCGCGTGGAACGCATCAAGCAAAGCACAGAGTCTGTGCAATGGAGGTATGTGGCTTCTGGAGAGAATCCAGCAGATCATGCATCAAGAGGTCTCACAGCAGAGCAACTTGTAGCTTCTAACTGGTTCACAGGCCCAGACTTCCTCTGGCAGAAAGAGCTACCAAGTGGAGTAGTCAAGGTGGGAGAGATCGCAAGTAGTGACCCAGAGCTCAAGAAGGCCCAGGTTCATGACACCCAGGCAAAGGAAGTAAGGTCGCTGTTAGATCATCTACACAAGTACTCCGACTGGTCAAGAATGGTGAGAGCTATCGCCAGACTCAAGCGCTGGGCAAGGGAAACCAAAGGCCTCAAGCCAAGGTCCTGTGAAGCCACCAGTTTAGAGGAAAGGAGGGAAGCAGAGCTGACCATAATCAAGATGGTTCAACAAGCAACCCTCTCTCAAGAAATACAGTGCATCCAGCGTCATAAGGAGACAAGAATCAAAGACAAGGCTAACAAGTTGCACAAGTTAGGTCCATTCCTGGATGACCAAGGTGTCCTCAGAGTCGGAGGTCGCTTGACTCATGCTGCGCTACATCCGCATGTGAAGCATCCAGTGGTCCTCCCAAGAGACAGTCACGTGTCGGCATTACTCGTCAAGCACTATCATGAGAGAGTACACCATCAAGGACGAGGAATGACTATGAATGTGCTCCGATCCAATGGCATATGGATCCTAGGATGCAGCAAAGCAGTATCATCCCATATTTACAAGTGCACAACGTGCAGGAAGTACAGAAGATGCACAGAACAACAAAGGATGGCAGACCTCCCTGAAGAGCGAATGGAAACAACCCCTCCATTCACTTACTGTGGGATTGACTGCTTCGGACCATTCTACGTCAAGGAAGGGAGAAAAGAGCTAAAACGTTATGGACTGTTACTTACCTGCATGTGTTCCAGAGCAGTACACATTGAAATGCTAGATGACTTGACCACAGATGCCTTCATCAACGCTCTGCGCTCATTCGTCGCCATTCGTGGAACAGTCCGCCAGATAAGATGTGATCAAGGGACAAACTTCGTCGGTGCTAGGCGTGAGTTTGTTCAAGCACTGGAAGAAATGGATCAAGAAGAACTCAAAGAACTGGGATGCGAGTTCATCATGAACACCCCAGCTTCAAGTCATATGGGTGGCGTCTGGGAAAGACAGATTCGCACCATCAGAAGTGTCTTGACGTCCATTCTAGAACAGTCAGCCAGACAACTTGACTGCTCCTCCCTACGAACATTCCTATACGAGGTCATGGCGGTTGTGAATAGCAGGCCTCTGACTACTGATTATCTGAATGATGCATCCAGTCCAGAGCCCCTGACACCAAACCACATCCTTACCATGAAGTCCACGATCCTCTCTCCACCTCCTGGAAAGTTTGTCAAGGAAGATCTTTACCTCCGCAAGAGATGGCGCCGAGTTCAGTTCTTAGCCAACAACTTCTGGGCACGGTGGAAGAAGGAATACCTCCTAAATCTCCAACACAGACAGAAGTGGATCAAAGACCGCAGAAACGCAAAGGTCAATGATGTCGTTCTTCTGAAAGATGATGCTACACCACGAAACCAATGGAAGTTGGCAAAGGTTATCGAAGTGTACCCTGGAAAGGACGGAAGAGTGAGAAGACTCAAGTTGCTTATCAGCAACTCAAGCCTGGATGGAAAGGGAAAGCGCATCTCCAAACCTGTTCACCTGGAGAGGCCCATCCAGAAGACAGTTACACTGTTGGAAGCAGACTGAAGACTCCAGTATCCTATACTCTCTCTCTCTGCTAGTCCATTGGTTAGTCCATAGTTATAATCTTTAAATTAATGTTTTATATGCGGTACGTATGTCTTCTAAGTCGTTCTAAGAAATCATTTAAGTGATTTGGTGGGAGTGTAACTGCCTCACATTGTCAGTTATGTTTCTAGTAGGCATGTTGTTATTTTTTGGTTCCTAGTACCTATAATATAGTAGTCCTAGATGGAGGAACTAATCTCTGCAGCCGCAGTGTCCGCACGTAATTAGTTACACCAACACCTTGTAAGCCAAGCGCAAAAGGCTACGAATGAAGAGTGTCGTAAAGGTTGACTTTACTGACCTATAAAGTTGAATTGCCATAACGTTACAAGTTTGTTTGCTAATCAGGAAGAAAGAAGACTAAGCTACAGCAGCAAGATTTATTTAGCCCCTCTTAAATAGTAAGCAGTCTACGAGGTATGTGTTGATTTGTCATTCATTTCTATATGGTTAGCTACTTACGTTCTAATGTGTTAGCCCAATATGCTAGCTAGCTACCGATTGTATAGCTGTAGTGGAACTACGAATTGTGAGCACAAGACATACTGTACATGTATCTATTTATTGTTTTTTCTTATTTTCTTATTCTTATTTTTGCAACCCTAGTTTTCACGGGTTGACCACCACTGGAATAAAGCCCCGTAATCTAATCAAGACCTCGAGCCTCGCGTCTATTACTAGAGGGAGCTATAAAACATTTGCTTTAACAACATGCATTGAAAATGTGCTATGTTCAGTAGACTTTTGTAAAACTATGGGCCTTAAAAAAGCAAAATGGGCAAAAGAGAAAACAGAAGACTAGCATGTATAACCTAACCATAATCTTCCAAGTCTATGGTGCATCATGCATGTCCTTAAAAGTGGACACGTCTGGACTTCCTTGCTGCAAAGTCATCTATTGTGTCATCAAAAGGTATCTTCCTTGAAACCTCCTGATTAATGCTCATTAATGCAAGTCCATTTAGACGCTCTTGGCCCATTGCAGACCTCAGGTAGGTTTAGCTGTGTAGCTAACGATAGCATAGCTAGCTAGCTAGTTAGTTAGTTAGTTAGCTAACTGCTAACGGTTGGCTAACGGGGTCATAGCTAATAATAATAGTCATTTGCTTTGTTTTTTTTCTACAGCAATGGCTGATCATGGATAGCCTGACACTCAGACTGAATTTGCAATTCGTTACAAGAGAAATTCTAAAGTGATTCAGTGGCTGGAGCCAGGCTAACGAACGATGGAGGCTCTCAATGCTGTTCATAGCTAACTTCACCAGCAGCTAACGTTAATATAATTGCGATTACAACAGGTGCAAAATGTCTTCGCTTCATAACTCAGCAAATAACGATTGATGAACAAAACATATCCATTAATTAACTAAACATATCCATTAGGTAATGGATTCTAAACATAACATTAATTAAAACCACATTTAACATTACCTGAACAGGCTCCATTCGCACCAGAGACAGCTCAGTGCTGCAAATTCAAATCCATCAAAAAACGTGAATCCCTGGGTGCAACCATTAATCTTCAGACGGAGGGGTGGAACAACAGTGAGTTTCTTTTTCAAACATGAAAATTAGGGGATTTTACACTGAAATCGGATTATTATTATTTTTTATCCAATAATAATAATAAAACAAATTATATCAGTTGGTCTGTGTCACTGGGGTGGCAAGTGGGGTGGCAAGCCTCTTTTCAAGGGTGGCAGCTGCCACCCTATGCCACCCTGGTAGCTTCGCCAGTGGAGCGACTGTCATCATCTGTGATAGTCTGCCTGCTATGCTCCAACCAGTGTCACTATGCGTGTTTTTCATCCGACTGCACGTCTTGGTTGGGCTGCCTGTTGTGCAGACATATCCCCCACTAAAGCAAGCAGCAGCCAGGCCAGATGAAACATTGTAAACAGGGGTGCAAAGTGTATTTATTCTTGTTTATTTGTTCATTGCGTAGAAAAGGAGGGGGGCGCCTGGGCGCCCACCAGCGTTTTTTTTTTTTGCGATTTATTTATTTTTTTGCGATTTTCTTTCTTTCTTTTTTTTGTGAGGGCTACCGGCGGCGCCCTAAGCAGACCTGGCGCCCCAGGCAAGAAACTGCTTCGCCTGTAGGACGGGCCGGCCCTGGTCCTGGGCAATGATACAAGAGCAGAGGATTTATCAAAGTTAAGGGCTCTATTTTCCGGCTGGTGCATGGTGGGTGGCGAGCCAGCGTATCAGGGAAGTAACATTTTCGAGGTCATTTTGGTGCAAGACGAGACTGTTATTCGCTAGGTGAGACCACGTTTACGGCGAAAATCGCACCACAGCTTATGGCAAGTTGCTAATTTCGGGGCTTTCTCAAGCAATGCGTGCAGGAACCTATTAAAAAGCCAATCACCGTTTTGTGGATCATATGTGGTCAAATCTGACTTAATAAATCCCCCCAAGCAGGAAAAATGAATACTTTCCATTTATTGTTTGTTCTCTTTTTTCTTTTTTATGTTAGGCAAATCCCTGTATTTATTCATGTTTTTAATTGTTCTTACACCCGCCTATAATGAGAAGAATGACAAACTTGGTGCATACATTCACTCTTATTGCACATATAGCGCTAAAAACGTACCTCTTAACTCAATTACATTCAACTAAATCAATGAAAAGAGGTCATTTGATTAGTTATGGTTGAATCCAGCTGAAGCACACCCACTGATAAATATTCAGCAGAATGCAGCACATTTTCAACCTGCGCAGCACGCTGTGAGCAGTGCTCCTCGCCTCTGCTCCGAAAATCGCAAAATTCAGTAGCCACGGTCACGATGGAGTGAAACATGAAGCAAGGGTAAAACATTATTGATAAAGCTAGTACCTAAAACAACCACTAGGTGTGAGCAATGTACTGTGATCTGGGGTCAGAATCAAGGGGCCAAATCTGGGCTTTCGTTTTGAAGCTCATTTCCTGGTTGGGCTGGGAGCCGCCAAAGGTCTTTCACCACGTAAGTCAATGGCAGCAATGTGGTCAAAATACTCAAAAAAATTGAATTGCAATAGGTGCCTTTCCTTCATCTAATGCCTGTGCATGTGCTGATTTTTTTAAATGTTGTGTCGTTTGGACAAGGTATTAATATTTGTTCAGGACCAATCAGAGGGACAGGTTGAGTCCTGGGGTCACTGCTATATGGTTCTCACTGCTCTCACTCGGAGGGGTGGGACCAGAAGGGGGAGACAACAGTCATTGGTCTAAAACGCATCCTGGCATCATGGGACCTTTATACAGTCTATGCTTGGGACAGAGAGACACTGTATTTTTGAATGAAAGTCGATGGAGAACATCCTTTAGTAGCCTACCGTGAACAAGCTGTTGTTTTGTGGACGCAGTTTGTAACATAATAAATTGATTGCCTTTTCACTCATCTTCAACATGTTGTAACAACAAAGATGTAAAACAGTAACACTGGAATATATTTTCTGAGAAAGAATCTATTTCCTGTGATGTAAAAGGCCTAATCTAATCATAAATGAAACACTGAATTAAACTAAATTTATTTTGTGGGCTACATCCGCATTTGCCACCCATGCCCAACCTTTTCTCCAGCACAACAGCCTGCATACCACAAGCCTGATCAGCAGGTTTATTCCGGTTTTGAACCACATAGAGTGTGTTCTGTCAGCAAAAGTCAAAGTGAAAATATCAGTGAGAGACGGAGTCTGTGAAATGGCAGCTAAAGTTTTGATTCCTGAGGATGAACTCTGTTGTTCTATATGTTGTGATATATTTAAAGAGCCTGTTGTTCTGAAATGTAGCCACAGCTTCTGTAAAGCGTGTCTGCAGCAGTACTGGGAAGAGAAGAGCTCTCGAGAGTGTCCCATGTGCAGGAGCAAGGCCTCTATGGAGGATCCTCCTGTAAACCTGGCTTTAAGAAGCATTGTGGAGTCCTACTTAAAGCAGAAGAGTGAGAGTGAAGCTGCAGAGAAAAGTGAAGCTGTTGTGAAGAGTGAAGCTTGTTGCAGTCTTCATGGAGAAAAACTCCTGTTCTTCTGTGAGGCGGACCAAGAACCTCTCTGTGTCGTGTGTCAAACATCAAAAAAGCAGAGAAACCACCCAGTCTGTCCAGTGGAAGAGGCTGCACTGGACATGAAGGTATTTGATTTTAAATGTCAACAATTTGATATTCTCAAGACACAATTAAATATGAATAAAATGTCTCAGTGTAAAACATTCAGTTCTGACAGACAGCTGTGGTATGAGGTCTTATACATTCTTATACACTTAATAGATTCAGTGGAAGAGAGAGCACTGGATCTGAAAGTCTTGTTTTTAACCGTCAAAGCATGATTAAGTGTTTTATATAATGAGTATAATTTTATATGAGTAAAATGTAGGCTGGGTTAAGTCTTGACTGACAGACTCTTGGGGGCCTTTTATAGAAATTATGGCACACAGGAAGCATTGAAATAAGAATATGTAGCAATGATGTTTCAAATGAGGTGTACTGACAGCACAAATTGAGATATTACACAAGAAATAATAAAATAATAAAATTCAAGACCCAATAAATCTACTGTTATAGATGCTGTAATTGAGCAACAACTAAGAAGTATAGACATCCACAATGAGTGTATAACTGATGAAGACAGACAACACTACAGTCACCTATACTATACATCCAAGAAAACCTTGTAATAAGTTAAACCAATATTATAAATGCTTCAACATTTCTTACAGTCTTCTATAAATTATATGAACAACTCAGTAAAATAGTTGTTTTGTAATCCTATGTGCTGCAGAACTAGACTGGATTAATTGGACTGAAAACACATAATAACATAAACGTTTATGATGCACTATGAGTATGTTTCAGTTTCACTGATCTTTAGTTAAGTTGTAGCATGGCTGTTTTCTCTACTACATTTCCAATGTTCTTAAAAAGTGACACTGACCTTTTATTGCAGCAGGGGTATTACTGTGCCATTTGTGTCTTTCTGTAAGTGATAATTGGTTCATTACTCTCCAAGGAGGAACTCAAGCCTGCACTTAATCTTATTAAAGAAAAACTGAAGAAGTTTTCTGAGGTTGAACAAGAATGTAAAACAACAGCAGAACACATGAAGGTGAGTTAAGAACTGTGGAATTCTTTTTAGCTACACAAAAACACAAAAACATTATGTTTGGTTAATATTGGGTTTGACAGGTATAACGAACACAGTGTCATACATAAAACATAGTTACACTATTTAGGTTTAATATTGTGTGTTCGAATTGCAGAGTCAAGCCCAGCACGCAGAGATTCAAGTAAAGGCAGAGTTTGAGAAGCTCCACCAGTTCCTGCGTGAGGAAGAGGAGGCCAGACTAGCGGCCCTGAAGGAGGAAGAGGAGCAGAAGAGCTAGATCATGAAAGAGAAGTTACAACACATCACCAGACACATCTGCATACTTTCAGAGAAAATCACAGCTATCGAGAAGACCATGAAAACGGAAGACATCTTCTTTTTAAAGGTATAGGAGCTTGATTTAGTGACAGTGTTCTGGGTTTATACCGTCTAATTCCAGCCATTTTGAGATCCACAGTTTGTTACTGTGATACATCCGTGGCAATTTTCAATAACGGGTCAGTGGGAGAGGCCCCTCCAGCAGAATGGGGAAGATGAGAATAAACTGGTAACAAGCAACATGTTACATTGGGATATATATTAAACAACTTATATTATATATGTTTCCCTTTTCTATGCTATACTATAAAATTGTTTATCACAATTTCATTGGAGATTCAATCTTTACTTTTTAAATTATTTTGAGCATAGCCTAGCTTCTACTCCAATTAGCACGCATACACTTTGCTGACATGTATAGACGATCTGTTTTCTGGTTTTCTGCTAGCCAATAGCTCATTGTTGACTCTCATGGTGGAGCCGACAATAAGTCAGCCCCTAACTGTCGTTAAAATCAACAAACTGAAACATTTTTATGTACTGGCCTGTGGTTCTCCACAGTATTTGGCTGCGTGCCAAAGTTACCTTGTTCTGTAACAATGTAGCTGTAATTTACTAAGCAGGTAGCCTGTCAAAAGTGAGCATAAATAATCCATGAACCCTGATTGTGAGTCCAACAGTTATGGTGGGTTCACCGAGGTCAGTGTTGGTAAAAATGTTGATGTGCGAAGATGTAGATCTTTGAACTAAGCCAGCGAGGTGCATCAGCATTTTTTTAAATATAATGAATGTGATTTTAAATATTTGATTGGTTTTCTATGCTTTACACCTTTGTCTGAATGTGTCACAAAATCATTTCAATGTAAAGAGACCTGTATAATTTAGAGAAGCCTTCATTTAATTGCTGAAGTAACTCAGAAACCACACCTGTATTGAAACTGCTGCTTTCAATGTACTTTGTATCCCTCATTTACTCAAGTGTTTCCTTTATTTTTGCAGTTACCTGTACATGACAGCACCTTCATTCATGTGTGCTTATTGTTAAAATCTGCATCACTTTCATTAGCATGGCTCCTGTTTCCCACGTATTGTAACCTCTCTCTCATAATGGTCTCTATTGAATACCTTTATGCATGCATACATCTTATCACAATTATGCTGTTATTATTTGTTTTTCAGAGCTACAAGAACATCAAGGAAAGGTATGTAGACTCCACCTCATTTCATCTTTTCTGTTTAAGTCACTTCAAACACTAAAGCTTGACTGACTCCTGCGTGTCTTTACAGAGCTCACTGCACACTGCAGGATCCAGAGCTGCTCTCAGGGGCGCTGATAGATGTGGCCAAACACCTGGGCAACCTGAAGTTCAGAGTCTGGGAGAAGATGCTGGAGAGGGTGCAGTACAGTGAGTATCTGGGGCAGATGGTGAAATTTGTATTTTTTTTGCAAGCATTTAATGAACATGTGAAACTGGAGAAACAAGCTGTATATTGAAATTTTGTAAAATAAAAACAAGGCACCCAGTCTCAGTTCCCTCCAAGTTTAGGAAGATCCTAAAAGAAGATCCTGCTTATCACAAGCAAACATAGAATTAACATAAAATATAAAACCTCATTAATAATATGGATTATTAGCTGTCTGTATATTTGATTTGCGATGAAATGTGTTCATTGATTTATTCATTTTCATAAAGCAGATGGGTTTTATATTTCAGTAATAAATCACTATAGTATATTATAATTATATACAATGTACTGTGTATGTGACCTGATCTGAAAAGAGTATTTGAAATGTGGCGCTTCTTTCAAATGTTTTCTTTTTGATATTTCAGCTCCTGTGATGCTGGACCCCAACACTGCACGTGCCGATCTCTCTCTTTCTGATGATCTGATCACTGTGACACACACAGGTACAAAGCAGAAATGTCCTGACAACCCAGAGAGGTTTAAACCCTGTGCGTGTGTGCTGGGATCTGAGGGGTTTAGCTCAGGGAAACACAGCTGGGAGGTGAAGGTGGGGAACAAAACTGCATGGGATGTAGGAGTGGTGAAAGAGTCCATCACTAGGAAGGGAAGTATAACATGCAGCCCAGAGAGAGGATTCTGGGTCATGATGCTGAGGAATAGTAAGGATTACAGTACAGGTGGAGGTACTAACCTCACACTGAAGAGCAAACCCCAGAGCATCAGAGTGCAGCTGGACTATGACAGGGGGAAGGTGTCCTTCTTTGACTCCTGTGACATGTCCCACATTTACACTTATACAGACACATTTACTGAGAGAGTGTTCCCATACTTCTGTCCCTGTTTGAAAAAAGATGGGAATGATGCACCCCTGCAAATTTGCCCAGTGAAAGTGTCTGTAACAGTGATGTCATCCCAGTGAAAGTGTCTGTAACAGTGATGTCATCCCAGTGAAAGTGTCTGTAACAGTGATGTCATCCCAGTGAAGGTGTCAGTAAAATACTACAGTTGTGGTACTGAAAAAATATTATTGAAAAAATTATATTCACTTTCTTTTCATCTTTATTATGTTGAGGGTTAATTAACTGTACATGGATTTTTGATCATGTACATTCTGATGCAGGCAGTATCTTCTGGGTTTTGTTTTTTATCAGGTTTTGTTTTTTATTTTATTGTTTTTATCAGAATAATTAGACAAAACTATGTCATATAATGTTTTACATAAAGCAGATGTGCTCTTTGTGGTGAAGTCAAATGCTTTCAAAATCATTCCTGTCTAACTGGGTTCATAAGCCAGTTTACAAGCTGGAAATGCATGAGTATGATGAGCACTCGTTCGTTTGATTCCATCAGTCTCTTGCACTCTTTTCACATTGTACTTTACAGATTCAGTGAAGAATCAACTCACCCTGTCAAGTTGATTACAGTAATCAACCATAATTAAATCATTGACATTGTCAAGTAATTACAAAACGTTCTCTGATTGTGTCTCTCATAGCATTCATTCATCAAATCATGTTAGAGATGCTAATTACCTAAAAGCATTCCACTGAGTTAAAATCAACCGTATAATTTTACAGAATAGAGTATATTTTTTATTTAATCCCCTGCTTTATTGTATAGTTCACTAGCTAATAGCAACATTCACTAAATTCTAGCAAAGAAACTTCAGTTTGCTGAAAATTTCAGTGCTTTTTAGGAACTCTAAACTGCCTCAGTCATAATTAAGTAATTGATCTTGGCAAGTAATCACAAAGCTTTCTCTGATTGTGTCTCTCATAGTATTCCTCTTCATATAATCAGAGAAGATATTTCAAATTACAAAAAAAAGGTTCCACTGACTAAAAAACAACAAAATTATTTTAAAGAATAAGGTATAAGATATTTTCTTTACTGGGGCACTAATAGTAGCGTGCAGTAAAGCTTACCAAAGAGTTAGGCTTCTTCTTAAGTTTGTTGAAAACTGATTTTTTATGTACATTAAACTGCCTGATTTTAACAGACCAGATACATCATTATTTATGGAGTCAATATTTCTTAAATTCTGGCATGAATTCTAATAGTTTTTTTCATAACTAGAGAATGCAAATCAATGTTGACAGTAACCACCAGTTTTAAGATAAGATTACTGAAGGCCCAGGTCTACATCCTGTGCTGCACTACTGCTCCCTGTAAATCAGTTAGTTCAGGCACATTATCATCTCTGTGCACCCAGCGCCTTTGCTGGAGTTCATCCTGAGTTCATTTTATGAATTATCTGAATTATATGAGTACATATTGTACAGTACATCACTGCTTTTACTTACTGTGTCAAGGAGCTGTAATGTTGGGCTGGGAGATACCTGGGGAGGTTGAGGTGTTAGGTGGGCATTGAGGTATTTTGCTGTCTGTGACATTTACTCATATAAAGTTTTCTAAAACTTTTGATTCAAGAAATATGTTATTCTGAAAGAAATATGAACAAAGCTCTACAAAAATGAGTCTGATGTGAAAAAATATATATATATATTTCTCAGAAAAAAAATCGCCCTGTACGTGTAAACATAATATGCGACATCCGACTCATTTTTGCAGAGCGGGTCACAGTTTTTCGGATTAGACATGGAGTAAGTCATTAGAGACAAATACATTAAATACATAAAAATCAGCATGTACATCTAGTTTGCTTCCAGCTAGCTCTCAAATGATTAATTCACATTTGTTTCCATTCAAGCATGCAGATAAATCAGTTGCACTGTTAGGCTACACATCATTCTCTTCATCCTTTCATATAAAATCACATCTTAAAGTGACTCGTTGCCTCATTTGAGGGGTTGAAAGGAATGTAACACAAAAGAAGTGAAAGAAGTGGTAGACACTGAAACACGTGGCAACACTCTGGAGTATTAGTGGCCAGTGAGCAGGCAGAGGCACACCTAACCATTCTGACTGAAAGTGTTCATTGAAAGCTATAGAGAGAGACGACACTTTGCCCAGCTTCAGTGGAATTTGGTCGCAGCAGGCTAAAATACCGGATTGTAAGTTTAGCAAATGTGTCAATTACTTGACTGCGGCTCACTCTGTCCGAGACGCCTCTTTGCACTGCCATAATGATTAGATATAACCGCTGCTGTTCAGTGGGAGCACTGGAACTTTCCACCACCCATGTGCACTGTCACCATCAACATGACGAGGAGCTGTCACAAACCACTCTGAAACTATACCCCAATATTGAAAATAAACACACATCATTATTTAATATCACCCATGAGTTCTGTGTGCAATCTGCTCATTTGTGCTACTCAATAAGTCTCCCTACCACCCTCTCCTTCTCTCTCTCTCTCTCTCTCTCTTTCTCTTTCTTTCTGGAAAAGCTCTATATTACAACCATTGACATGAAAAATCACAAACAAGCACGCACGCACACACACAAACACACTCCGCATCATAAGCTCTGCCCAACCTCTCATTAGGGTTGTGTTCTCGTCATGCACACAGGCTCGAGTTTTGCGAGTCTATGTTGACTTGAGGCCTGCATGCTAATCCGATTGGCTAAACTCAGGGGAACAAACCACAGATGGAAGTGTCAACAAAGGTCATGCAGCCCAAAAACAAGGACGCAAAATTGCAGAGTGATGGGCCAATCGAAACCTGTAGCAGTTCATCATCCATGTTTATTCAAATGTTGCAGGTTCAACTTCAGTTATAGCTCACTGAAAACAATCGAGAAACCGGCCCGTGTACGGACTATATTTTTACAATGTTTGTTGTTGTTTTTTACTGTTGTGTTTATGTACTAGAATTTGGTATTTTGGATTTTGGGGTTTCCTTTTTTGCTTGTATGTGATTGTTTCATTTTTGATGTCTTGGGGTTTCTTTGTTACGTATGGAGTTTTTTTTAATTGTTATTAAAACCCTCCATACATAACAATGTTTGGTATGCGATTGCCCTGTGTGTGTTCTTTTGTTCTTATGATGAGGAGTTTTTGAAAGAAAGATGTTTGCAGGGATGGTTTCGGGTAATAGGCTGATGTGATGAGATCTGTGGTGTGAATTTTTTTTTTTTAAATATTTTATTTTTTTATAAAAAACGATTTGCAAAACCAAAGAAGACATGTTCATTTGACCTAGCTGAGCCTACATTGGAACTCATATCAGACCTACACTTAAGAAACAGGTCCAGACTTTTCAGATTAAACAAGCAAAATTGTTCTACTTTGTAAATTAACCTGTAGGTAAAAAAACAAAGCCATAGGTAGCTACACTGCTCAAAAAAATGAAGGGAACACTTAATCATCACAGTATAACACCAAGTCAATTAAACCAAACCGGTCATGCTGGATGTTGTTGCAGGCAGCATAACATTCGCCACGGCGTCTCCAGACTCTTTCACATCTGTCACATGCTCAGTGTGAACCTGCTCTCATCTGTGAAGAGAACGGGGCGCCAATGGCTAACCTGCCAATTCTGGTGTTCTCTGGCAAATGCTAATCGAGCTGCATGGTGCTGGGCTGTGAGCACAGGTCTCACTACAGGACGTCGGGCCCTCATGCCACCCTCATGGAGTCTGTTTCTGACAGTTTGGTCAGAAACATGCACACGAGTAGCCTGCTGGAGGTCATTTTGTAAGGGCTCTGGAAAGTGATCCTCCTGTTCCTCCTCGCACAAAGGAGCAGATACCGGTCCTGCCGCTGGGTTGTTGCCCTTCTACGTCCCTGTCCAGTTCTCCGTGTGTAATGGGCCGTCTCCCGGTATCTCCTCCACGCTCTTGAGACTGTGCTGGGAGACACAGCAAATCTTCTTGCGACGGCACGTATGGATGTGCCATCCTGGAGGAGCTGGACTACCTGTACAACCTGAATGGGCTGCAGGTACCGCCTCATGCTACCAGGAGTGACAAGGGCACTAGCAAAATGCAAAACTAGAGAAAAATCAGTCAGGAAGGATAAGGAGGGAGAAATGGTCTGTGGCCACCACCTGCAAAAGCATTTACTTTTTGGGGGTTGTCTTGCTGTTGCCTCCCCTGTCCATCTATTGTCACTTTCATTTGCACCAAAGCACGTGAAATTGATTCACAATAGTTTGCGCTTCCTAACTGGACAGATCGATATCCCAGAAGTTTAATTGACTTGGTGTTATACTGTGTTGATTAAGTGTTCCCTTAATTTCTTTGAGCAGTGTATATTGGGCCACTTTTATAATGCACTGTGATTATGTATGGGCAGGTTTTGAGAACCCTTGGCCGTGACCGAATACGTTCCCTTAACCCCTTTGAGGGCGCATATTTAAGTCAACTTCGTCAAAAAGTTTTTGAGTGGGTGACTTTTTCTCACAAACAGGGGCACTTAAAATACCAGGATGAAACCCTTATTTCTGGGGTTTTGTTGAGGGGATTCAGGACACACTCATCTACAGAACTGTGCACTCATTTCGGGAAGTGAAAACTAAAACTTGTAGTACAAGAGCGGGATGTATTACAAACTACTCTTTTTATTTTTGTTAATTCTATCTTCATTCGTAATCTACACTTTGTAACCATTGTCTTATGTAAGCTGATTGATATTCTCAATAAAACAAACAAATATATATATATATATATTACAAACTATTTCCCCACTAATTTGGAAAGAGTTTTGCAGGATAGTGAGGGGACAGGGCACATAGTAGACAGGGGTCTGAGTGGACAGGGGGCAGGGAACAGGGATCATATTCGGACACGACCATAGAGTTGGAAATTGCTTTCTGACCTTGAAACACCATAGATATAAAACTGTTTAGTATCTCTGGGGAACACTGCTTGTCCGCCCTTGCTGAAATTTCTGTTGAATGGCAGCATCTAGTGGCATGGTCGGAGACTGCAAAGAGATAATGAAACACGGACAGCTTCAGCATCTGGTCGGTCTGTGCCGCACCTGCTTCCTGACCAAGGTCTGTCCATATGTCTAAACAGTGTAACTGTTGTATTTATACAAATGCAGGCTCTGTGGTGGTTCATGTGTGCCCACAGAAGCTCTGGGTCGACAGCAGACAGCCTAGATTTAGTGATAGTGTTGTCTTTAGTGGAACTAGACAGGGAAAAAACCAACATGGAGAGTGCCAACAAATATGCTGAGCAGGCTTAGGGAATGTATGCATATAGGCCAAGCCAGTTTGTGTACTGCAAGGTGGGGCTTGTTATGTTTTGTCTTTTTGGAGTACCTCCTGGCATTTATCTGGTCGCTTTCTCTCAGCCCTGCAATGGTTTCTCTTTGTCTCAAAAAAACAAAAAAACAATCCCTGTCTTCATGGGCCTGCTGTTGAGAGGTGTGCCTGTGCGTACACGCACCCACGCACGCACGCACGCACGTACACACGCACCCACGCACACACGCGCGCACACACAAACTGCCTGTTGCCTGTATCTGAATGAGCTGTTTTTGGAATGTTCTCTTACACTCATTCTAATTAACAGGAAATATAGAGTATATATAGAGTATATAGACATTGTTTACACAATATGTCGTATGCATTAATGGTCTTCAATGTCACAATGAAAACTGCACCTTGCCATGTGCTCTGAAAAATCTAATAACTCTACTGTCCCGATAGTGAGTACAGTCCACCAACACTAAAACAGTTGCGTTCCAGCCTCTTCAGAAACACTCTGGCCTTTTAACAAAAGCGTCTCTGTTAATATGCAGATGTTTCTTATTTGGAAT
Organism: Ilyophis sp. 1 JC-2022; assembly: GCA_022702515.1. Lineage (NCBI taxonomy): Eukaryota > Metazoa > Chordata > Actinopteri > Anguilliformes > Synaphobranchidae > Ilyophis > Ilyophis sp. 1 JC-2022. Next base: position 107,855,298 of record CM040405.1, on the reverse strand, counting down.
TATTGTACAACAATGTTGCTTGGTTGCACACATACCATGTCCAGAACCATAAAACACAATACATTTTCCTTCATAACTGCGCTGTTGTCCAGTGATATGATGTTAATTCACTTGTTTAAAACGTCATTCTTTCCATTGAGCGTTCCATTCTTTTTAACTTTCAACTTTTGATGGCTGTGCTTAATATATTTTTTCTACAAATGGAATTATATAAATTATTTCAGCCTGAATTTAAATGTATTTTTAAGAGATCCACACTCATCAGTTTCCCATTAAATGCCGCATGTCTGTCATTGTATAAGTACTTTTATGAATGTACCTGATGATATAACGTCAGTTGGTTTATGATTGAGAAAGTTTTCCTCACGAAAGACAAGGGTCGTGGGCAGATAGCAGTTATTTGGAGCCTGGGGTGTGTCCTGATCGAGATGATGATGGGGAAGGTGTGGCCGGATGCATGCTGCTCCAATCCTGATCTTTATCTCCCTTCCTTCCAGTGCACACACTCATACACACGTATGTACCTGAAAGCATACATGCATGCACGGACATGTACACACAGACACACACATATACACAGACACACGCATGCAAACATGCACGGGCATGTGACCACACACAGACACATGCGCGAAAACGTGGGCGTACATGCCCACATACACAAACATGCAGATTTGTACACAAATGTACGTGGAGATGTGAACGCACACACACATACATCCTCTTCAATACCAACAGTACATTATTTTATAGTGAATGGAGTCTTCCTGTGTACTCAGGAAGGTTTGTGTGGCTTCTAAACCTCCCTGGCTATCTAATTTTGTTATACCTTTCAAAATGGTTGCATGATGTTTGGAAAAACAAAGAAAGTGAATGACTGCTACACACCACCATTTAAAAAGGTCACCCGCTCTCCCCTGTTGTATGACCAGTATGGAATGTTGGGACGCTCAGTGTTCTAATTGCATCAGTCTGGAGGTGCCCGCTTCCTGGAGAAAGTTCTGTTTGTTTTCTGGGCCTGGTTTTGTTTTGTATGAACGCGCATTCTCCCCTCCCACCCATTCTGCCAACTGGCTGCTGTACTTCTGTCAGTCACACACCGGTCAGTTTTTGCTGTTCAATACACTCCATGCTTCAGGAGAAGCACGTGATGGCTTGATAAAGAGCAGTCACAGACATCACAGATTAGTTCCTTATTGTTGTGTATACGCTCCATTAGCGCCGTTGCCATGTTAATAAGTCTCGTGTGGCGTTCAGACGATAGTGCGCCGTGCTAATAAGTCTCGTGTGGTGTTCAGACGGTAGTGCGCCGTGCTAATAAGTCTCGTGTGGTGTTCAGACGGTAGTGCGCCGTGCTAATAAGTCTCGTGTGGTGTTCAGACGGTAGTGCGCCGTGCTAATAAGTCTCGCGTGGTGTTCAGACGGTAGTGCGCCGTGCTAATAAGTCTCACGTGGTGTTCAGACGGTAGTGCGCCATGCTAATAAGTCTCGCGTGGTGTTCAGACGGTAGTGCGCCGTGCTAATACGTCTCGCGTGGTGTTCAGACGGTAGTGCCCCGTGCCAATAAGTCTCGTGTGGTGTTCAGACGGTAGTGCGCCGTGCTAATAAGTCTCGTGTGGTGTTCAAACGGTAGTGCGCCATGCTAATAAGTCTCGTGTGGTGTTCAGACGGTAGTGCACCATGCTAATAAGTCTCGTGTGGTGTTCAGACGGTAGTGTAGTATAATGGTTAAGGAGCTGGACTTGTAACCGAAAGGTTGCAGGTTCGATTCCCAGGTAGGACACTGCCGTTGTACCCTTGAGCAAGGTACTTAACCTGAATTGCTTCAGTATATATCCAGCTGTATGAATGGATAAATGTAATAAGAAGTTGTGTAAGTCGCTCTGGATAAGAGCGTCTGCTAAATGCCTATAATGTAATGTAATGTAGTGCGCCGTGCTAATAAGTCTCGTGTGGTGTTCAAACGGTAGTGCGCCGTGCTAATAAGTCTCGCGTGGTGTTCAGACGGTAGTGCGCCGTGCTAATACGTCTCGCGTGGTGTTCAGACGGTAGTGCGCCGTGCCAATAAGTCTCGTGTGGTGTTCAGACGGTAGTGCGCCGTGCTAATAAGTCTCGTGTGGTGTTCAAACGGTAGTGCGCCATGCTAATAAGTCTCGTGTGGTGTTCAGACGGTAGTGCACCGTGCTAATAAGTCTCGTGTGGTGTTCAGACGGTAGTGCGCCGTGCTAATAAGTCTCATGTGGTGTTCAGACGGTAGTGCGCCGTGCTAATAAGTCTCGTGTGGTGTTCAGACGGTAGTGCGCCATGCTAATAAGTCTCGTGTGGTGTTCAGACGGTAGTGCGCCGTGCTAATAAGTCTCGTGTGGTGTTCAGACGGTAGTGCGCCGGGAATCCCCCATCCCCATTACTCAATAGCAACAGCTGGCAAATCAGATGGCTGCAGTCTGTCTGCATCAGCCGCACAGTACTCTAGGGGGCCTACTCACACTTGACATGCTCGTGTGCAAAAATCAACTCAATTCAAATATTTCGCACCTTTGCAGTTTAAGTGAGTTTAGAGTTCTGCCCTTAAATGGAACATGAGTGAAAGGGAGCTAGATAGGTGGAGTTTGAGGGCGTGTCCCATGCTAGACCAGTTAGAAGCGCATTCAGACATATGATTTATGTCCTTTTTCCATGCTTTTTACTCACAGAAGAAGAAGCAATTTGTACAGCACTCCTTCTGGGAATGTTGCGTAACTACCACCTGGTTCAAAATGCTTTTTTATTTCATATAACATACTTATTTATTGGTTTATTTGTAAGGGACAAGCACAGAAAACAATTGCTAATGCATTGTCCAATGTACTGTGCACATGTTTGAAGCCAAAGCTAATTTCTAACAGCAGTCCCTTGGATGGGAAAACACGGTCCATACAGTCAATAAAATCAGCACAACGTTACATGAAGACAGTACAAACTATAGAAAATTAATATTAACAACATTCACACAATTACATTATAATTCATAAAAAATTACTCATTTAAATCATGACGACAATGTTTTCCCATTTTAAGCCAAGCATTTGTTGTTTTTGAAAAATAATGGTAATCCAGAATTTGTTTCAAATTGCCAGGCAGAGTTCCAAAGGTTTATGCCTTTCATTGAAAAGGCCGCTTTTCACACATACCATGCCTTACATCCTACCCACCAAGATGTCTCTCCTCATGGACAACTCAAGTGTTTAGGAGTCATAGGCGTAGTTTAACACAACAATGCTAATACCTCCAAAATGGATTGAAGGACATTGATGAAATTTGGTAGCTATACTAGCACTCACTGTGATATTCTGTAATTATGTCTGTCTGTTCGTATTATTAATTATCATTACTATTGCATTCCCCTCTGTTAGTGGGTTGTCCGAGTCACATTCGTGTGTTTGTTTACCCTGTCTCGTGTATGCACTGTTTAGGTGACTTCGGGATTTCCGAGGGTTTCGTGTTCTGCTACTTCCTGGTTTCCCTTACGCGTAATTGTAGATTACTAACTCGTGCTAACAATCACTCGGGTGGTTTATTAGTTAAATGCACTTACTAAACCAATTAACATAAATGTCTACTAACGAACTAACGGTCTTTCTTATAGTTAGGTATTAACAAGATTAACCAGTTTGTCCGCGATCTCTGTTATTCGCCCCAGCTGTTTGTATGTAGTTTCACCTCTCGTGATTACTGAGCACACTCCGCTCCTCTTCGAGCCCGTTGTTTGTTATGCATGTTTCCTAGTCCCTTCCATGTCTTTGTTATGTTTCCGTGATTGTTTCATTGCTACCTCATGTGTTAACCTCACGTAGTTTGTTACCCCTCCCTTTCCTATACGTATACAGGGGCGCCGCTAGAGATTCTGGGCCCCATGACAGAATATAATTTTGCCCCCCCCCCACCTAAACCACCCATCAACCTAGAAAACCCAGTTGAAGTTGATGAACTATTGATGCACTGCAAGAAATCCAATGATGGCCATCTTTTGTAAATTTAATTGAAATTTACAGTTAATACAGGAATCAACAATCCAGCAAAAAAAATCAACATTCTTTAACTTAAAATCAAGATTTGAACAACACAAGGACAAAAGTATAAATTAAATGAAGATTTGAACCCAATTATAAAAGTATAAATCACACAAAAAGTAAAAATATAATTTCAATGTGGTGTTGTATGTCTGACAACAGGGACCTCGATGGAAATAAGTTTGTTTTTTAAGGACTTTAACGAGTTTAATTCCCTGACAATCTGTGTTTTTAATGTGTATGATGTACGCATATATGTTTTAAATTAAGTTTTGTTTAATAAAATCAAATCAAATCAAAGCTAAACGCCGGGCCTTCTTGGTAGCAAAATCTTTAATAAGATCCTTGAAATCTAGTGATAAAGCCAACTTGCTTTCAATTGACAATATTGCAAGATTGTTCAACCTCTCTTGAGACATTGTTGATCTCAGATAGCTCTTGATCAGTTTCAGTTTGCTGAATACCCTTTCTCCACCGGCAACGGTAACTGGGAGAGTGCAGAAAATCCTAAGGGCAATGCAAACCTCTCCAAAAATGCTCTGGAGTTCCATTTTATAGATTGCATTCAGGAGTGCAAGAGAGCTACAGTCAGAGGGGAAAGTGGCCGAAAATATTGCATTGAGATGCCTGATTTCACTCTCAAACTGATCTGTGAGGTCTTTTTTGTACTTCTCCCTCAGTGGCTGACACACAGAAGCCATAATACTGTCACTCAACTGCCCAACTTTAAGTATGGCAGCAAATTCTTCGACAATATTTGCTGTGGTTGTGAACCGAGTGTCCAAGTCACTTATTATCTGGTCCATGGCAGAGAAAAACACAGTGTTCCGAAATGTTGTTTCTGGCCTATCCTTCTGACCTGTTTCTTCAGTGGTCTCATCATGGAACCTCTTCCTCCTCCTCTCGCGGCTAAGTTCTTTTTTAAAATGAGGTGGAACCTCCATTTCCTTAGCTACCATTGATGCCTCAGACACAAGAGCATCCCATCCATTTCTAAGAGCCTGCATCTCATCTTTAAGTGCAGTTACATTGGCTAACTCTACCTCAAGTGAGATTTTCCCTGACTGGAGTATCACATTTCTGTCATCAATACATTGCAATACTTTCACCCAAATGGTGAGAAGGACAATGGCATCAAATGACATGAGGTAGTTCCTCAGACCAACAGCTTCAGATCTGGCCTCACTTGTGAGACTGCATGAGCTTAGTATGGTACCAAGGGCTTCAATGACACCAGGTAGGTGCTTTGCTACTGGTTTCACAGCATCAATTCGCGCACTCCAGCGAGTGTCAGACAGCCGGTGAACAGAGCAGCCTGTTTTCTCTTTGTATATAGCCCAACGCCCTGGACTGGCACTTACAAATGTGTAAAGGCGATTAATGTAACCAAAAAATGTTGACACTTCAGGGCTTGACTCTGCAGCATGCACGCCGACCAGATTTAACGTGTGGGAGGCACAAGGTGAGAATGTAGCAAGATTATTACTTTTCAGTATTTGGGCTTGGACTCCCTTGGCTTTCCCTGACATATTTGCCCCATTATCATACCCTTGCCCCCTGCAATCACTGATGTCTATCCCTAGATCCAGAAGTACACTCTCTATCATCCCTGCTATTTCACTTCCTGTTTTTTGGTTGAAATCTTTGAATTCAATGAATCTTTCAGTAATCTCCCATTCGCCTGTACCTTCATTATAATGGACATATCGTATGAGAACAACATTTTGCTCAGTGTGGGAAATGTCTGGCGTAGCATCACAAATGATTCCATAGTATATGGCATCCTCCCTTTCCTTCAGAATGGTTTTTAAAACTTTTCCCCCACACAATTCAATAAACTCATTCTGGATGTCTGAGCTCAAATAATGAGTTAGTCGGCTTTCTTTTTTGGATGTTTTGATTTTCTCTAAGTGGTCTTTCAAGAGTGGATCATAATGGGACAAAAGTTCTAGCGTACCTAAGAAATTTCCATTGTGGACATCGTCTAAATCTTTTGTTTTACCTCTGAAAGGTAAATTCCTTGTTGCCAAGTGCAGAGTGACATCAAAAAGTCTCTGCAAGAGAGCTTTGTTTTTCTCAATTTCAGACTGTAGCTCTCTCTGCAACTGATGGTCGATGCCACCTGCAGTCATAACAGAACACTGTAGGTTTTTCCATTGCAAATAACAGTCCCTGTGATTCCTACTTTTTTCATGGCTTGGGAATTTATCATACATGCGACGCCACACAACATCACACATCTTGTATCCATGGTCACTACTCAAAGCACTATGAGAGGGAATGTTTTGCTCCTTGGCGAAAAGAACACATGGTATGCAAAACAGTGCATTTGCACTTTCACTGTGAATCAACCAGTCCCTTTTCACTTTCCCCATACCTTTTGCTGCTTTGGTGTATTTTAGGTACTCTGGAAATGGCTTCCCCTGTGAATCATGCAGGATTTCTTTGTCTTCTTCTCTCATTGCTAATTTATTGACAATAGTTGCCCTGTCCTTGTCACTCATTTTAGCTGGAAACAAACCTGGGTCAAGTGACAGCAAATCTTCTACTTCAGATACAACTACAGGTGGCTCAGTATCTAAGGCATCCTGTATCTGAGCCTCACTTTGTCCCTGGCATTGACTGTCCATAGCTGCTTCCTCCTCCTCATCTGTGCTGCTGTCATTGTCCTTTACCTCTTCTTGCTCTTCTTCTTCTGCCTCTTTACCTCTGCTCTCCTCTCTGACTGCCTTGCTTGAAGAGGGCCCTAGCATGGAGTATCCATAAGGTACATAATTCATAATATGTCCTATAATAGTATTAAGATAGTAATACACCAGATTAGCTATCTTAAATGTTATTTATTACTTAATTAATTTATTACTTATTTTAACGTGCCAGTGGTCAATGTTATTGCAATTACTGGAAGAACTATTAACTAAATATAAATATTAGCTAAAGTTGTATTCAATGCTTGCATGGTAATGCAGCCAGGGTGCGAATTACGGGGTTATTTTTCTATTTTCTATCTATTTTTTATTTTTCTAGCAGACGCTCTTATCCAGAGCGACGTACATAGTGCATAACGTTATGCAAACCAAACTAATAGGCTATCACATTTAATCGGGAGGTTGCTTAATTTCCCTTTATTGCCATCATCGGAATTTGCTTTACGCAATGCTTACAGGTAGCTCAGCAATATACAAAATATACAGTGCACAACATAACGAAACAATTTCTCAGTTTGGCGGTGTACAGAGACCGCGGCACTGCATGTATGGAGGAAATTCGTGGATGTGGAGTTTGTGCTTTGGACTGCTTGGTGACACTGGACATCTCGGGACAGCGGGGGCTATTTTTAATCATGGCTGTATTGCACTTTCATTCACTTGATTGATGTAATGATTCTGTTGGATATCTTTGTTTGATATGTTTGTTTGTGTGCTGTGGGTCCCACTGTCTATGTCTTTTTTGTTGTTGCTGGGGCTACAACTGAAGTTCCCTGGCGGGAAATAAAAGTTATTATATTCTATTCTAATAATACCAACATAAACAAATATTATAAGGAGTATCGCGGGGGTACTATACGTACGAAGTAAGATTAATTACAGAGTAAACCCCGGAACCCTCCCAAATCTGGAACATGCATGGGCTGAAGAAGAAAGAGCTGTTCTGTGTTTTATTGAGTTATCCAGCTAGTACTAACTCAGTAATCCTGCTTTGTAGTATACCACCTTGGTAAGTAAAGTGCTTGCGCAGTTAATATGGGAGAAAAGCGATACGTTACATGTTAGGTAGGTGTAAATCTGGGAATTAGCAACACAAATCATCTCGAGTTCTCCAAATTGTAAAATCTGGAAACATCAACTAAAATCATGTTACAAACCAAATTGTAAAACTCCGCGCGGCTAGACCAATGAGGGAATAGCTCGGAGCGAAGGTTTAAGCGTGATGTATTCCGCTATTGCTGTGGGAAAAGGGAAAAGTTATGAAAGTTAATAAAGTAATATTAAGGTTCTTGCAACCGGGTTAGACTGCTCTTTAGATTCACGGGATCAGCTAATAAGGGACCACAAATCAAAGGTACTCGTACCACGTTACCTTCCGCTTTAAGTCTGGTCTACCTTGACCCCAGTTTATCCAAAGAACAGCCTGTGTATATTACAGTAAATCATCAGCCACCAACGCTGATTCTGTACTCGTTTATCTGACTCCATTTAATATTATAATTTAGTATGTGTAATTTCCACTTGATTTGTTAAATGACCCTTATACTTTAAAGACGTTCTCTGAACTGGATGCGCTTGTTCCACCGTGCATTACATGCTGCAGATATGTACACAACTCACAGCTGACTAGATATCTGCGGTTATCTCAGAGGTTGCGGAAGAAGCCACTTCGTGAGGTATAGACTATGGTTAAGACTCAGGGACCGACGAAGGAACATTGACGACCACCGTTCTCAACATGTATAACCGACAAGCGGAGGTGATCTACTTTAAGACATAGTTCTACGGGTGCAATACTCCGTGATACATTAAGCTTAAATAGTCAACCTCCCTAGACCAGCTGAGGGGGAAAATCAAGACTGAGGAAATTAATCAACCCATTACCGGTGAACAGAGTAGTCAATTTTCAGAGAAATCACACAAATCAAGTTTAACTAATTTATTACCAGGTAGGTTATTTACTTAAATCATCAATACATAGTTACAGATTAAACAGTCCAAATTCAAATACAGTACAGAGAAAAATACTTAGTCATACCTGGCAATTTGCTACACACAATGACCTGAAGTAGGATGTGCGGAAAGACTGGTTACAATCTTCCTCGAATATCCCTTTGGGATCTCCTTAAATGCAGTACAGCGCCGGTATGCACACTCCACAAGTCCCTTTGTTTTTCCAAATAAGGTCTGGCAGGAAGAGAAGTTTCAACACCCAGGGACCCCCCTCCAGGGAGAGAAACAGAGTCTACCTCTCCCAATCTAGTGACAGTAATAAGACTCTTTGAACGACGGCGCGTGATCTTATGATCTTCTCTATCATATCTAGATATCAGGTGAGGTCCCGGTGATGGCCACTCTAGCTTCCAGACACTTATATGGACAAGCGCATCCCTGATAACCTATACAATCCTCCTTTCACATTCACATACCACACACTTCAATTAGTATTATCCAGGTTCACCACATTTATCACATTATCCACAATTAATTTATACTTCCACAATTACCAATTTACATGCACATACATATGATTCAATATACATATACAGCTTTGTTTAATATGTTCACCATTCAGTCCAGAATCTAGGCCGTAAAAGCCCTGTGAGCAGGCCTGAGTTCCCAGCGTCATTCGGATGCCGTTTCCTTCTGATGTCCAGTTGTAAGCTCAACCCCAGCTGTAGTTTACGAGGCCGTGAGAGGTCAGAGGAACAGGTTCTCAGGCCACCAGGTAAATTGTTTTATTGCACCCTCAAGGAAATCACCACCAGCTGCAAGGGTTTATGACTGATAACACCTTTTCCAGCCTTACATAGGCTACAGTAGCCTACTTCAGCAATAAAACATTTTAGCTCGATGGATAGAATATAATAACTTTTTTTCCCGATAGGGAACTTCAGTTGTAGACACCATAAAAGGCAAATCAGTTCTACACATAAAGTACATTTACCGTTACTTTAATTATTACTTTCAAATACATTGTTATTTGGTGCTTACTATCGTAACGTTACATTTTATTTTCGCCCTCTTCTGGATTCTCTCATATTGCTCGAACCCTGCCTGGCCAGCACAGGTAGCTAATGTTTACAGTTTATCCAATCTATTTGTGAGACATCGTACAACGTAGCACCCCTAGCAATGTAATAATAGTTCAAATGAACACTGTTTTGATGTTCACAATATGCTTGACGTATCGCATTACGTTAACATTAATGTTTCGCAGGCGTAGCAGTCGTTCACACAAATGATATAGCTACTAACGTTAGCTAAACCAAGCGATTAATTCACTTTTAACTTTCTAACATTAAGATAATGCACATAAATGTACATTAGGCCAGCTAGTTATGTATATATTAACTGGCTAACTTTATAATTTGTTCATAAAGCGTAATTTACCATTAATGATCCGAGCCTATGCTGTCTAAACCCTGCTCACTCCTCACTGCTTTCAACCACCAGTCTCTTCTTTCGGTCGTAAAATTGAGTTCGTTCACCCTGCCTGGTGGTTTAGCTACTATGGTGAGTCCTCAGATTATCATGTAAAAGGACATTTTCGCCTTTTCCCAGTTTTATTCGCACATCAGTACGCAGTGCAGAAGTTCGTCATTGTAGGACAGCAATCATAGTAGCGTTAGCATGAAACTCGTTTCATGGAGTAGCGAACACTACGAGTTCAGTGGTAACGTTAAGCGTCTCTGTTAGGGATGGACCTCCAACATGGCGGCGCGTCCCTGTAACCATTGGTAACGACAGTTCTAGTTCTATGTGACAGGCCTCCATTAGAATCGCGAGTCAAACCCCCCTGGTCAGTGGTCACCTTATCTGTGGGCATTTGCTGAAAAATAGGAGACCCCCCTGCAAGTCAGTGTAATTCGCACCCTGAATGCTGCATACATTAAAATATAAAAAATCTGTTTGTTGACGCCAAACCCCTACTGCTCAGTTCACCTGCTTCTCCTTCAACTAGGAGGTGGGTTGAAATACGTTTAAAAAACGTTGTGACTAGCTGTCGCCCTTTTTTGTCACACTCCTCTTTCTTTCCTTTATCTTTTCTCTTTTGAGACCCTGACTTTGGCTTTGACGACATTTTGACGATATTTGCGCTAACGTTCGTCTACGATTCTAGGCGGCTCGCACGCTCTGGACTGAACCATGCAATGAATAAATAGAGGGGTAAAATAAGGCTTCATTTTGTCAAACATAGAGAAACAAAACTCCAGTTTGTTTCTTTTGTGACTTTTTTTAATACATAGAATTATAATTTGAAGTCGGCTACATTAACTAAAAAAAATGAAATAAAAAAAATAGTGTTCTCTACTCTAGGGCCCCTGTCCGTGCTGGGCCCTTAGAATCGTCCTAACTTACCCCCCCCTAGCGGCGCCCCTGCGTATATATAGACCCACAAATCTGTTTGTTCCCTGTCAGAACGTACCCTTTATTTCCTGAGCCTGAGAAAGCCAGAGACTTATTGATTACCTGAGACACCCTTTCCGTACGACCCGAGATAGCCTAGCGATTTTTTTTGTTTGCCATTTGGTTTCGACTTCTGATTGTTTTTGTCTTTGCCTTTGCCTGCCGTTTTTGTACCTCTGCCTTTGATTTCCGGTTTTTCGACTTTTGATTCCTGACTACTCTTTTGCATTCCGTTTTTGTACTGTATATATTCTGATATCCTGGCTTTTTGACCTCACCCTTTGAAATAAACTACATTTCTGTTTTATCCCTGTCTGCAATTGGGTTTTCTGAGTCCAGACCTAACACTCACATCCAGAGCCAAACTCTAAAGAAGAGACCTAATAAAAATCAAATGGTGCTGCTATAGAGTATAATATTTTCAGAAAATATTTAGAAATTAATTAATACTTGTTGTAGTGATCAATTTCCTCATCTGGAACACATACAGGTGCAGCTCAAAGAAATTAGAATATCGTGAAAAAGTTCAATAATTTGTCACTCATTTCAGAAAGTGAAACATATATATTATATAGATTCATTACACATAGTGAAATATTTCAAGCCTTTATTTCTTGTAATTTGGATGATTATGGCTTACAGCTAATGAAAACCCAAATTCAGTGTCTCAGAAAATTATAATATTGTGAAAAAGTTCAATATTGGAAACTCATGGTGTCACACTCTAATCAGCTAATTAACTCAAAACACCTGCAAAGGTTTCCTGAGCCTTTAAATGGTCTCTCAGTCTGGTTCAGTAGGCTACACAATCATGGGGAAGACTGCTGACTTGACAGATGTCCAGAAGACAGTCGTTGACACCCTCCACAAGGAGGGTACGCCACAAAAGGTCATTGCTAAAGAAGCTGGTTGTTCACAGAGTGCTGTATCCAAGCATATTCATAGAAAGTTGAGTGGAAGGAAAAGGTGTGGTAGGAAAAGGTGCACAAGCAACAGGGATAACCGCAGCCTTGAGAGGATTGTCAAGCAAAATCCATTCAAGAATTTGGGGGAGCTTCACAAGAGTGGACTGAGGCTGGTGTCAGTGCATCAAGAGCCACCACGCACAGACGAATCCAGGACATGGGCTACAAACGTCGCATTCCTCGTGTCAAGCCACTCCTGAACCAGAGACAACGTCAGAAGCGTCTTACCTGGGCTAAGGAGAAAAAGAACTGGACTGTTGCTCAGTGGTCCAAAGTCCTCTTTTCAGATTAAAGTAAATTTTGCATTTCATTTGGAAATCAAGGTCCCAGAGTCTGGAGGAAGAGTGGAGAGGCACAGAATCCACATTGCTTGAAGTCCAGTGTGAAGTTTCCACAGTCAGTGATGATTTGGGGTGCCATGTCATCTGCTGGTGTTGGTCCACTGTGTTTTCTGAAGTCCACAGCAGTGGCGGCCGGCCTATAGAGGGCGCTGGGGCGCCGCCCCCCCTCCCCCACATACAAATTAAAAAAAAAGTTTAAAAAAAATTATTATTTTTTATTATTATTAAATTTTTTAGTAGCTTAAAATTATTATTTTTTATTATTATTTTTTATTATTATTTAATTTTTTAGTAGCTTAAACATGTTATATGTTGGCCTTGCGTTGTCTAAAGTTTAATACATTACATATGCATGTTCAGGGGACTGCGGGGCGCCGGTAACGTTATGGTGAATCAGAGCACTCATTCATTTTCAGGCGAGCCTCCTGATTCTGCTGCCTGATTCGCGGCCAAAAAAGTAGTTCCCCGGGCGCAGGCCTGTGCGCCCCAGACTATCCTACCCTTTTCTGATTAGTCCTCATGGTTTATGATATTATTGGATTGGATTTAAGGCATGTTTATCACGCCCAGCCGGCATCTAGCAGGATATCACTGCGAGTGCGTAAGTACTACGGCTAGGTTCAGTCGGCTGCTACGCATTCATTCAAGTAGATCTAGACCAAGCGAGAGAGATAATTCGAAATGGCTTCTTCAAGTGGAACAGAAAGCAAAGAAAATTCGGTTATTTCTTTGCAAATGTATGAAGCTAAACTTTTTTGGCAGGCTTAGCATTGCTGAACAACTCGATGAAGGCTACAGAATTGGCATTAGGCAAACTCTACAGAAAGTGGGCACATAATGTATGCTACAAACAAATCAAAGGTTTTTTAAAAAATCCTGGCATTTTCTAAAAAAATATTGTTCTGTTTGATAGAAATTATAATAAAGTAACTGCATAAGCAATCACATTGTTGTCAGATTTTTTCTTTTTAAGTTAGAAGGATTTTATTTCAGAAAATACATCGGAAGTGGACAGAAAAATATCCCACACATTCAAAACAATGCTTAATTCCAGTTGCAAACGTTACTGTTCATTCTGTCCATCACAGTAACGTTAGCTATACCCCTCTCTGTACATGATTCGGTGGATTTAGTAACTATTAAAATGCACAGGAAGTAACTCAATTAAACCCTTTGTTGTTATGATCGGGAAGAATTTTGCTAATCCAATTGTATAGGTTTATAGAAACCCGATTGTAAGGCTAACGTTATTTCAGTCCGTGACCAATCAGTAACGTTCGCGAGTATTACATTGCGAGATCCACTTTTATTTAACGCGGAAGTGATTCCCATCGTATTTGTGTGCCTGGGCCTGCGCTAAGATCGTAGATTCACGAATTTTGGAGCGGCGGGTGAGAGAAATTTCATTTTATTTCTCGAAATTAATGAATAAATATTCTGTCCACTAAAGTAACGATAGCGTCATGTAACGCACACCTCATTCAAGAAACGAAATTATGAAAACTACACATTATTTGAGATGAAATGTGTGTTGAAATGACGAAAAGTTGGGATGCCCGTTGAATGCGTGTGTAAATGCATGTAAACATTGTGTACATTCGGCGAACCCGGAGATTCCCTGTGCTAACGTTAGACACTGTCCATGTAACATTAGCAAAAGCCCGTGTTTTCTGTGAAACCCAATCCATATGTTGATGAAGCACAAAAAAACTCATAAATATGTTGAAATGGTCATGTAATCATTTGCTGTATGTCTGTACATTCCATTATTTTAACATACTGTGGCGAGCCATGGAGTTGGAGTCAGGTTTTCAGTTTCAGATTAGTTTATTGACAAGAGCGCAATCTTCGTACAACTTCACTTTACAAATTACAGGCAGAAATAGACAACGCGCGCTGAACTGTAGCCAGCTTTATAGCCTGGCTTATGCAAATGAGCTGGCTAACAAAGGCGACCTCTAATAGGTGCCTTGCAGCTCACCTTAACCAATCACACTACATCATTTCGGTCACACTCAAAACAATCGTTGACCCCGCTCTAACATCCTTAGAGCGGACCTGGTTGAGCTCATGCTGCCACATTTGGCGGGACTTTATACAACTTGTTTACCACAGTAGTCACCGTTCTGGCGGGAGGTTATATTTGAATGCTAACCGCCAATGTTACTGTACACGCATCAATGCATTTGAACACGCTCTGGTAATGCAGCTACAGCACCTATCACTCGTGCACTGGTCTGCACAACACAAGCACACACACACAACAGTTCTATGTACACATTATTTACATCACTCGTAATCGCCCCGGATCGCCACATTGCCCCCACCTAAGGGGTCAGCAGTCCCCTGCGACCCCTTAAACTGTCCGCACTCACGTACAAAGTCCCGGAAACGGGCAGGGGTTCTCCGTTGGCGAGAAGGGCGATTCGGGCCCTCAGCCGCTGCTGGGCTTTCTGGTGAAGGAGGGGTGGGCGCACGTAAAGCGGGCTGATCCTCGCCGACGCCCATCCCCTCATCAACACCATCCAGCAGCGGCCGGTAAGGAGCTAAACGATCCCGGTGAAGCACCACCAGTTTCCTCCGGCCGGGCATGCGCACTCGATAGACCACCTCGCTAAGTCGGCCCACCACTTCACCAGGGCCCCGCCAATGCGACTGCAATTTCGGGGACAGACCCTTCTTACGAATCGGACAGTAGATCCAGACCTCGTCTCCGTTGGTGAAGGGCTGTCCCCGACAGTGCACATCATACGCTCGCTTCTGCTTAAAACTCGCGGTGGATTGGGCCTGGCGGGTAAAGCTGTGGGCGGTCTCCAGACGCTCGATCAAAGCCCGCGCATACCCGGCCTCTGACTGGTGGTGCTCCGTTGGTCCGGGCGGAGCTCCGAACACCAAGTCGACGGGCGTTCTCAGCTCGCGCCCGAACATGAGCGCAGCGGGGGAGCACTGACTGCTTTCCTGCACGGCGGAGCGGTACGCCCACAGGACCAGGGGCAAATGGCGGTCCCAGTCCCGCTGGTGCTGGCTGGCTAGAATGGCTAACTGGGTGGCCAGTGTCTTATTAAAACGTTCAACAAGTCCATCGCTCTGGGGGTGCAACGCCGTAGTGCGGGTCTTGGCCACTCCCAGCCGCTTACACACAGCCGCCAGCACCCGCGACTCAAAATTTCGCCCCTGGTCGCTGTGTAGCTCCTCGGGGGCTCCGAACCGGGCGAACATCTCTGTCACGAGCCTTTCCGCCGTCGTGTCCGCCGATTGGTCCGGCACCGCGTACGCCTCGGGCCACTTGGTAAAGTAGTCCATGGCCACAAGCACGTAGCGGTTGCCGGACTCGGTGACGGGGAAAGGCCCTAAGACGTCCACCCCGACCCGTTCCATCGGAGCCCCCACGACGTACCGCTGGAGGGGGGCCTGCGACCGCTGCGTCGGCCCCTTCTTGGCCGTGCAGGCGTCGCAGCAATGGACGTGCAGCTCCACGTCCCGGCGGCAGGCAGGCCAGTAGAACCTCCTCCGCAGTCGGTGCAAAGTCTTGCTGATGCCAAAGTGCCCCGCCCCCACAGAGCCATGCACCAGTCCAAGTACCTGGGGGCGGAGCGCACGGGGCACCAGCAGCTGGAGGAGGTCCTGGTCGGACCCGGGGGCCTGCCACCGCCTATAGAGCAGCCCACCCTGCGACGTCAGGCTCCCCCACTGACTCACGTAAGCCTTCACAGCTGGGCTACTGGCCGACACTTCCCCCCATGCAGGCCGTGTCCCCGCCGCGATCCAGCTCTGCACCTGCTGCAGCTCGCCGTCGCCCTCTTGCGCTAGGCGCAGGTCCTGCTGGCTAAGAGGCAGCCATCCAACCTCACTCTCTACAGTCTGAACCGGGCATGCTATCTCCGTCACCTGCTCTCGCTGCTCGGCTTTAGTGCAAGGTCGACAGTCCAGCTCTGCACAGGGCCTCCGGGAAAGCGCATCTGCATTACCATGCAGCTTTCCGGGCCTGTGCTGAATCTGGAAATCGTACCCCTGCAACAGCTCGAGCCAGCGGGCCACCTGGCCTTCCGGATCTTTAAAATTTAAAAGCCAGGTTAGTGACGCGTGATCTGTTCTAATGAGGAAATGGCTGCCTTGCAGGTAAGGGCGAAAATGGCGAACCGCTTTGACCACCGCTAACAGCTCGCGCCGAGTCACGCAATAGTTGCGTTCTGCCCTGCTCAGCGCGCTACTGTAGTAGGCCACCGCTCGCTCCCCGTCTGGTCCCACCTGAGAGAGCACGGCCCCGACTCCGACATTGCTAGCATCCGTGTCGACGATGAATGGTCGCGCGACGTCCGGATATGCTAGAATGGGAGCCGCCGTTAGGGCGTCTCTCAACTGGTCAAAAGCATTCTGGCAGTCCCCTGTCCACTCGAACGGTTGACCTTTATTGGTCAAACGATGAAGCGGACTAGCCAGGGTGGCGAAACTCAAGACAAAGCGTCTATAGTACGACACTAGCCCCAAGAAGCTCCGCAGCTCACCCACATTGCTAGGCGTCGGCCATTCCCGCACAGAAGCCACCTTAGCTGGGTCAGTGGCTACACCCTGCCCACTAACGACGTGCCCCAAGAAAGCTGTCTCCCTCCGGAGCAGCTGACACTTCTTGGGATTGAGCCGTAACCCAGCCCGGCCAATCTCAGTCAGCACGTCGTTTAGATGAGCGAGGGCTTGCTCGAAGTCGCTGGCGTGTACTAAGAGGTCGTCTAAATACACGACACAGGAACTCCGCGGGACGGACGACAGCACCCGCTCCATCAGTCGCTCAAAAGTGGCAGGGGCGTTACAGAGCCCGAACGGAATGACCCGGAACTGCCACAACCCTTGCCCTATGGTGAAAGCTGATTTTGCCCTCGCTTCCGGGGACAGCCTCACCTGCCAATAGCCACTGCGGAGGTCCAGCGAGCTGAACCAACTGGACCCCGCGATATGGTCTAAGGCCTCGTCAATGCGGGGAAGTGGATAGGCGTCTTTTTTTGTGATCTGATTGAGACGCCTATAATCTACACAAAAACGCCACTCCCCATCCTTTTTTTTAACCAGGACGGCAGGGGCCGCCCATGGGCTTTCAGAAGGCTCGATAATGCCCGCAGCTGCCATCTCCCTTATCTTGTCCTCCGCCACCTCTCGCTTGGCTAGAGACAGCCTGTGCGGACGTAACCGAATGGACACAGCCGAGCCAGTATCAATCTGGTGTTGAACCAGTTCGGTCTGTGTGCATTCTTCGTCCCGCACAGCGAATAGGTGGGTGTAACGGACAAGCAGGGCTTTAAGCTGCTGGCTCTGCTGCGGTGTGAGCCCTTTGCTGCTGCGCGTCCATAATGCTTGGACGGCTTGCAGCACCTCCGCAGAGGGCTGGGTAGCTGAGGCTAGCCCGCCCGTCTGCGGTGGTACTGTAACCTGAGGTGGTACCACGGTAACAAGCGGCGAATCAGCGGTGGTCATAGCAAGCACAGAACTGGGGCGACAGTGTTTGGGGGGCACCCCAGGGCATTTAGTTCGGCGGGCCGCTTTTAATTCATAATTTGATTGGAGGCCCAGCGTGGACCTGTTCCTCTGCTCTTAAAAGAGCATCAAACGGAACTTTTGCTCTTGGAATTTTCGCTAGGATGGGCAGGCTGGGCGCGCGAACGCTGGTTTGGGGCCGGGCCTGGTTGAGGAGGGGTATGGCATGGGACGGTGGTCTCCTCACTGAGCCGTCCCGTTGTCGTTTCCCGTCGGCTGTGGGGCTCTCGCTTTTGGGTGCAGGGGCGGTACAGTCGCGGGCGAAATGCCCCGGTTCGTCGCACCGGAAGCAGCGTCGCTCCTGTTCCTGTCGCTGCCGCGGTCGAGCTGGGTTCCGCTGGACCCATCTCACCTCCTCGCCGTCCTCGCAGTCGGCAGCTCGGACCCGGGGCTTGTTAGCCGGGGTCCCGTTGGGTGTGGTGCCCAGAATGAGCTCCAGTCGCTCGGCCTCGTGAAGCGCTGCGTCCAGGGACGCTGGTTTGGCGATGCGGACCTGTTGTTGTAGGCGCTCCGGAGTGAGGGCCTGCATGAAGGTCTGGCAGGCTAGCTCCTGCTGGCCTGCGTTGTCGAGTTGGGGGTAGCCGCGGCGAGCTAACAGCCTGATGTCGGCGGCGAGGACGCTGAGGCTCTCTGCTCCGGTCCGCCGTCGCGTAGTTAGCTTCTCCCGGCTCACCTCTAGGAATTGCCGCTGTCCGAACCGGCGCTCCAGCGCTGTCATCAGTGCTGGCAACGTCAGTGGTTCGGCGCTGTCCAGGTCTAAAAGCACCTGGCAGGCCTCGCCCTCCAGGGCTAACGCTAAGTGGGTGGCTGTCTGGCTCTCGTCCCAGCCGTTGTAACTAGCCGCGAATCGTACCTGGCTTTGGTACGATTCTAGCTCACCCTTTCCCATGTAGCGGGGTAGCTTGATCACCGCCTTCAACTGTGTGGTCGGTCGCTGCACCAGCACCGCCGTTTGGTTCGGCCTGGAAGCAGGGGCGTCCTCGTTGGCTTCCAGCCGACCTACTTGCGCTCCGTTCCCGGCCGCGGGGTCAGCCACCAGCGCGTGCACCTCCGCCTGGTCTCCAATGGGCATTCCTCGCTCCGGTCTTGCTGCGCTGGCTCCTTCGGGGAGCCCCCCGGGTCTACTCTTGGGCCGCTTTGCAGATGCTCCTGCCATAACGTCCATCTGTTCTGTAACCTGGCGTTCCAATTCGCGGATCTGTTCCCAGATCATTCCAGTAGCCATCCCACTCTGACACCATTGTGGCGAGCCATGGAGTTGGAGTCAGGTTTTCAGTTTCAGATTAGTTTATTGACAAGAGCGCAATCTTCGTACAACTTCACTTTACAAATTACAGGCAGAAATAGACAACGCGCGCTGAACTGTAGCCAGCTTTATAGCCTGGCTTATGCAAATGAGCTGGCTAACAAAGGCGACCTCTAATAGGTGCCTTGCAGCTCACCTTAACCAATCACACTACATCATTTCGGTCACACTCAAAACAATCGTTGACCCCGCTCTAACATCCTTAGAGCGGACCTGGTTGAGCTCATGCTGCCACATTTGGCGGGACTTTATACAACTTGTTTACCACAGTAGTCACCGTTCTGGCGGGAGGTTATATTTGAATGCTAACCGCCAATGTTACTGTACACGCATCAATGCATTTGAACACGCTCTGGTAATGCAGCTACAGCACCTATCACTCGTGCACTGGTCTGCACAACACAAGCACACACACACAACAGTTCTATGTACACATTATTTACATCACTCGTAATCGCCCCGGATCGCCACAATACAGTCAAGGATTTTTAACTGTTTTGTTAAGTTTAGTAAATTCTGTCCACGTAACATTAGCAACATATCCGAAAATTTAAACCCCTTTATTAATAAAAATATGAGTGGGCCAGGTCTAAAAGTTGGTGGGAATCCTTTTTATAATAAAGCAAGACCAAATAAAACAGAAATGTTAGATTGCCTTGAGATTTTATCAGAAAAATTAATGGGATCAAATGTGCCCACTTTCTGTAGAATTTGCCATTAGAAAGCATAACGAAGAGGTGTAGTAGTGGTTTTAGGCAACATTAGTGTGTTGTTGTGTTGTAATGGGCCAATTCACCTTTAGTGTTGTATGTCTTTGTCTCAAAATGTATGATGACTCATTTGAATGACCAGTCAAGTAGGCTCTTCTCAGTCTGAGGTTTTTAGCGGTTTAGCAATACAAAGGAATTGTGCAGCAAGGAGTTGTGTGTGGGGGGCAGCAATTAGCACCTCTCTAGGCAACATGACAGTGCTGTTGTGTTTGATTTGGACCCGGTGCTGCCAGGAGGTCTGTGGTAGCCTATCTGTTTGAAGTCTAAATCTGAATGTATGAGTCCTGCCTAACTTGAATGAACAGAGGCTCCTCCACTGTTCAGTGATGTCTTACTTGAAAAACTGTCCTCCACTGTTGCCAATTAAACTGTCTTATGCAACTGAGACACAAGGTGGCTTGTTTTTTCTGTTTAAAGTCAAAGTCAGATGTATTTGTTTTTTTTTATAAATGCTAGCGCCCCAACCTATATTTAGATCACCAGCCGCCACTGGTCCACAGTCAACGCAGCCATCTACCAGGAAATTTTAGAGCACTTCATGCTTCCTTCTGCTGACAAGCTTTATGGAGATACTGATTTCATTTTCCAGCAGGACTTGGCACTTGCCCACACTGCCAAAAGTACCAAAAGCTGGTTCAATGACCATGGTATTACTGCGCTTGATTGGCCTGCAAACTCGCCTGACCTGAACCCCATAGAGAATCTATGGGGTATTGTCAAGAGGAAGATGAGAGACACCAGACCCAACAATGCAGACGACCTGAAGGCCGCTATCAAAGCAACCTGGGCTTCCATTACACCTCAGCTGTGCCACAGGCTGATCGCCTCCATGCCACGCCGCATTGATGCAGTAATTCATGCAAAAGGAGCCCCAACCAAGTATTTAGTGCATAGAAATGAACATACTTTTCAGAAGTACAATTTCTGTTTAAAATATACTTTCTTATTGATCTTATGTAATATTAAAATTTTCTGAGACACTGAATTTGGGTTTTCATTAGCTGTAAGCCATAATCATCAAAATTACAAGAAATAAAGGCTTGAAATATTTCACTCTATGTGTAATGAATCTATATAATATATGAGTTTCACTTTCTGACATGAGTGACAAAAAATATTGAACTTTTTCACGGTATTCTAATTTTTTGCGCTGCACCTGTATGTGTATTAACTTTTCCTTCATATGTATGTGTTGAGAAGGCTAATATGGTACTTTTAGTCCAAAAGCCACTTAACTGCATCTATTATCTTGAGTGATTTTTAAAATTAAATACAGGGCAATAGTTTTACGAGGATATTTGTGTCTGAATTAAATTATGTGAATTATATGAATAAATGTTGTACATCGCTGCTTTTACTTACTGTGTTCAGGAGCTGTATTGTTGGGCAGGGTGATTTTCTCCAAGTGATGCATTCTTCACACCACAATACTTTTGAGATTTTAGTGAAATAAAGTGAAGCCAGTGGAACAAAAATAATAAACGTAATAAAGGAAACTTTAAAATCACAACTATTGGCAGTAATTGAATTTTTGTCCATTTTATGGTTAAGACCCTTCATAGCACAAAACAGTTAATTCGTTTTTTCTTTTGTTTTGTGTTTTTTTAAATTGTCACTGAGTGTGAATTTACACAATGACTGTATTTCTACAAAGCAATACCAATAAATATATTCAAACACAACCCCACATTTCTCCCAACATTTTCAGATGTGTCTGTAATTTTACTGATATGGTCCACTAAAACATGAATAAACTCAATAGATTTTTACAAATCAATATCAGTAAAAATACAACCTAAAAATGGTTCGTGGCTGTTTTTTTTTATTTTATTTTGCGGCTCTCGTCCTGCTTTCACGATTGTGAATCAATCGGATTTTTTCCACGTTCCATTCCGTTTGCCGTCCTCATTATTGTTTTCACCTGTGCTTCTACCTGCAGGGTAGTTAAGTTCCTCACTTCTGCTTCTCCGGTGCTTGATTGTCTTACGACATTGCATTTGAGCCAGGTATAGCCAGATTCTAGCGTCCTCCTGATATTAAACTTTGTTTATGTTCAGTGGGGACTTGCTATAGCTACTTAATCAGGTATAGGATTTGTTTTCCGCCTGGTAGCGTTTGGTGCTATCTATTTACAAAGACAGTGTTTCCTTCTACTTTAGTTTTGGTTTGACACTCTACCGGCTTTGAGCTACGGTAGCCGAGAGTGTTTTTTTGTTTTACTAAGTTTCCCTTTCTTAGCTCATTACGTGAGCTCGGGAGATTTAGTTGGTATTCTACTAGTTTTCTAGTTCGCCGGTTTTTGTGGGTTTATTTTCATTTTGGCTGTTCGCCTTAAGGAATTAGTTCCTGTCTTTTCTTTCTTACTTTATTATTTTCTCCCCCTGTTATTTGGTTCTCACAGTTGTGAGCTTACTTGCTCTGATTCCCCTACCTTTGCGTTTGAATCTCCGAACTATTAAAGAAAACTATTACATCTTCACATATTTTTCTGTAATTGCACTGCCACATCCTACAATCAAGACCTTGGCACAGAGCCAGTTTCACCCTGGGTCGCCTGGGTGTCTGTGCTAATCTCTACACGACTTCTGTGTACTGAGAGAACCACCAATTAGGAAGGGAGGAGTTACTGTGGGTGGGGTCTAATGGAAACTAAAGTTACAGACACTATGAGACATAAATTTATCTGAGAAACTTTTCTATCTTTCATGATTCATACCCTGTTGGCAATAATCCTGGAGCTTGCAGATCTGCCCAGAGAGGTTGTCTATTACAATGATGTCATCCCAGTGAATGTGTCTGTAACAGTGATGTCATCAAAGAAAAGGTGATTGTAACAGATTATAATGTGGCACGATTTAAGATAAAACCACTTTTGATTTTATTTTGCGTGTAGTCATAATGTTGACAATGCCAAATCTGATACTGTATTTGTAAGTAAATATAGGTACAGGTACTGTACTTATGGCAGATGTAATGTTGGAAGGGAGTTCAGATACACGTTTAATAGCAGCAAAGCTGTGAAAAGATGACACAGTGTAAATACGACCGTAAATACAACTCAAAGAAAGGGTTGCCAGGGCCTATGTTTGGAAGTAAAAGTGATGAACAATCAATCGCCAAAGCTTGATCTTATAGCTGGATTCTTGCACAAGGATTGGGTACCATAATTAGAATAGAAAACCTCTTTGAAATTAATGGGAGTGACTTAATGCCCTGCTTGGTAATTAATTATCAGCATGATCAAGTGTGTCTATTAACAGGTAGGTCTTATTTTTTTTAAAAGGAGGTGGGGGGGAGTCATGTATAAAGCTCTGTGAACACAGTACAGTTTCATACTTTCTTATGCAGGAGTGACAACAGTGGGCAACATTCTACATGTATGCCTTTTGTCTAGAAATGAATGTAGATTAAATGCATTGCTTGCTAGCTTGTACAATTATATAGTTTATGGAACAGCTTCACAGTTATGCAATTAGCATACATATTATTTTCTGTATGCATGTTATTATTATTTTACTGAATTAATTCAATTTGGTAGCTACTGATAAAAGTTCAAATTTCAAAGCTTGTAAAATTTTTGTGCTTGACTTGCAGTTTCTTTGATTGAGCCTAACAGTCTTTTTTTGTTGTATTTTATTTTTTACATATTTAAGAGACCATTTAATGATTTTAAAATCCATTCTTGTCTATGTAATATCAAACCTGTTAAAATAAACTTCAACAAATGGAAAACTAATTAAGTGCCTTACTTTAAACAAACAAAAAACAGCATTTCTAAGATAAACATTGGAAAGTGGTCTACATAACCACTGCTCCAAAAGATCAGGTTTGGGGAACAGATGAAAATGTGCCATTGTGCCAGACAGGAAAACTGGCAACTGGTCTATCCTCCTGAGACTCTTCAGAAAAACATTTTAAGCATTGAAATTTTTTTTACATAATACAAGTGTCCTGGATGATGATACGAGTGTCGTCTTCAGTAATGATGTATTATACTTTGAGAATTGTACAGTACACACCACAATAACATTTAAAAAGCAAATAATTGCCGTGACAATTAGGGATATTTAGAAAAGAAACATGGATGCACAAAAGACAATGCATGTAAGTGAGAGAGCACAAACACAGTCAAGAATTTCCCACAGACTGAGCAGTGGCGTTGCCTGACATGTCACCCTACTGGGGTACGTGCCCCCAACCAAAATACATCTTAGTGTTGGGACTCCATGTGGACTCCTGGTCCTAATTAATATGCTATGGAGACAGGGAGTTCATTTTTTAAATTATGATTATCATCATGGAGTTTTAATATAGTAAACAAAATGTAACATACAATCCTCCCTGTTCATTTGAGTGTGGCTTTACTGGAAGTTCAACTTTGTAAAACTGAAACAAACAATCGACAGAAGGTATAGGATTATTACTATTCAATATCCATATTCAATGAGCCGAACATTTTTCCATAAGCACTGCAATATTCTATGCATTCCAGGCATAAAATAGACTTTTCACCATATGAAATGCAATGCATGAGTTTAACTGTTTATCTCTCTTTTCACAGGTCATCTCAATTTTCTATAGGTAAGTGTACAGGTACATATGTATTCATAGGGTAAGTATTTAGCATATGATTACCTAGGGTTTGCATTGCCTATAGCTAAGTATCATAGATAGGGTGATTAGTTCAGTTTATGGAGAGAAACATGAAGCAAGGGTAAAACATTAGTGATAAAGCGAGTACCTAAAACAACCACTAGGTATCAGCAATGTACTATAATCTGGGGTCAGAACACAAAAGTCAATGGTAGAGGTACATAAATTTTTTTATTTAAAGCCAGTTTTTTGGATTAGACATGGAGTAAGTGATTAGAGATAAATAAATTTTAATTCAGCACGTACAAAAAGTTTCCCAAGACATAGTTAATAGCAGCAAAGCTCTGAAATGACAACATTTTGCAAATACGACTTTCTGAACAATAATGTGATTGGATCAACCCAAAAAAGTGTACCCTATGTTTGGAGGTAGAGTTGGTGAACAACCTATTGGCACAGCTCTACCTTATATCTGGATTCTTGCTCAGGGAATATGTATCATAATAAGAATAGATAAACTCCTTGAAGCGAATGCCCTGGAATGGAATGGAACAGCTTTACAGAATTGTGCGTACATACTATATTCTGTATGCATGTTATTATTATTATTTTACTGAATAATTCATTTCATGGCTATTGATAAATACAGTTCTAGGTATGTAAATGTTCAGTGCTTGTAAAAATTTTGTGCCTGGCTTGCAGTTTCATCTATTGAACTAAACAATTTCCACTTGTTTGTTTTTGTGATCATGTAGTCACATTACAGTATCATATAATATATATACAGCAGAATCTAAGCATTTTGTAATTGAGTATTTGTAATCAGACATGTTAAAATAAACTTATTTACTTTATTACTTAAACGTAAAACAGCATAGCTACGCAGATAATCATTGTAAAGTGGCCTGTATAAAACCACTGCTTCAGCGAACCAGGTTTGGACATTGAGAACAGATAAATATTGTCACAGGGAAGCTGGCATCTGGATGTCAAACACAGATCCTCTCACTAAAATGATCATATTAGCAGACATACTTAAATGTCCAATTACCATCATCCACTTTTATGTGTCAATTACAATGACAGATAAGAAGTATTTCTGACATTTGTGGGGCAATTGCATAAACAAGAATACTAATAAAAATCTGACAAACTGGAAAAAGAGGGGAAAATATTCATTATTAATTTAAATATTTTTTATTTATTAATTATTTATGATAGGTAATATTAGCTTCAACTCATGTGATGCTAGCTCTTTAAATTGACAATCTTGTCATTTAATCTGACAAGCAGCTATGAGATCCATTCTATGATAGAAATATTCACAGAGCTAACACTTGTTCCTGAAACATTGGCACACAAAGGATACAAGTT
The DNA here is from genome assembly GCA_022702515.1 of Ilyophis sp. 1 JC-2022. Taxonomy (NCBI): domain Eukaryota; kingdom Metazoa; phylum Chordata; class Actinopteri; order Anguilliformes; family Synaphobranchidae; genus Ilyophis; species Ilyophis sp. 1 JC-2022. Next base: position 107,829,256 of record CM040405.1, on the reverse strand, counting down.
AGATAAAACGCTTTCCAGATTAACATGTTTCTTTTATAAGGATTTTCTACAAATTTACAGGTCTCCAATTCCTTATGAAAAATAACTAAATATCCCTCACACAGTTTTTGTCTACCACTATTAAAGTCTAGTTATATTATCCATATAACTGCAAAGAAATATATGAGAAGGGTACATTATTGAAGCTGTACTGTTTGGCATATTGGAAATGCGAATAATAATCATGAGCTCATTCGGTCACTCTTTTTAAGAACTGTAACCGTTTAAGCCTGTGACCCCTAATAAGCCTGGTATTACAAATGTATAAAGCATTCATGATGGAGTGCATGGCTTTTCACGGCAGGAGTGACAATACATGAGGGTGAGTTGATCAATTCGGAAAATACTTCAGCTTAATAACTGAAACATAGATACCTTCCGCTTTAAGTCTGGTCTACCTTGACCCCAGTTTATCCAAAGAACAGCCTGTGTATATTACAGTAAATCATCAGCCACCAACGCTGATTCTGTACTCGTTTATCTGACTCCATTTAATATTATAATTTAGAATTTAGCATGTGCAATTTCCACTTGATTTGTTAAAGGACCCTTATACTTTAAAGACGTTCTCTGAACTGGATGCGCTTGTTCCACCGTGCATTACATGCTGCAGATATGTACACAACTCACAGCTGACTAGATATCTGCGGTTATCTCAGAGGTTGCGGAAGAAGCCACTTCGTGAGGTATAGACTATGGTTAAGACTCAGGGACCGACGAAGGAACATTGACGACCACCGTTCTCAACATGTATAACCGACAAGCGGAGATGATCTACTTTAAGACATAGTTCTACGGGTGCAATACTCCGTGATACATTAAGCTTAAATAGTCAACCTCCCTAGACCAGCTGAGGGGGAAAATAATCAACCCATTACCGGTGAACAGAGTACGTCAATTTTCAGAGAAACCACACAAATCAAGTTTAACTAATTTATTACCAGGTAGGTTATTTACTTAAATCATCAATACATAGTTACAGATTAAACAGTCCAAATTCAAATACAGTACAGAGAAAAATGTGCTACACACAATGACCTGAAGTAGGATGTGCGGAAAGACTGGTTACAGCTTCCACGATTAGTTTGTTTCCTTTCCTTAAATGCTCAAACTCTGCGTTTGATCTGGCTGCAGACGGTCGTAAAACCATAACTACTTTTAGCCCCCCTTCTAGGGGATTTCACAGAATGGCAATTTCACAACGGCAGCTTACGCCTGTGTTATAAAATATACATTCCATCCATGTTACACATTTAGGACATGTAGACCATTGCACCACTCACACCGAGACCATCAAAATGATATCAAACATGAATAGGTCTAAGTTTGTGTTGCCATGAAAATCTCCATCTCTATATAGTTTTTCAGATGTGATTGATATTAATGCCACAAAAGTCCCAGAATTCCTGTTGAGAATATTACATTTACACCCTAGTTGTCCCTGTTAATGTAGGTATGTTAACTTGATGTATTTACTAATGTAACACTCAAAAACTGAACAATACATAATTATCTCTCTGGAAAGAGTGTATAATGTATGTTCCAGTGCCCAGACTAGTTCCAGTGTATACTGTACAATGTAGCAAAAGTATCAATCACATCTGTATGTTTTTAAGCTTTTGGAGGACAAAAGCAATCTATACCATGTTGTGTTGTGTGTGAAAAATATGTTTAAGGACAGAGATTTAACCTGCCCTGATAACGCCATGTGGGGGCACTATGGCACTGTTTTGTGTGCTTGTCTTTACGACAGTCCAAGCGTTTCTTCCAAAGTCATGACGTCTGGAGACATTCTTTGACTGTCATAAACTTCACGCCAGATGGTCCCAGCAGACTTTACGGCATTGAAGTTCTTGTTTATTACATCCTAGAGTCGTTTACAGGCTTCCACCCCCGGTGCTGTGTGTCCAGGTGCCCTGTGATCACAATTCCAGTCTTACAATGTTGTGATATTTTTAAAGAGCCTGTTATCCTGAAATGCAGTCACAGCTTCTGTAGAGTGTGTCTGCAGCAGTACTTGGAAAATAAAAGCTCTCGAGAGTGTCCCATCTGCAGAAGCAAGGCCTCTGTGGAGGATCCTCCTGTAAACCTGGCTTTAAGAAGCATTGTGGAGCTTTTCTTAAAGCAGAAGATTGAGAGTGAAGCTGCAGAGAAAAGTGAAGCTGTTGTGAAGAGTGAAGCTTGTTGCAGTCTTCATGGAGAGAAACTTCTGTTCTTCTGTAAGAAAGACCAGGAGCCTCTTTGTGTCGTGTGTCAGACATAAAAAAAACACAGAAACCACCCGGTCTGTCCAGTGGAAGAGGCTGTACTGGACCTGAAGGTATTCTATTTTAAATGTAAATAATTTTATATTCTCAAGACACAATTACAAATTAATAAAATGTCTTTGTGTAAAACATTCAGTTCTGACAGACAGCTGTGGTTTGGGGTCTAGTAAATACATTCAGTGGAAGAGACAGCACTATCTGAAAGTCTTGTTTCCAACCATCAAAACATTTTTAGATTTTTTTTACTTTCAGTACAATGTAATACGCGTAAAATGTAGGCATGGTTAAGTCTAGACAGTTTTTGAGGGCTTTTTATAGGGAGTGTGGCTCCAACCAGGAAGCAATGAAGCACAGTGTGATTGTAAGAGTATGTAGCAACTATATGGCAGAGTACTGTAAACCCTAATTTTGTCTTTTAAAAAAGTGGTCATTACTTTTATATTAATAACTTAACTTAACCATTGCTTAAATAATTAAAATTAAGTGCATTGCAATATTAAGTTTAAATATTCAGCATATAAATTATGATCACTCAATATAATATGTTTCTGCAGTGCTGGAAGAGACTTCAAAACCTACAACTTGAAATTGTGCCTGACAACAGTGGATACTTACTTCTGATTGGTGCAGGGTTGATAAAAAAGACAATCGCGAGGCAAAGTGCAGGAGAAACTGCAGTGGAAGGAGAAGTCGCTTATTCAGTTCATGAAACAGTTCAAAGGTTAAATCATCAACATAGTGATTAAGCTTAATTAAATTAAGTTGGGTGGCAGGTTGCTAAGAAGCAGAGAGACTGATTGACCACCGGAAGTTTAGTGGTCTGATCCCCAGCATGGTCAGCTCAGTGTATTCCAGTTGAGGGCTAGCATCTGTGCAGGGTGGCTGGCATTACATCTACGGTGCCCAACAATACTGCCAAAGTGCCCTTCAGCATGGCACTGAACCTCATAGATGATGTGAAGCTTGCAAAGCTAGTTTGGGCAGACAACTCGAGAAGCTCCAAATCGCGTGAGCTCACATGATGCTTCTGTCATAAATGGGAGGAATATTTAACTCACCAACATTACCTGTTCATGCATTTGCTTGCCGTGCTGCTGCTGCCCTGCTACACTGCTACTGCTGTGCTACGCTGCTACACATGCTTGTCTTTCTCCGCTTACTTTTGCATATACAGTATGCCGCTCAGGATAGTTTTTGCGCTCCCACCACCACCCCAGCTGTGGGCTCTGCTTCTCTTATGATCCCCATAGGGGGGGGGGGGGGGGGAGTGGTTTACTGCCTGTTATCTTGGCTTGTAGTAAAAAATGTTATGCAAACAGGGAGTGATTATAGGCAGAGCCTGATGCCAAAAATTGCAGTTACATTAAATCTTGTAAGGAAGTACAAAAATCCACAATGAGTGTATAACCGGTGAAGGCAAGAGCGACATATGTCCCAATTATATATGTATTATAAATGCTTCAACATTGCATGCATTCTTTGATACATTCTATGAAGTACAACCCAGTAAAATAGTACAATAGTACAGCCCAGTAAATATGCTGAAGAATTTGACTAGTTGAATTGGACTGAAAACACATAATAACATGAAATGTTATGATGTTCTATAAGGATGTTTTTAGGGCTACAACTTTGCCATGTACGTATAGAAATATGGACCTTTGCTTGTATTGCAGCTTGTAAATGCAACATTACTGTGCCATTTGTGTCTTTCTGTAAGTGATAATTGGTTCATTACACTCCAGGAGGAGATCAAGCCTGCACTTAATCTTATTAAAGAAAAACTGAAGAGGTTTTCTGAGGCTGAACAAGAATGTAAGAAAACAGCAGAACACATCAAGGTGAGTTAAGAACTGAGGAATTATATTTAGCTAGACAAATATATTATTTTTGGATAATGTTGTGTTTGATAGGCTTAACTAACACACTCACTGCCATGCATAAATAAGAAAACATAGTTACACTATTCAGGTGTAAAATAGTGTGTTTGTGTTGCAGAGTCAAGCCCAGCACACAGAGATGCAGGTAAAGGCAGAGTTTGAGAAGCTCCACCAGTTCCTGCGAGAGGAAGAGGAGGACAGACTAGCAGCGCTGAGGGATGAAGAGGAGCAGAAGAGAAATATTATGAAGCAGAAGTCAAAACAAATCACAAGACACGTCTCCACCCTTTCAGACAAAATCACAGCTGTAGAGAAGGCCATGGATGATGAAGACACCTCTTTTTTAAAGGTAGGAGCTTGATTTACTGACAGTGATCTTGATTTATACTGACTAATTCCAGCCGTATTGAGATGAACAGTTTGTTACTGTGATACATCAGTGGCCATTTTCAATGACGGGTCAGTGGTGCAAGGCCCCATCAGCAGAATGGGGAAGATGAGAATAAACTGGTAACAAGCAACATGTCACATTATAATAAAATTAGACAACTTATTTTCTAAATATTTTTGTTTTCTGTGGCATAATATAAAAGACTTAATCACGTTTCCATTGGTGCTTACATTTCATTGTTTTTCATGATTGTGAGTATAGCCAGGCTACCTTCTACTCCAATAAGCATGCATATGTTTTTCTGGCATACCTAAAGACTGTAAGAAAGAATGTAAGAACACAGCAGAACACATCCGGATGAGTAAAGCAGTTAGGAATACTTCTAACATTATACATGATAAAGAGCCTCCCTGTGTCATGTGTCAGAGGCTTTTTGGTAATATCCAACAGCTCATTGTAGCATGGTGGAGCTGGCAATGAGTCAGCCCCTAACTCTCATTAAAACTCAACAAACAGAAGTTTCTACGTGCTGGCTTGTGGTTCTCGACAGTATTTATTTGTGTTTTAAAGTTAACTTGTTCTGTAACAATGTAGCTGTAGCCTATGAAGCAGGTACCCTGTCAGAAGTGATTATGAATAATCAGTGAACCGTGCGCTGTAAAAAACATTGGGCCATTTAGTTACCTCAATTCATTTTATTAAATCGGCTCAACTAAGAGTACCTAAAACATAGTGCCTACTTGATATTCCCAGTTTCAATGTGATCAAAATTGTTCAGCTAACTTAGATTGATAGATTGGTTCAATTTCCCAAGGGCCTGCATGGCCCCTTCTTTGAAGCCCCATAGAGGGAACCTGCACCCCATGTGCCATGCGGTGAGAATGCGCCAGAATTGCGCCCTACTAATTCCATAACAATTTGGTTGGGTTCATTGGGGTCAGTGTTAGTAATGTTGCTGAGTGGTGCATGATTATTCCTTTTAAAATAACAAATGTGGTTTTAGTTATTTACTGGATTAATATGCCTCACACTCTTGTCTGAGTGTACCCCAACAGAATTTCAATGCAAAGAACATCCCCACTGCAGAGTATGACATGTACTGGATAATTTACAGAAGGCTTCATTTTCACTATAGATCTGTATTTGACCATTCTTTCAAATAGCAATGACACTGTACACTACCTACAGGTAACCCACTTTTAAAAGTCACTGAGATGTCTTCTAGCCATGGTAGCCAAAATAATTATTTGCTATAAAAGACCCTCTCCACCTTCCTTTCCACATGTTATTTCTGGTGACAAAGGATTAACAATTGCGGGTGTGTTATGGTCCAACCATTACTTTCTTATTAATTAGTACTTGGAATGTTGGTGATTTATAAATCAAGGCTTTTACGTTGTGCAATATAGTCGGTCTGGATCAGCATCAGCAAGGCTAAAATGTAAAAAAATTGTATCTAATTGGTAACTGGGCCTGCCCAGCATTTTCATACAGAACCGTGAGCATGCTGAGATGTTAATCGCTTAACCCTTAGATGGATAGGCTCCGCAGTACCCCGTTAAAATTATATTTTTTAATAGGTATATACAGTATATGTGTAGGTATATATTAATATAAGTTGTTTTTCACTTAATTATGAATAATTTGTCTTTAGTGTAACACTAACATGTACAACCCAAGGCTTTTTATGTAGGCTTTTATTACAAAGAATCTCATTTATATTTTGAGTGTATTCATTTATTCGACACACCATATTTTTACATTTTCACATGTTGAGTGACATCAGTCAAAATATCATATTTTGAGCCTGAGCCTTGAACTAAAGTGTTAAATGTTTTATTTTGACCTTTGGAACATAAATATCAAATAATATCACATTAATAAATATTAATATTTAAATTGTATTATGTAATTTATTAAACATAAATATCAAGTGATAACACCTGAATCAGAACAGCATTCATACAACAACCTTATTTTGTTTATATAACAATTTTTCTTCTTCAGTTTCTTTCTTCAGTTTCAAAAAATGAAGGGAATACTTAATCATCACAGTATAACACCAAGTCAATTAAACCAAACTGGTCATGCTGGATGATGTTACAGGCAGAATAACATTCGCCACGGCATCTCCAGACTCTTTCACGTCTGTCACAAGTGCTCAGTGTGAACCTGCTTTCATCTGTGAAGAGAACGGGGCGCCAATTGCGAACCTGCCAACTCTTGTGTTCCCTGGAAAATGCCAATCGAGCTGCACGGTGCTGGGCTGTGAGCACAGGTCCCACTACAGGACGTCGGGCCCTCATGCCACCCTCATAGAGTCTGTTTCTGACAGTTTGGTCAGAAACATGCACACGAGTAGCCCGCTGGAGGTCATTTCGTAGGGCTCTGGCAGTGCTCCTCTTGTTCCTCCTCGCACAAAGGAGCAGATACCGGTCCTGCCGCTGGGTTTTTGCCCTTCTACGGCCCTGTCCAGCTCTCCTCGTGTAATGGCCCGTCTCCCGGTATCGCCTCCTCGCTTTTGAGACTGTGCTGGGAGACACAGCAAACCTTCTTGCGATGGCACATATGAATGTGCCATCCTGGAGGAGCAGGACTACCTGTGCAACCTGAATGGGCTGCAGGTACCGCCTTATGCTACCAGTAGTGACAAGGGCACTAGCAAAATGCAAAACTAGAAAAAAATCAGTCAGCAAGTATAAAGAGAGGGAAATGGTCTGTGGCCACCAACTGCAAAACCATTTACTTTTTGGGGGTTGTCTTGCTGTTGCCTCTTCTGTCCATCTGTTGTCACGTTCATTTGCACCAAAGCAGATGAAACTGATTCACAATCGTTTACGCTTCCTAACTGGACAAATCGATATCCCAGAAGTTTAACTGACTTGGTGTTATACTGTGTTGATTAAGTGTTCCCTTAATTTCTTTGAGCAGTGTATTTTGTAAACCCTCATTTACTCAAGTGTTTCCTTTATTTTGGCAGTTACCTGTACATTACAGTACCTTTGTTCACGTGTGCTGACTGTTAAAATCTGCATCTCGTTCATTAGCATGGCTCCTGTTTCCCATGTATTGTAACCTCTCTCTCATAATGGTCTCTATTGAATACCTTTATCCATGCGTACATATTATCACAATTATGCTGTTATTATGTGTTTTTCAGAGCTATAAGAACATCAAGGAAAGGTATGTAGACTCTCACCTTCTTTTGTCTTGTCTGTTTAACTCACTTCAAACTCAAAACCTTGACTGAATCCTACATGTCTTTACAGAGCCCAGTGCACACTGCAGGATCCAGAGCTGCTCTCAGGGGCGCTGATAGATGTGGCCAAACACCTGGGCAACCTGAAGTACAGAGTCTGGGAGAAGATGCTGGAGATGGTGCAGTACAGTGAGTATCTGGGCCAGATGGTGAAAACAATGTTTTTTTGCAAGTATTTAATGAACACATAGAACTGAAAAAACAAGAAAAAGAAAAGACTCAGTTCCCTCCGAGTTTAGAAAAATCACGTGGGCTCCACTGCGTTGCTCTCAATTCATGATCACAAGCAAGCACGGAATTAACATAAAGTGTAAAATCTCATTATTAATATGGCTTATTAGCTGTGTGTACATTGAATTTGCTATGAAAGGTATTCATTCATTTATTCATTTTCATGAAGCAAATTGGTTTTATATTTCAATAATAAACCACTATAACTACAGTATATTATAATCCATAATTATTATATAAAATGTACTGTTTATGTGACCTAATCTGAATAGAGTATTTGGAATGTGGCGCCTCTTTTAGCCTTTTACAATATCTTTCTTCTTGATATTTCAGCTCCTGTGCTGCTGGACCCCAACACTGCACGCGCCTCTCTCTCTCTCTCTCTCTGATGATCTGATCACTGTGACACACACAGGTACAGCACAGAAATGTCCTGACAACCCAGAGAGGTTTAGCAAATATGCATTTGTGCAGGGATCTGAGGGATTTACCTCAGGGAAACACAGCTGGGAGGTGAAGGTGGGGAACAAAATTGAGTGGGATGTAGGAGTGGTGAAAGAGTCCATCACTAGGAAGGGAGATATAACATACAGCCCAGAGGGAGGATTCTGGGTCATTAATCTGAGGAATGGTGATCATTACAGTGCTGGAGGTACTGACCTCACACTGAAGAGCAAACCCCAGAGCATCAGAGTGCAGCTGGACTATGACAGGGGGGAGGTGTCCTTCTTTGACTCCAGTGACATGTCCCACATTTACACTTTTACAGACACATTTACTGAGAGAGTGTTCCCATTCTTCTCTCCCTGTTTGAAAAAAGATGGGAATGATGCACCCCTGCAAATATGCCCAGTGAAAGTGTCTGTAACAGTGACGTCATCCCAGTGAAAGTGTCTGTAACAGTGACGTCATCTCAGTGAAGGTGTCTGTAACAGTGATGTCATCCCAGTGAAAGTGTCTGTAACAGTGATGTCATCCCAGTGAAGGTGTCTTTAAAAAATTAACAAACTAGAGATGTTGTACTGAAGGAGTATTATAGAGAAAATCAATTAATGATTGTTAAATAATAAAACATTTTATCATTATTTTGTTGAGAGTTAATGAACTGTGCATGCATTCAGTATATTCTGGGTTTTGTTTTGATCTGAATCATTATACAAAACTTTATTTCATGTTTGTAGTATAAACTTTGTACTTGAAGCAGATGCACTTTTGTCGTGATGAAAAACGTTTTTATACCTGATCAATGTCATTGCTGTCTAACTGGGTTTACAAGCTTGAAATGTGTGGGTAACATGAGCACTCATTCGTTTGATTACATCAGTCTCTTGCCCTCTTTTCACATTCTATTTTGCCGATTCAGCTAAGAATGGGTTCACCCTGTCAGTACCATGGTGTAGGATTTACCTCTGGGCCTTCAGTATATCTGGACACCTGTCTTTGGTCTCAAACTCTTTTCATTCCTTTTCCTGGATTCACAATAACTGCATGACATGTATTACAATAAACAACCATAATTAAATCATTGATATTGGCAAATCACAAAGCTTTCACTAATTATGTCTATCTTAACACTAACTTTCATCAAATCATGTTAGAAAATGTAAATTACCTAAAAGAATTCCACTGAGTTAAAATCAACTGAATGTCTTTACAGAATAGTGTAGTGTATAGTGCACTAGCTTATAGCAACATTCACAAAATTCTAGCAAACTTCAGTGCTTTTTCAGGAGCTGTAAACTGCCTCATCTGCATAGATCACTTGATATCCACAAATATGTGAATAGAGTATCTGGATAATGGATATATTGTCTCAATATTCCCTAAATTCTGGCATGAATTAAAAAACATTTTTCATAATCAGGGAATGCAAACCAAAACAGGTTGGCAGTAACCATCCCGTTAAATATAAGATTGCTGAAGGTGCAGTTCTAGATCTAGTGCTGCAATACTGTACCCTGTAAATCCCTCCAGAGCAGTCAGTTCAGCACATTATCATCTCTGTGCACCCAGTGCCTTTACTAGAGTTCATCTTGTGCAAACATTCACTCACACATTAACACTAAACTCTCTCAGAACATACAGTACAGTAGAGACAATGGAGACAGAAGGCCCAGAAGGCTAACAGGGTATACTCTATCCAAAAGGCACTTAGCTGCATCTATTAACTTACCATAAATTGAGTGCTCTTTTAAAATGAAATAGATCTTGAAGAATAGAAAGAAAATCAATGGTGTCATCAGGATGTTCGTGTCTGGGTTTTATGAATTATCTGAATTATATGAATACATATTGTACGTCGCTGCTTTTACTTACTGTGTCCAGGAGCTGTAATGTTGGGCTGGGAGATAACTGGGGAAGTTGAGGTGCTATGTGAGCATTGAGGTATTTTGCTGTCTGTTACATTTACTCATAGAATGTTTTCTAAAATGTTTGGTTCAAGAAATATGTTATTCTGAAAGAAATATGAACAAAGTTCCTCACTGTAAACAAAATGCATATTTACAAGCAATATACCGTAAAAATTACACGTTACTTCACGTGTATTCCACATTTTCCATAAGAAAAATGTCAGGTGACTTTATATTTTTATTGCAGGTTTATATGCATAGCACAAATTCATCTATTTTTCAGAGTAATGCATTCTTCACACCCACAATACTTTTGGGATTTCTGTGAAAAATGTTTTGTTCCACTGGCTTCACTTTATGTAAATTTATGAATAATAAAGGTAATAAAGGGGACATTAAAATCACAGCTATTGGCAGTAATAAAAGTCATTTTATGGTGAAACATGAAGCAAGGGTAAAACATCATTATAAAGCTAGTACCTAGAACAACCACTAGGTGTCAGCAATGTATTATGATCTGGGGTCAGAACACAAAGGTCAGTGGTCCTGGTACATAAATCTATTATTTGTGATCCACTCTACAGAAATGAGTCTGATGTGAAAAAAATAATTATTATTTCTCAGATAAAAAATTACCGCACAACATTCAATCGCCCTGTACGTGTAAACATAATATGCGACATCAGACTCATTTTTGCAGAGCGGGTCACATTTAATGTTAGTTTTTCGGATTAGACATGGAGTAAGTCATGAGAGAAAAATACATGAAATAAATAAAAATCAGCATGTACATGTAGTTTGCTTCCAGCTAGCTCTCAAATGATGAATTCACATTTGTTTCCATTGGAGCATGCAGATAAATCAGTTGCACTGTTAGGTTACACATCATTCTCTTCATCCTTTCATATAAAATCACATCTTAAAGCGACTCGTTGCCTCATTTGAGGGGTTAAGAGAAATGTAACACAAAACAAGTGAAAGAAGTGCTAGATACTGAACCACGTGGCAATACTCTGGAGTATTAGTGGCCAGTGAGCAGGCAGAGGCACACCTAACCATTCTGACTGAAAGTGTTCATTGAAAGCTACAGAGAGTGACGACACTGGCTAAAATGCCGGATTAGAAGTTTAGCAAATGTGTCAATTACTTGACTGTGTCTCACTCTGTCCGAGACACCTCTTTCCACTGCCATAATGATTAGATATAACCGCTGCTGTTCAGTGGGAGCACTGGAACTTTCCACCGGCCGTGTGCACTGTCACCATCAACATGACGAGGAGCTGTCACAAACCACTCTGAAACTATACCCCAAAAATATCAAATGTTAAAATATTAAAATATAAGGGCCCTTTAATTTCAATGCCACCTACAACAGTAGAACTGGGAGACAGTGAGAAATGACAACTGAGCTTTTTCTCCAGCAGATGGGGCCGGTCTACCACCTTTTAACACAATACATTTTCCTTCATAACTGCGCTGTTGTACAGTGATATGATGTTAATTCACATGTTTAGAACGTCATTCTTTCCATTGAGCATTCCATTCTCAACTTTTGATGGCTGTGCTTAATATATTTCTTCTAAAAATTGAATTATATAAATTATTTCAGCCTGAATTTAAATGCATTTTTAAGAGATCCACACTCATCAGTTTCCCATAAAATGCCGCATGTCTGTCATTGTCTAAGCACTTTTATGAATGTACCTGATGATATAACGTCAGTTGGTTTATGATTGAGAAAGTTTTCCTCACGAAAGACAAGGGTCATGGGCAGGTAGCAGTTATTTGGAGCCTGGGGTGTGTCCTGATCGAGATGATGATGGGGAAGGTGTGGCCGGATGCATGCTGCTCCAACCCTGATCTTTATCTCTCTTCCTTCCTGTGCACACGCTCATACACACGTATGTACCTGAATGCATACATGCATGCACGGACATGTACACACAGACACACGCATGCAAACATGCACGGGCATGTGACCACACACAGACACATGCGCGAAAACGTTGGCGTACATGCCCACATACACAAACATGCTCATGAACATGCAGATTTGTACACAAATGTACGTGGAGATGTGAGCACACACACATACACCCTCTTCAATACCAACAGTCCATTATTTTATAGTGAATGGAGTCTTCCTGTGTACGCAGGAAGGTTTGTGTGGGTTCTAAACCTCCCTGGCTATCTAATTTTGTTATACCTTTCAAAATGGTTGCATGATGTTTGGAAAAACAAAGAAAGTGAATGACTGCTACACACCACCATTGAAAGGTCACCCGCTCTCCCCTGTTGTATGACCAGTATGGAATGTTGGGACGCTCAGTGTTCTAATTGCATCAGTCTGGAGTTGCCCGCTTCCTGGAGAAAGTTCTATTTGTTTCTGGGCCTGGTTTTGTTTTGTATGAACGTGCATTCTCCCCTCCCATCCATTCTGCCAACTGGCTGCTGTACTTCTGTTAGTCACACACCGGTCAGTTTTTGCCGTTCAATACACTCCATGCTTCAGGAGAAGCACGTGATGGCTTGATAAAGAGCAGTCACAGACATCACAGATGAGTTCCGTATTGTTGTGTATACGCTCCATTAGCACCGTTGCCGTGTTAATAAGTCTCGTGTGGTGTTCAGACGGTAGTGCGCTGTGCTAATAAGTCTCGTGTGGTGTTCAGACGGTAGTGCACCGTGCTAATAAGTCTCGTGTGGTGTTCAGACGGTAGTGCGCCGTGCTAATAAGTCTCGTGTGGTGTTGAGACGGTAGTGCGCCGTGCTAATAAGTCTTGTGTGGTGTTCAGACGGTAATGCGCCGTGCAAATAAGTCTTGTGTGGTGTTCAGACGGTAGTGCGCCGTGCTAATAAGTCTCGTGTGGTGTTCAGACGGTAGTGTTCCGTGATAATAAGTCTCGTGTGGTGTTGAGACGGTAGTGCGCCGTGCTAATAAGTCTCGTGTGGTGTTGAGACGGTAGTGCTCCGTGCTAATAAGTCTCGTGTGGTGTTCAGACGGTAGTGCGCCATGCTAAGTCTCGTGTGGTGTTGAGACGGTAGTGCGCCGTGCTAATAAGTCTCGTGTGGTGTTGAGACGGTAGTGCGCTGTGCTAATAAGTCTCGTGTGGTGTTCAGACGGTAGTGCGCTGTGCTAATAAGTCTCGTGTGGTGTTGAGACGGTAGTGCGCTGTGCTAAGTCTCGTGTGGTGTTGAGACGGTAGTGCGCCGTGCTAATAAGTCTCGTGTGGTGTTGAGACGGTAGTGCGCTGTGCTAATAAGTCTCGTGTGGTGTTGAGACGGTAGTGCGCTGTGCTAATAAGTCTCGTGTGGTGTTCAGACGGTAGTGCGGCGCAGCACAGGTGAAGGAGATCTGCTCTTGTGATAGTTTGTGCGCCTCACATAGTTTGAGCTCATGACTTTTTTCCACTGAATCAATTCTGTTTGACTATTCACTGACCAGAATTACATTACATTACATTACATTATAGGCATTTAGCAGACGCTCTTATCCAGAGCGACTTACACAACTTCTTATTACATGTATCCATTCATACAGCTGGATATATACTGAAGCAATTCAATTCAAGTACCTTGCTCAAGGGTACAACGGCAGTGTCCTACCTGGGAATCGAACCTGCAACCTTTCAGTTACAAGTCCAGCTCCTTAACCATTATACTACACTGCCGCTCCTAATCATCTGGAAGGAAGTGTCTTGATACGGGCTCTGCTTAGATACACACACATACAGTACATGCCCAAGGGCTTGCATAGCACTGTGATGCTTATACTCTGGACTGAATCCCAACCATGCCACCCGCTGTCACTGTCCTGTCAATTGGCCACTGTGTCATCCATAGAGGATGGGCGTCAGTTGACAGGGAATCCCCCATCCCCATTACTCAATAACAACAGCTGGCAAATCAGATGGCTGCAGTCTGTCTGCATCAGCCACGCAGTACTCTAGGGGGCCTACTCGCACTTGACATGCTCGTGTGCAAAAATCAACTCAAGTCAAATATTTTGCACCTTTGCAGTTTAAGTGAGTTTAGAGTTCTGCCCTTAAATGGAACATGAGTGAAAGGGAGCTAGATAGGTGGAGTTTGAGGGCGTGTCCCATGCTAGACTGGTTAGAAGCGCATTCAGACATATGATTTATGTCCTTTTTCCATGCTTTTTACTCACAGAAGAAGAAGCAATATGTACAGCACTCCTTCGGGGAATGTTGCCTAACTACCACCTGGTTCAAAATGCTTTTTTATTTCATATAACATACTTATTTATTGGTTTATTTGTAAGGAACAAGCACAGAAAACAATTGCTAATGCACTGTCCAATGTACTGTGCACATGTTTGAAGCCAAAGCTAATTTCTAACAGCAGTCCCTTGGATGGGAAAACACGGTCCATACAGTCAATAAAATCAGCACAACGTTAAATGAAGACAGTACAAACAATAGAAAATGAATATTAACAACATTCACACAATTACATTATAATTCATTAAAAATTACTCATTTAAATCATGACTACAATGTTGTCCCATTTTAAGCCAAGCATTTGTTGTTTTAGAGAAATAATGGTAATCCTGAATTTGTTTCAAATTGCCAGGCAGAGTTCCAAAGGTTTATGCCTTTCATTGAAAAGGCCGCTTTTCACACATACCATGCCTTACATCCTACCCACCAAGATGTCTCTCCTCATGGACAACTCAAGTGTTTAGGAGTCATAGGCATAGTTTAACACAACAACGCTAATACCTACAAAATGGATTGAAGGACATTGATGACATTTTGGTAGCTATACTAGCACTCACATCCAGAGCCAAACTCTAAAGAAGAGACCTAATAAAAATCAAATGGTGCCGCTGTAGAGTATAATATTTAAAAAAAATATTTAGAAATGAATTAGTGATCAATTTCCTCATCTGGAACACATATGTGTACTCAATGTATCGCCACCATCTTGGATTGGCCACCATTTTGGAAATGCTATTTTAAATTTTGTCCCAAGTTTTGGCCTAACCACATGAGTGAGACTTACGTAGCTTTGGTGATGACTATATTGAGAGAAAGAATCTGACTGTTCAATTGTTGTATTTAGTGTCATTGTTGCACTATGGGAACTTTTCAGTATCTGCTATCTCTAGAAAAAAACTTCAAAAATAGCACATTTCTTGAAGGTCTTCTCAAATTATTCAGTTTATCCAGAATTACCTGAAGGTGGTGGTCTGAAAACAGTTTGACCTTTCATACATATTCATGTTTAGACACTCATATCATGCAGCTACATGTGTCTCACATATACCTTCTGAGACTCAATTGTAAAAGGAAACCAATGATGTAACATGATTACAACAATATTACAACTTTTTGCTTGGACCCCGTGTATCGCTGCTTGCAGCTATATTTACTTTTGTTATTATTATTATGATTACTACTACTTTGTATTATTATTATTATTATTATTATTACTACTTTGTATTATTATTATTATATAACATCAAACAAAAATAACATAAATATTCACTCATTAAACATAGTTTTTAGGTATATTGAGACACTAAGACACAGCACTTGTTTCAATACAATGCATACAATTCCATTGAAATTCAATACAGGTAAAAAATGACCCCGTCTATGTAAACAAGGGGTAGTAATGAAAAACTCATCTTTACTCAAATTGTAAAAAAGTTAAAACAACCATATTCTGGAGGAATAGTTGTTGACGTAGCTTAATTTGAGGACTGACAGCTAAGAACAAAATCTGATCATCTCTGACCCACATACGCATCTAAGGGTTAAATAACTCAGGAACCACACCCATGTGGAAGCTGCTGCTTTCTATGTACTTTGTATCCCTCATTTACTCAAGTGTTTCCTTTATTTTTGCAGTTACCTGTACATTACAGCACCTTCATTCATGTGTGCTTACTGTTAAAATCTGCATCACTTTCATTAGTATGGCTCCTGTTTCCCACTTATTGTAACCTCTCTCTCATAATGGTCTCTATTGAATACATGTATACATGCACACATCCTATTACAATTATGCTGTTATTATTTGTTTTTCAGAGCTGCAGGAACATCAAGAAAAGGTATGTAGACTCTCACATCATTTCTGTATAAGTCACTTCAAACCCCAAAACTTGAGTGACTGCTGCATGTCTTTACAGAGCTCACTGCACACTGCAGGATCCAGAGCTGCTCTCAGGGGCGCTGCTGATAGATGTGGCCACTGGCCAAACACCTGGGCAACCTGAAGTTCAGAGTCTGGGAGAAGATGCTGGAGAGGGTGCAGTACAGTGAGTATCTGGGGCAGATGGTGAACTTTTTTTTTTGTTGCAAGCATTTAATGAACATGTGAAACTGAAGAAAGACACCACGTGACTTAACGATTTAATCCGTTGAATTACGAGACAAAGCGGAAATCCACCATTTTTATTTCACGGTGAAATAAGGCGAATGGGTAAGCTGCCGGTATTGTACTTATAGTTTATGCTTATAGTTATAGTACATTCATAGAACACCTTTCTTATTTCGTAATTGCATTTTAATGCAATATGATGTATAATTATCGAGGTTCTTCGTCTCTGCTTTATCTGTGTGGGTCGCTATTTATAGGCTATGTTTATACTCGCTGACGTTAGCGAGGTCTGTTCAGATCAGTGCATACTGCATAGGCTGCAATATGATTATTAATGGATTTAGCTTGTGAGCTTGTGATCTAGCCATCAGAGCGTGTCGTTTTCGGTTCTTTTGAGATGTATAACATGAGAAAACCGAGCAGATCTGTAATAGAAACAACCGCGTCTCCCGTTAACTTCAGTAATGAACTGCGATTCCCATGATTCTGTGCGCTGTCTGTGTGTATTGCCAGAGACGTGACGTGACGTGTTGAACTCAGAATTGGTTTCATGTGCCAATAAGCAGCTCCCATAGGAATCCATGGAACGGATAAGCGGAAGCTGTCTCCAGTTTTATAAAAAGCATGTTGATTAGTATCCTATTATATTATATATTTCTATACAATTCTTATACAATCTCTCAATGTTTTTAAAAAAATAAGGAGTACCATGTATTATGGAACTATTTAATTTTAGCATGAAATGTATATTCTCGCTCTCTACCACATATTTATTTTATAAGTTTTGTATATGGCATTTTTTTAATAAGATTTTTACAGACCTTTTGCATATGGGATTACCTTCGTAAGCATTTTGGAATCCTGTTATTTGCAGACTGGCAGACTTTTTTGTTGTTGTTGTTAGTTTAAGCCAACACAATCTCTCAAGCATGGTACACAACAGATAGAGAATGTCGATCTACAAAATATGCACTGTTGTTATTTATAATAATAATAATAATAACAATAATAACAATAATAATGCAATTTTATTTAAAGCACTTTTTTACGGCAAAAGACTATTACACAGTTTGTTAGACCGGGGGCCACATGTATAAACAGTGCTGAGCATAATAATGCTTTCAGAAAGCCGCGGAAGCAGAAATTCAGATGTATAATATAACACGTGCTGTGAGAATCTGCATACCCCTGCACATGATGGACACCATACGTACGCAATGTTTGGAGTTCTTGTGATATGGCGACACCATGACAGAAAGGCAGAGGTAGAAAATGCTAAACTTTATTTAAGCAGATTTCCAACTTTCACCCAGAGCATTCTTTTACGCATTCTTTTACTCAAGAGTTTTATACATGTGGCCCCTGGTTGTGTTTTACATAAAGCAGATGCGTCCTTTGTGGTGAAGTCAAATGCTTTCAAAATCATTCCTGTCTAACTGGGTTTATAAGCCAGTTTACAAGCTGGAAATGTGTGAGTATGATGAGCACTCTGTAGTTTGATTCCATCAGTCTCTTGTGCTCATTTCCGATTTTACTTTACAGATTCAGTGAAGAATCAATTCACCCTGTCAGTTACATCTGGGCCTTCAGCAGCCTTATCTGCACACCTGTCATTGTCTCAAACTGTTTTCATTCCTTTTCTGTGACTGGCAATTATTGTATGACAATTAGTAGAATAATCAACCATAATTAAATGATTGACCTTGGCATGTAATCACACAGCTTTCTCTGATTGTGTCTCTCCTAGCGTTCTTTTTCCTTAAATCAGGGAAGAGAATAAATAAAAAATAATAAAACAAATTCCATTGAGTAAAAAACAGCAGAATTGTTTTAAAGAATAAGGTATATATTATTTACTTAAATCTCTTTGTTTGTTTCAAAGGGCACTTATAGTAATGTGAAATAAAGCTTAGCAAACAGTTAGGCTTCTTCAGGTTGGTGAAAACTTCAGTGCTATTTCATGAGCATTAAACTGCCTGATCCTCACAGGCCAGATAAATGGTAATTTACAGAGTCAATATCTCCTACATTCGGGCATGAATTCTCATTGTTTTCTTCATAATCAGGGAATGCAAACCAAAACAGGTCAACAGTAATGATCACTTTAAAGATAAGATTGCTGAAGGCCCAGTTCTAGATCCAGTGGTGCACTACTGCCCCCTGTAAATCCCTCCAGAGCAGTCAGTTCAGCACATTATCATCTCTGTGCACCCAGCGCCTTTGCTGTAGTTCATCGTGTGCAGATATTCACTCACACATTAACACTAAAGGCTCTCTCAGGACATACAGTACAGTAGAGACAATGCAGACAGCAGATAGCTGCACCTTTTCTTTCATATGTGTGCGTTGAGAAGGTTAATAGGGTACCTTTAGTCCAAAAGCCACTTAACCGCATCTATTAATATCAGGGTAGCGTTAGAAACGAAGGACCAAACGCGACAGTAAGGTTCTTAAAGTGTTCCCGAAGGAACACCACTAAAGCGGAAGGGAAACACGCAAAAAGGGAATAAAACAACCAGCGAAAAATAATAAACTCTTTTTTAACGAGAGTAACCACTACCAAACTGAAAGCGACCCGTATAGGGCGAAAAACTCTAAAGCTAGAGCTTAGTACAATACAAACGAAAGAAAAGACTCTTGCTCACACGAATGAGAGCCGGAAAAACAAACAGAGGTAACAAACGGCAAAAACAGAACTGTCTAGGACAGGGAGACAGTGAAGTCCCGAGAGGGAAATAACAAAGGCCAGAGAGTAAACAAAGCTAAGATTCCTAGCTAACTCTAAAAACACCCGAAACAAGTCCCGTGTTACTTCAACAAGTTGAAATTATACAGTGGTTTCGAACTGTCAGTCCTATACCGTAGGTTACCGGCATTCCTTGTCAAACAATTGGCAATATGGAAGCGTAGAACAAAGAAAACGCGAGGTTTAAATAAGGAGCGGAAATGTGACGCAGGTGCAAACACTGAGTAGAACAAACCAAAACACGGGACGGATAACGAAAACCTAAAGAAAGAGGATGTTACACGAGCGCCCCACAGAGTGGCCAATAAAGAAAGAGCAGGTTGAGAATCCATGATAATTATCTTACAATAAATTGAGTGGTCTTTTAAAATGAAATAAAACTTGAGGAATAAAGAGCAAATAAATAGTTTACCAGGACGTTTGTGTCTGAATTATCTGAATTGTATAAATATATAAATATATATTGTACATCACTGCTTTTACTTACTGTATCCAGGAGCTATAATGTTGGGCTGGGGGATACCTGGGGAAGGGGGGGGGGGGGGGAGGGCATGTTTAAATATTAATATATGTTTTAACATATTAACTTTCATGCATTCTTGTGATGGAGTAAAAACAGTGGGTGCAACATTCTACATTTACGCATTTTTAGAAAAAAAGATTGAATTGCATTGCTTGCTAGCTTGTAAAATTATATAGTTTATCAAACAGATTTACAGTTATGCAGTTACTATTTTCTGTATGCATGTTATCATTATTTTACTGTATAATTACATTTGGTGGCTACTGATAAATACAGTTCTCTGCAGGTCAAAGTTTTGTACTTGGCTTGCAGGTTTTTTTATTGAACTTAACAGTTTATTTTTGTTTATTTTGTCACATTATAGTGTCTTATTTAAGTATTCAACAGACCATTGATTTTGAAATTCATTCTTCTCTGTGTAATATCAGACACGTTAAAATAAAATGCTCTGATGAAGGCAGTAATGCTGAAACGCGTTATTTTAATGTGTGCCTAATAATAAATAGTAAAAGTAAAGTCTGTATTTTTTAAATTATTTTTGGATGTGCTACCTCACTCGTGCTTATGAGTAGTTTGATCTGTCAACGTATTTTTGGGCTCAGCGCTCCTCTCTTCTTTTTGTTGGAATGCACACTTTTTCTTATCTTCAATATCAACGTTAAAATAAACTTCAACAAACGAAAAATGAATTAAGTGTCTTATTTCTACATAAAAAGAGCTAAACATTGGAAAGTGGTCTACAAAACCATTGCTCCAGAAAATCAGGTTTGGGCATTGAGAAGAGATGGAAATGTGTCTTTGAACCAGACAGGAAACTGGCACCTGATGTGTCCTGCTCAGACTCCTGGGAAAAACAATTTAAGCATTTTAATTATTTTTTACATTAAAGTGTCCTGGGGAATGATACAAGAGCATAGGATTTATCAAAGTTAAGGTTTGGATAGCCTATAGTTAAGGGCTCTATTTTCCGGCTGGTGCATGCTGGGTGGCGAGCCAGCGTATCGGGGAAGTGCCATTTTCGAGGTCATTTTGGTGCAAGACTAGAATGCTATTCGCTAGGTGAGACCACGTTTACGGCGAAAATCGCACCACAGCTTATGGCAAGTTGCTAATTTCGAGGCTTTCTCAAGCAATGCGTGCTGGAACCTATTAAAAAGCCAATCACCGTGTTGTGGATCATATGTGGTCAAATCTGACTTTGAAATAAATCCCCCCAAGCTTTGCATTTATTGTTTGTTGTCTTTTTAATTTTTTATGTTAGGCCAAACCCTGTATTTATTCATGTTTTTAATTGTTCTTACACCTGCCTGTAATGAGAAGAATGACACACTTGGTGCATACATTCACTCTTATTGCACATATAGCGCTAAAAACTTACCTCATAACTCAATTACATTCAACTAAATCAATGAAAAGAGGTCGTTTGATTAGTTATGGTTGAATCCAGCTGAAGCACACCCACTGATAAATATTCAGCAGAATGCAGCACATTTTCAACCTGCGCAGCACGCTGTGAGCAGTGCACCTCGCCTCTGCTCCGAAAATCGCAAAATTCAGGAGCCACGGTCACAATGGAGTGAAACATGAAGCAAGGGTAAAACATTATTGATAAAGCTAGTACCTAAAACAACCAGTAGGTGTCAGCAATGTACTGTGATCTGGGGTCAGAATCAAGGGGCCAAGACTGGGCTTTCCTTTTGAAGCTCATTTCCTGGTTGGGCTGGGAGCCGCCATATGTCTTTCACCACGTAAGTCAATGGCAGCAATGTGGTCAAAATACTCAAAAAAATTGAATTGCAATAGGTGCCTTTCCTTCATCTAATGCCTGTGCATGTGTTGATTTTTTAAAATATTGTGTCGTTTGGACAGGGTATTAATATTTGTTCAGGACCAATCAGAGGGACAGGTTGAGTCCTGGGGTCACTGCTATATGGTTCTCACAGCCCTCACTCGGAGGGGCGGGACCAGAAGGGGGAGACAACAGTCATTGGTCTAAAATGCGCCCTGGCATCATGGGACCCTTATACAGTCTATGCTTGGGTTTATTCCGGTTTTGAACCACATAGGGTGTGTTCAGCAAAAGTGAAAGTGAAAGTGAAAATATCAGTGAGAGACGGAGTCTGAAATGGCAGCTAAAGTTTTGATTCCTGAAGATGACCTTTGTTGTTCTGTATGTTGTGATATATTTAAAGAGCCTGTTGTTCTGAAATGCAGCCACAGTTTCTGTAGAACATGTGTGCAGCAGTACTGGGAAGAGAAGAGCTCTCGAGAGTGTCCCATCTGCAGGAGCAAGGCCTCTGTGGAGGATCCTCCTGTAAACCGGGCTTTAAGAAGCATTGTGGAGTCCTACTTAAAGCAGAAGACTGAGAGTGAAGCTGCAGAGAAAAGTGAAGCTGTTGTGAAGAGTGAAGCTTGTTGCAGTCTTCATGGAGAGAAACTCCTGTTCTTCTGTGAGGAGGACCAGGAGTCTCTCTGTGTCGTGTGTCAATCATCAAAAAAGCACAGAAACCACCCAGTCTGTCCAGTGGAAGAGGCTGCACTGGACATGAAGGTATTTGATTTTAAATGTCAACAATTAGATGTCGCAGTGTAAAACATTCAGTTCTGACAGACAGCTGTGGTCTTATACATTCTTATACACTTAATACATTCAGTGGAAGAGAGAGCACTGGATCTGAAAGTCTTGTTTTTAACCGTCAAAACATGATTAAGTGTTTTATATCATGACTGCAATGTCATATGAGTAAAATGTAGGCTGGGTTAAGTCTCGACTGACAGACTCTTGGGGGCCTTTTATAGAAATTATGGCACACAGAAAGCACGGAAATACACAGTGCGATTGTAAAAATATCTACATATTGATGTTTCAAATGAGGTGTACTGACAGCACAAATTGAGATATTACGCAAGAAATAATAAAATAATAAAATTCAAGACACAATAAATCTACTGTTACATATGCTGTTATTGAGCAACAACTAAGAAGTATAGACATCCACAATGAGTGTATAACTGATGAAGACAGACAACACTACAGTCACCGATACTATACATCCAAGAAAATCTTGGAATAAGTTAAACCAATATTATAAATGCTTCAACATTTCTTACAGTCTTCTATAAATTATATGAACAACTCAGTAAAATAGTTGTTTTGTAATCCTATATGCTGCAGAACTAGACTGGATTAATTGGACTGAAAACACATAAGAACATAAACGTTTATGATGCACTATGATTATGTTTCAGTTTCACTGATCTTTAGTTAAGTTGTAGCATGGCTGTTTTCTCTACTATATTTCCAATGTTCTTAAAAAGTTACACTGACCTTTTATTGCAACAGGGGTATTACTGTGCCATTTGTGTCTTTCTGTAAGTGATAATTGGTTAATTTCACTCCAAGGAGGAACTCAAGCCTGCACTTAATCTTATTAAAGAAAAACTGAAGAAGTTTTCTGAGGTTGAACAAGAATGTAAAACAACAACAGAACACATCAAGGTGAGTTAAGAACTGTGGAATTCTTTTTAGCTCCACAAAAACACAAAAACATTATGTTTGGTTAATATTGTGTTTGACAGGTATAACGAACACAGTGCCATACATAAAACATAGTTACACTATTTAGGTTTAAAATTGTGTGTTCGAATTGCAGAGTCAAGCCCAGCACACAGAGATTCAAGTAAAGGCAGAGTTTGAGAAGCTCCACCAGTTCCTGCGAGAGGAAGAGGAGGCCAGACTCGCGGCCCTGAAGGAGGAAGAGGAGCAGAAGAGCCAGATCATAAAAGAAAAGTTGGAACAAATCACAACACACATCTCCACCCTTTCAGACAAAATCACAGCTGTTGAGAAGGCCATGAAAACTGAAGACATCTTTTTTTTAAAGGTATAGGAGCTTGATTTAGTGACAGTGTTCTGGGTTTATACCGTCTAATTCCAGCCATTTTGAGATCCACAGTTTGTTACTGTGATACATCAGTGGCAATTTTCAATAACGGGTCAGTGGGGGAGGCCCCACCAGCAGAATGGGGAAGATGAGAATAAACTGGGAACAAGCAACTTGTTACATTGGGATATATATTAAACAACTTATATTATATATATTTCCCTTTTCTATGCTATATTATAAAATTGTTTATCACATTTCCATTGGAGATTCAATCCGATACTTTTTAAATTATTTTGAGCATAGCCTAGCTTCTACTCCAATTAGCACGCATACACTTTGCTGACATGTATAGACGATCTGTTTTCTGGTTTTCTGCTAGCCAATAGCTCATTGTTTACTCTCATGGTGGAGCCGACAATAAGTCAGCCCCTAACTGTCGTTAAAATCAACAAACGGAAATATTTTTATGTGCTGGCCTGTGGTTCTCGACAGTATTTGGCTGCATGCCAAAGTTACCTTGTTCTGTAACAATGTAGCTGTAACTTCCTAAGCAGGTAACCTGTCAAAAGTGAGCATGAATAATCCGTGAATCTTTGAACTAAGCCAGCGAGGTGCATCAGCATTTTTTTTAATATAATGAATGTGATTTGAATTATTTGATGGTTTTCTATGCTTTACACTTTTGTCTGAATGTGTCACAAAATCATTTCAATGTAAAGAGACCTGTATAATTTAGAGAAGCCTTAATTTAATTGCTGAAGTAACTCAGAAACCACACCTGTGTGGAAACTGCTGCTTTCAATGTACTTTGTATCCCTCATTTACTCAAGTGTTTCCTTTATTTTTGCAGTTACCTGTACATTACAGTAACTTCATTCATGTGTGCTTACTGTTAAAATCTGCATCACTTTCATTAGCATGGCTCCTGTTTCCCACGTATTGTAAGCTCTCTCTCATAATGGTCTCTATTGAATACCTTTATCCGTGCATACATCTTATCACAATTATGCTGTTATTATTTGTTTTTCAGAGCTACAAGAACATCAAGGAAAGGTATGTAGACTCCACCTCATTTAGTCTTTTCTGTTTAAGTCACTTCAAACACTAAAGCTTGACTGACTCCTGCGTGTCATTACAGAGCTCACTGCACACTGCAGGATCCTGAGATGCTCCCAGGGGCGCTGATAGATGTGGCCAAACACCTGGGCAACCTGAAGTACAGAGTCTGGGAGAAGATGCTGGAGAGGGTGCAGTACAGTGAGTATCTGGGGCAGATGGTGAAATTTGTATTTTTTTTGCAAGCATTTAATGAACATGTGAAACTGAAGAAACAAGCTGTCTATTGAAATATTGTAAAATAAAAACAAGGCACCCAGTCTCAGTTCCCAGTCTTGATTTGCTATGAAATGTGTTCATTGATTTATTATTTTTCATAAAGCAGATGGGTTTTATATTTCAATAATAAATCACTATAGTATATTATAATTATATACAATGTACTGTGTATGTGACCTGATCTGAATAGAGTATTTGAAATGTGGTGCTTCTTTCAAATTTTTTCTTCTTGATATTTCAGCTCCTGTGCTGCTGGACCCCAACACTGCACGTGCCTCTCTCTCTCTCTCTGATGATCTGATCACTGTGACACTCACAGATACAGAGCAGAAATGTCCTGATAACCCAGAGAGGTTTAAACCCTGGGCGTGTGTGCTGGGATCTGAGGGGTTTAGCTCAGGGAAACACAGCTGGGAGGTGAAGGTGGGGAACAAACCAGCATGGGATGTGGGAGTGGTGAAAGAGTCCATCACTAGGAAGGGAAGTGTAACATACAGCACATACAGCCCAGAGGGAGGATTCTGGATCATGAATCTGAGGAATGGTGAGGATTACAGAGCAGCTGGAGGTACAAAGCTCACACTGAAGAGGAAACCCCAGAGCATCAGAGTGCAGCTGGACTATAACAGGGGGGAGGTGTCCTTCTTTGACTCCAGTGACATGTCCCACATTTACACTTTTACAGACACATTTACTGAGAAAGTGTTCCCATACTTCTGTACCTGTTCAAAACAAGATGGGAAAGATGCACCCCTGCAAATATGCCCAGTGAAAGTGTCTGTAACAGTGATGTCATCCCAGTGAAAGTGTCTGTAACAGTGATGTCATCCCAGTGAAAGTGTCTGTAACAGTGATGTCATCCCAGTTAAGGTGTCAGTATTAAGTGAATTATATTAACTTTCTTTTCATCTTTATTATGTTGAGGGTTAATTAACTGTACATGGATTTTTGATCATGTTCATACTGATGCAGGCAGTATCTTCTGGGTTTTGTTTTTTATCAGGTTTTGTTTTTTATCAGGTTTTGTTTTTCATCAGGTTTTGTTTTTTATTTGATTGTTTTTATCAGAATAATTAGACAAAACTATGTCATATAATGTTTTACATAAAGCAGATGTGCTCTTTGTGGTGAAGTCAAATGCTTTCAAAATCATTCCTGTCTAACTGGGTTCATCAGCCAGTTTACAAGCTGGAAATGCATGAGTATGATGAGCTCTCGTTCGTTTGATTCCATCAGTCTCTTGCGCTCTTTTCACATTGTGCTTTACAGATTCAGTGAAGAATCAATTCACCCTGTCAAGTTGATTACAGTAATCAACCATAATTAAATCATTGACATTGTCAAGTAATTACAAAACTTTCTCTGATTGTGTCTCTCATAGCATTGTCTTTCATCAAATCATGTTAGAGATGCTAATTACCTAAAAGCATTCCACTGAGTTAAAATCAACTGTATAATTTTACAGAATATATTTTTAATTTAATCCCCTGCTTTATTGTATAGTTCACTAGCTAATAGCATCATTCATTAAATTCTAGCAAAGAAACTTCAGTTTGCTAAAAATTTAGGAGCTCTAAACTGCTTCAGCCATAATTAAGTAATTGACTATGGCAAGTAATCACAAAGCTTTCTCTGATTGTGTCTCTTATAGTATTCCTCTTCATATAATCAGGGAAGAGAATTCAAATTACAAAAAAAAGGTTCCACGGACTAAAAAACAACAAAATTATTTTAAAGAATAAGGTATAAGATATTTTCTTTACTGGGGCACTTATAGTAGCATGCAGTAAAGCTTAGCAAAGAGTTAGGCTTCTTCTTAAGTTTGTTGAAAACTGATTTTTTATTAAACTGCCTGATCTTAACAGACCAGATACATCTTTATTTACGGAGTCAATATTTCTTAAATTCTGGCATGAATTCTAATAGTTTTTTTCATAGCTAGAGAATGCAAACCAACGTTGACAGTAACCACCAGATTTAAGATAAGATTGCTGAAGGCCCAGGTCTACATCCTGTAGAGTAGACCCACTACTGCTCCCTGTAAATCAGTTAGTTCAGGCACATTATCATCTCTGTGCACCCAACGACTTTACTGGAGTTCATCCTGAGTTAATTTTATGAATTATCTGAATTATATGAGTACATATTGTACAGAATCAGAATCAGAATCAGAATCAGAATCCCTTTATTCGCCAAGTATTTACATACAAGGAATTTACTGTGGTTTATTGGTGCGTACATAAACCAACATAAAACATCACTGTTTTACTTACTGTGTCCAGAAGCTGTAATGTTGGGCTGGGGGATACCTGGGGAAGTTGAGGTGTTAGGTGAGCATTGAGGTATTTTGCTGTCTGTTACATTTACTCATAGAATGTTTTCTAAAACGTTTGGTTCAAGAAATATGTTATTCTGAAAGAAATATGAACAAAGTTCCTCACTGTAAAAAAAATGCATATTTACAAGCAATATACCGTAAAAATTACACGTTACTTCACGTTAATTCAACGTTCCACATTTTCCAGAAGAGAAATGTCAGGTGACTTTATATGTTTATTGCAGGTTTATATGCATAGTGCAAATTCATCTATTTATCAGAGTAATGCATTCTTCACACCCACAATACTTTTTGGATTTTTGTGAAAAAAAATGTGTTCCACTGGCTTCACTTTATGTAAATATATGAATAATAAAGGTAATAAAGGGGACATTAAAATCACAGCTATTGGCAGTAATACAAGTTTTGTCCAGTAATTTTATGGTGAAACATGAAGCAAGGGTAAAACATCATTATAAAGCTAGTACCTAGAACAACCACTAGGTGTGAGCAATGTATTATGATCTGGGGTCAGAACACAAAGGTCAGTGGTCCTGGTACATAAATCTATTATTTGTGATCCGCTCTACAGAAATGAGTCTGATGTGAAATTTTTTAAAAATTATTTCACAGAAAAAAAATTACCGCACAACATTCAATCGCCCTGCACGTGTAAACATAATATGCGACATCCGACTCATTTTTGCAGAGCGGAGTTCAGTGGAATTTGGTCGCAGCAGGCTAAAATGCCGGATTATAAGTTTAGCAAATGTGTCAATTACTTGACTGCGGCTCACTCTGTCCAGGACGCCTCTTTCCACTGCCATAATTATTAGATATAACCGCTGCTGTTCAGTGGGAGCACTGGAACTTTCCACCGCCCGTGTGCACTGTCACCATCAACATGACAAGGAGCTGTCACAAACCACTCTGAAACTATACCCCAATACTGAAAATAAACACACATCATTATTTAATATCACCCATGAGTTCTGTGTGCAGGTGGACAAACTGCTCATTTGTGCTACTCAATAAGTCTCCCTACCACCCTCTCCTTCTATCTCTCTCTCTCTCTCTCTCTACTCTCTCTTTCTCTTTCTCTTTCTCTCTGGAAAAGCTCTATATTACAACCATTGACATGAAAAATCACAAACAAGCACGCACGCACACACGCACGCACACAGACACACACACACACACTCCGCATCATAAGCTCTACCCAACCTCTCATTAGGGTTGTGTTCTCGTCATGCACACAGGCTCGAGTTTTGCGAGTCTATGTTGATTTGAGGCCTGCATGCTAATCCGATTGGCTAAACTCAGGGGAACTAACCACAGATGGAAGTGCCAACAAAGGTCATGCAGCCCAAAAACAAGGACGCAAAATTGCAGAGTGATGGGCCAATCGAAACCTGTAGCAGTTCATCAGCCATGTTTATTCAAATGTTGCAGGTTCAACTTCAGTTGTAGCTCACTGAAAACAATCGAGAAACCGGCACGTGTACGGACTATATTTTTACAATGTTTGTTGTTGTTTTTTACTGTTGTGTTTATGTACTAGAATTTGGAATTTGGATTTTTGGGTTTCCTTTTTTGCTTGTATGTGATTGTTTCATTTTTGATGTCTTGGGGTTTCTTTGTTACGTATGGAGGTTTTTTTATTGTTATTAAAACCCTCCATACAGAACTATGTTTGGTATGCGATTTCCCTGTGTGTGTTCTCTTATTCTTATGATGACGAGTTTTTGAAAGAAAGATGTTTGCAGGGATGGTTTCGGTTAATAGGCTGATGTGATGAGATCTTAATCATCACAGTATAACACCAAGTCAATTAAACCAAACCGGTCATGCTGGATGATGTTGCAGGCAGCATAACATTCGCCACGGTGTCTCCAGACTCTTTCACTTCTGTCACATGTGCTCAGTGTGAACCTGCTCTCAACCAATTCTGGTGTTCTCTGGCAAATGCCAATTGAGCTGCACAGTGCTGGGCTGTGAGCACAGGTCTCACTACAGGACGCCGGGCCCTCATGCCACCCTCATGGAGTCTGTTTCTGACAGTTTGGTCAGAAACATGCAGACAAGTAGCCCGCTGGAGGTCATTTTGTAGGGCTCTGGCAGTGATCCTCCTGTTCCTCCTTGCACAAAAAAGCAGATACCGGTCCTGCCGCTGGGTTGTTGCCCTTCTACATCCCTGTCCAGTTCTCCGTGTGTAATAGCCCGTCTCCCGGTATCTCCTCCACGCTCTTGAGACTGTGCTGGGAGACACAGCAAACCTTCTTGCGACGGCACGTATGGATGTGCCATCCTGGAGGAGCTGGACTACCTGTACAACCTGAATGGGCTGCAGGTACCGCCTCATGCTACCAGTAGTGACAAGGGCACTAGCAAAATGCAAAACTTGAAAAAAATCAGTCAGGAAGGATAAGGAGAGAGAAATGGTCTGTGGCCACCACCTGCAAAACCATTTACTTTTTCGGGGTTGTCTTGCTGTTGCCTCCCCTGTCCACCTGTTGTCACTTTCATTTGCACCAAAGCACGTGAAATTGATTCACAATAGTTTGCGCTTCCTAACTGGACAGATCGATATCCCAGAAGTTTAATTGACTTGGTGTTATACTGTGTTGATTAAGTCTTTCCTTAATTTCTTTGAGCAGTGTATATTGGGCCACTTTTATAATGCACTGTGATTATGTATGGGCAGGTTTTGAGAACCCTTGGCCGTGATCGAATACATTCCCTTAACCCCTTTGAGGGCGCATATTTAAGTCAACTTCGTCAAAAAGTTTTTGAGTGGGTGACTTTTTCTCACAAACAGGGGCACTTAAAATACAAGGATGAAACCCTTATTTCTGGGGTTTTGTTGAGGGGATTCAGGACACACTCATCTACAGAACTGTGCACTCATTTCGGGAAGTGAAAACTAAAACTTGTAGTACAAGAGCGCGATGTATTACAAACTACTCTTTTTATTTTTGTTAATTCTATCTTCATTCGTAATCTACACTTTGTAATCATTGTTTTATGTAAGCTGATTGATATTCTCAATAAAACAAACAAATATATATATATATATATATATATATATATTACAAACTATTTCCCCACTAATTTGGAAAGAGTTTTGCAGGATAGTGAGGGGACAGGGCACATAGTAGACAGGGGTCTGAGTGGACAGGGGGCAGGGAACAGGGATCATATTCGGACACGACCATAGAGTTGGAAATTGCTTTCTGACCTTGAAACACCATAGATATAAAACTGTTTAGTATCTCTGGGCAACACCGCTTGTCCGCCCTTGCTGAAATTTCTGTTGAATGGCAGCATCTAGTGGCATTGTCAGAGACTGCAAAGAGATAATGAAACACGGACAGCTTCAGCATCTGGCCGGTCTGTGCCGCACCTGCTTCCTGACCAAGGTCTGTCCATACGTCTAAACAGTGTAACTGTTGGGACTGTAATTATACAAATGCAGGCTCTGTGGTGGTTCAAGTGTGCCCACAGAAGCTCTGGGTCGACAGCAGGCAGCCTAGATTTAGTGATAGTGTTGTCTTTAGTGGAACTAGACAGGGAAAAAACCAACATGGAGAGTGCCAACAAATGTGCTGAGCAGGCTTAGGGAATGTATGCATATAGGCCAAGCAGAAAGAATGATGAAATTTTTTCATTGCCAGTTTGTGTACTGCAAGATGGGGCTTGTTATGGCTTGTCTTTTTGGAGTACCTCCTGGCATTTATCTGGTCGCTTTCTCTCAGCCCTGCAATGGTTTGTCTCTGTCTCAAAAAAAAAAGAAAACAATCCCTGTCTTCATGGGCCTGCTGTTGAGAGGTGTGCCTGTGCGTACACGCATGCACGCACGCACGCACGCACGCACGCACGCACGCACCCACGCACACACGAGCGCACACACAAACTGCCTGTTGCCTGTATCTGAATGAGTTGTTTTTGGAATGTTCTCTTACACTCACTAATTAACAGGAAATATAGAGTATATATAGAGTATGTAGACATTGTTTACACAATATGTCGTATACATTAATGGTCTTCAATGTCACAATGAAAACTGTCTGAACACAGACATACTCATACACACGTATGTACCTGAATGCATACATGCATGCACGGACATGTACACACAGACACACACATATACACAGACACACACATGCAAACATGCACGGGCATGTGACCACACACAGACACATGCCCGAAAACGTTGGCGTACATGCCCACATACACAAACATGCTCATGAACATGCAGATTTGTACACAAATGTACGTGGAGATGTGAACACACACACATACATCCTCTTCAATACCAACAGTACATTATTTTATAGTGAATGGAGTCTTCCTGTGTACACAGGAAGGTTTGTTTGGCTTCTAAACCTCCCAGGCAATCTAATTTTGTTATACCTTTCAAAATGGTTGCATGATGTTTGGAAAAACAAAGAAAGTGAATGACTGCTACACACCACCATTTAAAAAGGTCACCCGCTCTCCCTTGTTGTATGACCAGTATGGAATGTTGGGACGCTCAGTGTTCTAATTGCATCAGTCTGGAGTTGCCCGCTTCCTGGAGAAAGTTCTGTTTGTTTTCTGGGCCTGGTTTTGTTTTGCATGAACGCGCATTCTCCCCTCCCATCCATTCTGCCAACTGGCTGCTGTACTTCTGTCAGTCACACACCGGTCAGTTTTTGCCGTTCAATACACTCCATGCTTCAGGAGAAGCACGTGATGGCTTGATAAAGAGCAGTCACAGACATCACAGATGAGTTCCGTATTGTTGTGTATACGCACCATTAGCGCCGTTGCCGTGTTAATAAGTCTTGTGTGGCATTCAGACGATAGTGCGCCGTGCTAATAAGTCTCGTGTGGTGTTCAGACGGTAGTGCGCCGTGCTAATAAGTCTCGTGTGGTTTTCAGACGGTAGTGCGCCGTGCTAATAAGTATCGTGTGGTGTTCAGACGGTAGTACGGCGTGCTAATGAGTCTCGTGTGGTGTTCAGACGGTAGTGCGCCGTGCTAATAAGTCTCGCATGGTGTTCAGACGGTAGTGCGCCGTGCTAATAAGTCTCGTGTGGTGTTGAGACGGTAGTGTGCTGTGCTGTGACTTTTTTCCACTGAATCAATTCTGTTTGACTATTCACTGACCAGAATCATCTGGAAGGAAGTGTCTTGATACGGGCTCTGCTTAGATACACACACATACAGTACATGCCCAAGGGCTTGCATAGCACTGTGATGCTTATACTCTGGACTGAATCCCAACCATGCCACCCGCTGTCACTGTCCTGTCAATTGGCCACTGTGTCATCCATAGAGGATGGGCGTCAGTTGACAGGGAATCCCCCATCCCCATTACTCAATAGCAACAGCTGGTAAATCAGATGGCTGCAGCCTGTCTGCATCAGCCGCGCAGTACTCTACTCATATAACATACTTATTTATTGGTTTATTTGTAAGGGACAAGCACAGAAAACAATTGCTAATGCACTGTCCAATGTACTGTGTACGGGGCGGCAGTGTGGTATAATGGTTAAGGAACTGGGTTTGTAACCGAAAGGTTGCAGGTTCGATTCCCAGGTCGGACACTGCCGTTGTACCCTTGAGCAAGGTACTTCACCTGCATTGCTTCAGTATATATCCAGCTGTATCAATGGATGCTATGTATAAATGCAAAAAAAAAAAAAAGATGTGTAAGTCGCTCTGGATAAGAGCGTCTGCTAAATGCCTATAATGTAATGTAATGTAATGTACTGTGCACATGTTTGAAGCCAAAGCTAATTTCTAACACCAGTCCCTTGGATGGGCAACAACGTTACATGAAGACAGTACAAACTATAGAAAATGAATATTAATTACATTCACACAATTACGTTATAATTCATTAAAAATTACTCATTTAAATCATGACTACAATGTTGTCTCATTTTAAGCCAAGCATTTGTTGTTTTAGAGAAATAATGGTAATCCTGAATTTGTTTCAAATTGCCAGGCAGAGTTCCAAAGGTTTATGCCTTTCATTGAAAAGGCCGCTTTTCACACATACCATGCCTTACATCCTACCCACCAAGATTTCTCTCCTCATGGACAACTCAAGTGTTTAGGAGTCATAGGCGTAGTTTAACACAACAATGCTAATACCTACAAAATGGATTGATGAAATTTTGGTAGCTATACTAGCACTCACATCCAGAGCCAAACTCTAAAGAAGAGACTTAATAAAATCAAATGGTGCCGCTGTCGAGTATAATATTTTTAAAAAATATTTAGAAATTAATTAAAACTTGTTGTAGTGATCAATTTTCTCATCTGGAACACATATGTGTACTAAATGTATCACCACCATCTTGGATTGGCCACCATTTTAGAAATGCTGTTTTCAATTTTGTGTCAAGTTTTGGCCTAACCACATGAGTGAGACCTATGTAGCTTTGGTGATGACTATATTGAGAGGAAGAATCTGGCTGTTCAATTGTTGTATTTAGTTTCATTGTTGCACTATGGGAACTTTTCAGTATCTGCTATCTCTAGAAAAAAAACTAATAAAATTGCACATTTCTTGAAGGTCTTCTCAAATTATTCAGTTTAACCAGAGTTAACTGAAGGTGGTGGTCTGAAAACAGTTTGACCTTTCATACATATTCATGTTTAGACACTCATGTCATGCAGCTACATGTGTCTCACATATACCTTCTGAGACTCAATTGTAAAAAACAAAACAATGTAACATGATTACAACAAAATTACAACTTTTTGCTTGGACCCTGTGTATATTTACTTTTGTTATTATTATTATTATTATTATTATTATTATTATTATTATTATTATTACTTTGTATTATTATTATATACCATCAAACAAAAATAGCATTCACTCATTAAACATAGTTCTTATGTATACTGAGACAGTAAGACACAGCACTTGTTTCAATATAATGCATCAAATTCCATTGGAATTCAATACAGGTCAAAGATTACCCCGTCTGTAAACAAGAGGT
This sequence comes from Ilyophis sp. 1 JC-2022, assembly GCA_022702515.1. Classification (NCBI taxonomy): domain Eukaryota; kingdom Metazoa; phylum Chordata; class Actinopteri; order Anguilliformes; family Synaphobranchidae; genus Ilyophis; species Ilyophis sp. 1 JC-2022. The sequence goes on along the minus strand of CM040405.1, from coordinate 107,794,679 downwards.
ATTAATAAAAAAACGAATCTTTACTCAAATTGTAAAAAAAAGTTTAAACAACCATACTCTGGAGGAACAGTTGTTGACGTAGCTTAATTTGAGAAATATATTTTTTTTTTAAAACTGAACCGGATCATTTCTGACCCACATACGCATCTAAGGGTTAAATAACTCAGGAACCACACCCGTGTGGAAGCTCCTGCTTTCAATGTACTTTGTATCCCTCATTTACTCAAGTGTTTCCTTTATTTTGGCAGTTACCTGCACATGACAGCACCTTAATTTATGTGTCCTTACTGTTAAAATCTGCATCACTTTCATTAGCATGGCTCCTGTTTCTCATGTATTGTAACCTCTCTCTCATAATGGCCTGAATACATTTATACATGCATATATCTTATCACAATAACACTGTTATTATGTGTTTTTCAGAGCTACAGGAACATCAAGGAAAGGTATGTAGACTCTTTGTTAAGGTTCCTGATCAGAACTGGACCCAAATGCATGACTCAGAGACAGAACTCACAAAAAGCTCCCAAAGAGCGTTTATTAGCTACAGCAAACTCTTGTAGCGAGAGAGGGGAAGGGACTGAATCCTGGATAGGGCAGAACCAGAGGGCAGAGCAGGAGAGGGAAGCAGGCAAAGAGCTGGATGGTGACTGAATCCTGGGTAGGGCATAGCAGGGGCAGAGCGGGATGCGGGAAGCAGGGAAGCGTGGCTTGGAACAGGCAGGAAGGCGGGTACAAATAGAAAGTCAAGATTAATAGTTAATTCAGCAAGACAAGACTTAGACCGAGTTCCAAACTTGCCATGACCGAGGTAACAATGAACAAGACTTAACGAACGGGCAACATGACAAAGAACAACAGGAGAATATACAGTATAGCGTGGTAAATGAGATAATGAGTGATTGCAGCGTGAGAATGTATGCGAGAGTGATTGAGCGGTAATGAGCGCGTGAGGAATGCAAACGGGGAAGAAATGTAATTGGCTGGGGAATTAGTGAGGGCGAAATGGACAAACAAGAAAGAAAACCACGCCAAACCCGCACAACACAGAAAACAGACGGGGAAACATGACAAGAAACGTGAGGAAAAGGGGAAAACACGGAGCACAAACAGGGATGAGGACTGAGAGAAAATGGAGAGCGTAACACTCTCACTTCATTTAGTCTTTTCTGTTTAAGTCACTTCAAACTCTGAAGCTTCACTGACTCCTGCTTGTCATTACAGAGCCCAGTGCACACTGCAGGATCCAGAGCTGCTCTTAGGGGCGCTGATAGGCCAAACACCTGGGCAACCTGAAGTTCAGAGAAGATGCTGGAGATGGTGCAGTACAGTGAGTATCTGGGAGAAGATGCTGGAGATGGTGCAGTACAGTGAGTATCTGGGAGAAGATGCTGGAGATGGTGCAGTACAGTGAGTATCTGGGAGAAGATGCTGGAGATGGTGCAGTACAGTGAGTATCTGGGAGAAGATGCTGGAGATGGTGCAGTACAGTGAGTATCTGGGAAAAGATGCTGGAGATGGTGCAGTACAGTGAGTATCTGGGAGAAGATGCTGGAGATGGTGCAGTACAGTGAGTATCTGGGGCAGATGCTGAAAAACATGTTTTTTGCAAGTATTTAATGAGCACAAAAAACTGAAGAAAAAAGCTGTATATTGACATGGTGTAAAATAAAAGCAGATTTGATTCATTCATTTTCATAAAGCAATTGGGTTTTATGTTTCAATACTAAATAACTATAACTATAGTATATTATATATATCCACAATTATTATATACAATATACTGTGTATATAACCCAATCTGAATAGAGTATTTGAAATGTGTCGCCTCGTTCAGCCTTTTAAACATCTTTCTTGATATTTCATCTCCTGTGCTGCTGGACCCCAACACTGCAGCCCCCCCAGGCTCTCTCTGATGATCTGACCACTGTGAGATACAGAGATACATACCAGACATATCCTGACAACCCAGAGAGGTTTAAACCCTGTGTGAGTGTGCTGGGATCTGAGGGGTTTACCTCAGGGAAACACAGCTGGGAGGTGAATGTGGGGAACAAACCTGAGTGGGATGTAGGAGTGGTGAAAGAGTCCATCATTAGGAAGGGAAAGATAACATACAGCCCAAAGAGAGGATTCTGGGTCATGATGCTGAGGAATGGTGATCATTACAGTGCAGCTGCAGTTACTAACCTCACACTGAAGAGGAAACCCCAGAGCATCAGAGTGCAGCTGGACTATGACAGGGGGAAGGTGTCCTTCTTTGACTCCAGTGACATGTCCCACATTTACACTTTTACAGACACATTTACTGAGAGAGTGTTCCCATGCTTCTCTCCCTATTTGAAACAAGATGGGAACGATGCACCCCTGCAAATATGCCCAGTGAAAGTGTCTGTAACAGTGATGTCATCCCAGTGAAAGTGTCTGTAACAGTGACGTCGTCCCGGTGTCAGTAAAAAATAACAAATTAGAGATGTTGTACTGAAGGGAATAGGGAAAATCTATTAATAATTATGTTTTCTTTATTTTATTTTCATCATTATTTTGTTGAGAGTCATATTTTAACATACTTAGACAAAACTTTATTTCATATAATGTTTGTTGTACAAACTTTGTACATAAAGCCGATGCTCTTGTGGTGAAGTCAAATGCATTTATACCTGATCAATGTCATTCCTGTCTAACTGGATTCATCAGCCAGTTTACAAGCTTGAAATGTGTGAGTATGATGAGCACTCGTTAGTTTGATTCCATCAGCCTCTTGTGCTTTTCTCAGATTTTACAGATTCAGTGAAGAATCAATTCACTCTGTCAGAGCCATGCTGTAGGATTTACCTCTGGGCCGTTAGTAGGCTTATCTACACACCTGTCATTGTCTCAAACTGTTTTCATTCCTTTTCTGTGACACAATTATTATATGACAATTAGTAGAATAATCAACCATAATTAAATGCTTGACCTTGGCAAGTAATCACAAAGCTTTCTCTGATTGTGTCTCTCCTAGCATTCTTTTTTCTTAAATCAGGGAAGAGAATTCAAATAAATAAATAAAAAACACATTCCATTGAGTAAAAAACAGCAGAATTGTTTTAAAGAATAAGGTATATATTTTTTATTTAAATCCCTTTGTTTGTTTCAAAGGGCACTTATAGTAATGTGAAATAAAGCTTAGCAAACAGTTAGGCTTCTTCAGGTTGGTGAAAACATCAGTGCTATTTTATGAGCATTAAACTGCTTAGACCAGATAAATGGTAAATTACAGAGTCAATATCTCCTAAATTCTGGCATGAATTCTCATTGTTTTCTTCATAATCCAGGAATGCAAACCAAAACAGGTTGACAGTAATGATCACTTTAAAGATAAGATTGCTGAAGGCCCAGTTCTAGATCCAGTGCTGCACTACTGCTCCCTGTAAATCCCTCCAGAGCAGTCAGTTCAGGCACATTATCATCTCTGTGCACCCAGCACCTTTACTGGAGTTCATCCTGTGCAGATATTCACTCACACATTAACACTAAAGGCTCTCTCAGGACATACAGTACAGTAGAGACAATGGAGACAGCAGATAACTGCACCTTTTCTTTTGGGTGCATTGAGGAAGCTAATAGGGTACCTTTAGTCCAAAAGCCTCTTAACTGCATCTAATAACTTATAAGAAATTGAGTGCTCTTTTAAAATTAAATAAATCTTGAGGAATAAAGGGCAAATCAATAGTTTACCAGGACGTTTGTGTCTGAATTTTATGAATTATCTGAATTATATAAATACATATTGTACTGCTTTTACTTACTGTGTCCAGGAGCTGTAATGTTGGGCTGGGGGATACTTAGGGAAGTTGAGGTGTTATGTGGGCATTGAGGTACTTTGCTGTCTGTTAAATGTACTCATATAAAGTTTTCTAAAACCTTTTAGCCACATATTATGAAAGAAATACAAAGTACCTATATTTAGGGCGTAGTATACACTGTAAAATAATATTAATATTTACGAGCAATATACCATAAAATTTAATTCATGTTAATTTGAATGTATTCTGCATTTTTCTAAACAAATAAAAATGTCAGGTGACTTTTATTGGCAGTTGTTACATTTTTTGTCCATGTTAACACACTTAAAACACAAAACTGGTCATTTGTTGTTGTTTTTTTCAAGAGCCAGTGAGTGGAATTTTACACAATGAATGTATGTCTACAAGGCAATATAAATAAAAAATATATTGAAAGACAACACAACATTTCTCCCAATATTTTCAGATTTTTTCTGTCATTCAACTAGTATGGTCTGCTAAACATGAATTAAATGTATGTATTTTTACAAATCAATGTCAGTAAAAATACAATACAACCTAATAATTATCTTGTTAATTAACATAAATAAATAAACAAATACACTCAAGTCCTTGGCACAGAGACAGTATCAACCGTTGTCTGGGTCATGGGTGTCTGTTCTAACCACTACACTACTTCTATGGACTGAGAGCAACAAGCACCAATTATAGCATGGTCACATGGAAACCAAGGTTACAGGCACTATTGCTGCATTCTAGACAGAGTCAGATGTGGGGGGTGCGGGGAGGGGGCATGTTTAAATATTAATATATGTTTTAACATATTAACTTTCATGCTTTCTTGTGATGGAGTGAAAACAGTGGGTGCAACATTCTACATTTACACATTTTTTGAAAAAAAGATATTGAATTGCATTGAATATGTGGCTGTCATCATTGTGCTAAGCTAAGTTTATCAAACAGATTTACAGTTATGCAGTTACTATTTACTGTATGCATGTTATTATTATTTTACTGTATAATGACATTTGGTGGCTACTGATAAATACAGTTCTCTGCAGGTAAAAGTTTTGTACTTGGCTTGCAGGTTCTTTGATTGAACTTAAGTTTCTTTTTGTTTATTTTGTCACATTATAGTGTCTTATTTAAGTATTCAACAGACCATTGATTTTGAAATTCATTCTTCTCTGTGTAATATCAGACACGTTAAAATAAAATGCTCTGATGAAGGCAGTAATGCTGAAACGCGTTATTTTAATGTGTGCCTAATAATAAATAGTAAAAGTAAGGAGTCTGTATTTTTTCATTATTTTTGGATGTGCTACCTCACTCGTGTTTATGAGTAGTTTGATCTGTCAACGTATTTTTGGGCTCAGCACTCCTCAGTGTTGGAATGCACACTTTTTTAAATCTTCAATATCAACATTAAAATAAACTTCAACAAACGAAAAATGAATTAAGTGTCTTATTTCTACATAAAAAGAGCTACCGAGATAAACATTGGAAAGTGGTCTACAAAACCACTGCTCCAGCAAATCAGGTTTGGACATTGAGAAGAGATGGAACTGTGTCTTTGAATCAGACAGGGAATCTGGCACCTGATGTGTCCTGCTCAGACTCCTGGGAAAAACAGTTTAAGCATTTTAATTATTTTTGACATTAAAGTGTCCTGGGGAATGATACAAGAGCATAGGATTTATCAAAGTTAAGGTTTGGATAGCCTATAGTTAAGGGCTCTATTTTCCGGCTGGTGCATGGTGGGTGGCGAGCCAGCGTATCGGGGAAGTGCCATTTTCGAGGTCATTTTGGTGCAAGAGTAGACTGTTATTCGCAAGGTGAGACCACGTTTACGGCGAAAATCGCACCACAGCTTATGGCAAGTTGCTAATTTCGGGGCTTTCTCAAGCAATGCGTGCTGGAACCTATTAAAAAGCCAATCACCGTTTTGTGGATCATATGTGCTCAAATCTGACTTTGAAATAAATCCCCCCAAGCAGGAAAAATGAATACTTTGCATTTATTGTTTGTTGTCTTTTTTATGTTAGGCCAAACCCTGTATTTATTCATGTTTTTAATTGTTCTTACACCCGCCTGTAATGAGAAGAATGACAAACTTGGTGCATACATTCACTCTTATTGCACATATAGCACTAAAAACGCACCTCTTAACTCAATTACATTCAACTAAATCAATGAAAAGAGGTCATTTGATTAGTTATGGTTGAATCCAGCTGAAGCACACCCACTGATAAATATTCAGCATAATGCAGCACATTTTCAACCTGCGCAGCATGCTGTGAGCAGTGCTCCTCGACTCAGCTCCGAAAATCGCAAAATTCAGTAGCGATGGAGTGAAACATGAAGCAAGTGTAAAATATTGTTGATAAAGCTAGTACCTAAAACAACCACTAGGTGACAGCAATGTACTGTGATCTGGGGTCAGAATCAAGGGGCCAAGACTGGGCTTTCCTTTTGAAGCTCATTTCCTGGTTGGGCTGGGAGCCGCCATATGTCTTTCACCACGTAAGTCAATGGCAGCAATGTGGTCAAAATACTCTAAAAAATTTAATTGCAATAGGTGCCTTTCCTTCATCTAATGCCTGTGCATGTGCTGATTTTTTTAAAATATTGTGTCGTTTGGACAGGGTATTAATATTTGTTCAGGACCAATCAGAGGGACAGGTTGAATCCTGGGGTCACTGCTATATGGTTCTCACTGCCCTCACTCGGACGGGTGGGACCAGAAGGGGGAGACAACAGTCATTGGTCTAAAACGCATCATGGCATCATGGGACCTTTACACAGTCTATACTTGGGACAGAGAGACACGCTGTATTTTTGAGCGGAAGTCAATGGAGAACATCCTTTAGAAGCCTACCATGAACAAGCTGTTGTTTTGTGGACGCAGTTCGTAACATAATAAATTGATTGCCTTTTCACTCATCTTCAACATGTTGTAACAACAAAGATGTAAAACGGTAACACTGGAATATATTTTCTGAGAAAGAATCTATGTCCTGTAATGTAAAAGGCCTAATCTAATCATAAATGAAACACTGAATTAAACTAAATTTATTTTGTGGGCTACATCCTAATTTGCCACCCATGCCCACCCTTTTCTCCAGCACAACAGACTGAGTACCACAAGCCTGATCAGCAGCTTTGTTCCGGTTTTGAACCACATAGGGTGTGTTCAGTCCAAAGTTCAGCAAAAGTGAAAGTGAAAATATCAGAGTGAGAGACGGAGTCTGTGAAATGGCAGCTAAAGCTTTTATTCCTGAGGATGAACTCTGTTGTTCTGTATGTTGTGATATATTTAAAGAGCCTGTTCTCCTGAAATGTAGCCACAGCTTCTGTAGAGTGTGTCTGCAGCAGTATTGGGAAGAGAAGAGCTCTCGAGAGTGTCCCATATGCAGGAGCAAGGCCTCTGTGGAGGATCCTCCTGTAAACCTGGCTTTAAGGAGCATTGTGGAGCTTTTCTTAAAGCAGAAGAGTGAGAGTGAAGCTGCAGAGAAAAGTGAAGGTGTTGTGAAGAGTGAAGCTTGTTGCAGTCTTCATGGAGAGAAACTCCTGTTCTTCTGTGAGGAGGACCAGGAGCCTCTCTGTGTCGTGTGTCAAACATCAAAAAAGCACAGAAACCACCCAGTCTGTCCAGTGGAAGAGGCTGCACTGGACATGAAGGTATTTGATTTTAAATGTCAACAATTTGATACTCTTAATTAAATATGAATAAAATGTCTCAGTGTAAAACATTCAGTTCTGACAGACAGCTGTGGTATGAGGTCTTATACATTCTTATACACTTAATACATTCAGTGGAAGAGAGAGCACTGGATCTGAAAGTCTTGTTTTTAACCGTCAAAGCATGATTAAGTGTTTTATATCATTGAGTACAATTTCATATGAGTAAAATGTAGGCTGGGTTAAGTCTTGACTGACAGACTCTTGGGGGCCTTTTATAGAAATTATGGCACACAGGAAGCACTGAAATACATTGCTTTTACAGTGCGATTGTAAGAATATGTAACAATGATGTTTCAAATGAGGTGTACTGACAGCACAAATTGAGATATTACACAAGAAATAATAAAATTCAAGACCCAATAAATCTACTGTTATATATGCTGTTATTGAGCAACAACTAAGAAGTATAGACATCCACAATGTATAACTGATGAAGACAGACAACACTACAGTCACCTATACTATACATCCAAGAAAATCTTGTAATAAGTTAAACCAATATTATAAATGCTTCAACATTTCTTACAGTCTTCTATAAATTATATGAACAACCCAGTAAAATAATTGTTTTGTAATCCTATGTGCTGCAGAACTAGACTGGATTAATTGGACTGAAAACACATAATAACATAAACGTTTATGATGCACTATGAGTATGTTTCAGTTTCACTGATCTTTAGTTAAGTTGTAGCATGGCTGTTTTCTCTACTACATTTCCCATGTTCTTAAAAAGTTACACTGATATTTTATTGCAGCAGGGGTATTACTGTGCCATTTGTATCTTTCTGTAAGTGATAATTGGTTCATTACTCTCCAAGGAGGAACTCAAGCCTGCACTTAATCTTATTAAAGAAAACTTCTTCAGTTTTTCTGAGGTTGAACAAGAATGTAAAACAACAGCAGAACACATCAAGGTGAGTTAAGAACTGTGGAATTCTTTTTATCTACACAAAAACACAAAAACATCATGTTTGGTTAATATTGTGTTTGACAGGTATAACGAACACAATGTCATACATAAAACATAAGTACACTATTTAGGTTTAAAATTGTGTGTTCGAATTACAGAGTCAAGCCCAGCACACAGAGATTCAAGTAAAGGCAGAGTTTGAGAAGCTCCACCAGTTCCTGCGAGAGGAAGAGGAGGCCAGACTCGCGGCCCTGAAGGAGGAAGAGGAGCAGAAGAGCCAGATCATAAAAGAAAAGTTGGAACAAATCACAACACACATCTCCACCCTTTCAGACAAAATCACAGCTGTTGAGAAGGCCATGAAAACTGAAGACATCTTCTTTTTAAAGGTATAGGAGCTTGATTTAGTGACAGTGTTCTGGGTTTATACCGTCTAATTCCAGCCATTTTGAGATCCACAGTTTGTTACTGTGATACATCAGTGGCAATTTTCAATAACAGGTCAGTGGGGGAGGCCCCACCAGCAGAATGGGGAAGATGAGAATAAACTGGTAACAAGCAACTTGTTACATTGGGATATATATTAAACAATTATATTTTATATATTTCCCTTTTCTATACTATATTATAAAATTGTTTATCACATTTCCATTGGAGATTCAATCCAATAATTTTAAATTATTTTGAGCATAGCCTAGCTTCTACTCCAATTAGCATGCATACACTTTGCTGACATGTATAGACGATCTGTTTTCTGGTTTTCTGCTAGCCAATAGCTCATTGTTTACTCTCATTACATTATAGACATTTAGCAGATGCTCTTATCCAGAGCGACGTACATAGTGCATTTTCAAACTAGGAACAAGAGCGTTTAAAAACAACCCTAAAAAAGCAAATATGAATCTAAGTACTAGGCGCAGTCAGTTTGATTGGGTTTTTTTTTTTGGGGGGGGGGGGGGGGGGGTAATTAAAAAACATTAAAAAAAATATTCACAGGGAGGTAGGGGGGGGGGGAGAGAGGTGCAGCTTGAAGAGGTGAGTTTTCAATCTGCGCTTGAAGGCGGTCAGACTTTCTGCTGTTCTGACCTCCACGGGGAGGTCATTCCACCACCGTGGGGCCAGGACAGACAGACGTCGAGACCGGGTGCTAGTATGAAGAGGGGGTGTACCAGTCGTCCTGAGGAGGCGGAACGCAGGGATCTGGCAGGTGTGTAGGGTCTGATTATTTTTTGGAGGTATGGAGGGGCAGATCCTCGGACTGCCTGGAAGGTGAGCACCAATGTTTTGAATTTGATGCGAGCCATCACCGGTAGCCAGTGGAGGTCAATGAGCAGGGGGGTGACATGGGAGTGTCGGGGGAGGTTGAAGACCAGGCGCGCTGCTGCGTTCTGGATAAGCTGAAGGGGTCTAATGGCTGATGCTGGCAGGCCAGCCAGGAGAGAGTTGCAATAGTCCAGGCGGGACAGCACCATTGCTTGGACCAGGAGCTGGGTTGAGTGGGTGGTGAGGAAGGGGCGGATTCTCCTGATGTTGTACAGGAAGAACCTGTACAGGAAGGGATAGGGTCGAGGGCACAAGTAGTAGGGCGATGGGAGAGTAGGAGATGGGACACATCGGTTTGAGAAATGGGAGAAAAGGTGGAGAAACAGGGGGGGGACACAGAAGGGGTAGAGAGAGGAAGAGAGTGGGAAACAGTGTCTGTGAGGGGAGGGGGAGTGGGGCTGAAGGAGCTGCGGATGTCTGCGATCTTCTCATCGAAGGAATCTGCAAAGTCGTCTGCAGTGAACGAGGAATGAGGAGCAGGAGGGGGTTTGCTGAGGAGGGAGGAGAAGATGGAGAACAATTGATGGGGGTTAGAACTGTGTTTGCAAATTTTTGTGTGATAGTAAGTTACCTTAGCGGCGGTGTCTGCTGTAGAGAACGCCGCTAGGAGAGTCTGGTAGGAGGAGAGGTCTTATGCGTCTCTGGATTTCCTCCACATCCTCTCTGCTGCGCGGAGACCGGCCCTTGAGGTGCGCAGGGCGTCGGACATCCACGGGCAGGGAGGAGATAGGCGTGTGGGCCCTTAGACAAGAGGGCAGAGAGAGTCAAGTGATGTGGAGAGAGCTGTGAGAAGGGTGTCAGATGCAGAGTCGATAGAGTTGAGAGAAGGGTTTGAGAGGGGGGAGGGAAGCAGTGACACAGGGAGCAAGAGAGGAGGGCGAGAGGGAGCAGAGGTTACGGCGGACAGAGACAGTGGGGGTGTGGGGAGGGGAGGGACGGTGTGGGACAAGAGGAAGAGAGAGGTGGAGCCGACAATAAGTCAGCCCCTAACTGTCGTTAAAATCAACAAACTGAAACATTTTTATGTGCTGGCCTGTGGTTCTCCACAGTATTTGGCTGTGTGCCAAAGTTACCTTGTTCTGTCACAATGTAGCTGTAACTTACTAATCAGGTAGCCTGTCAAAAGTGAGCATAAATAATCCATGAACCCTGATTGTGATTCCAACAGTTATGTTGGGTTCACCGAGGTCAGTGTTGGTAAAAATGTTTATACTTTGCTGTGTGTCAATAGTGTTTCTTGAAAAGAGTGTTCAGTGTCAATACAGTGTTTCTTGACACTCACTTCTTTGTGGAGTTTGTGGACAATCACCTACCATGCAAGTGACTGGGCGGCTGTGGCTCAGGAGGTAGAGCGAGTCGTCCGCTGATCGCAGGGTTGGCGGTTCGATCCCCGGCTCCTCCTGTCCACATGTCGAAGTGTCCTTGGGCAGGACACTGAACCCCAAATTGCTCCCAATGAGCAGGCTAGCACCTTGCATGGCAGCTGCCGCCATTGGTGTGTGAATGCGTGTGTGAACAGGTGAGTGAGAGGCCATTGTAAAGCGCTATATAAGTGCAGTCCATTGACCATTTACTTTAAATTAACACTATACTGATATTCAATTGATATGAGTGTCAACATGGGACAATCAAAATAAAGTGTTACCAATGGTTTTCTATGTGTGACCGGGGCACGTATGAGCCCCAGACTGCTAGATCCCAACTACGCCACTCTGGGAATTTCACCCAGAGATTACCCAATTACTACACAAGTTCTTTAGTAAAGAGAGTGAGCAGAGACATGGGTTTCCAGTTTCAAACAGTATAACTTTATTGGTTCACAGATGAGACAAGGTAAAATGGATCCACGTTACTTATAAAAATAGATTTTCAATTTAAAAGATATTCCTACACTGGGCACATTACCAGGACAGGGGGAGGGTGCCAGGGAAGTCTACAGGAGGAGGGGAGTGAAGGGGAGGGAGTAAGCACTTCACCACCACCAGTAGGCTAGATAAGAAATACACCATTAGTTTGCACTCACTGCAAAACAAGCAAAGGACACGGGTTAGACTACAAGCAGATATCATGCACTAGAAACAATTACTCACACTCAGTCACACTAAATAGAAGAGGCACACGAGATTATAAAACAAAGCAATGGTAGCATGCAATAGAAGCCCCAAAGTGAAGCCTCCACCTGCAGGAATATAGCCACCCAACTGTCCTGTTACTGGCAAGTAACCCAGCGCTAGCCTATCAGAACCCCTTATTAGTTAGCCACAGTTGGTTTACAACAGAAACAATTAAAGGTCAAAAGAAACAAATAAGGATCTTCTGTGTCAGAAAATAATCTAAACCAATTAATGAAAAGGTAACCCAAAACTAACTAACAGACAAAAACAGCAGTGGCACAGAGCTCCTCCTGATAGGACAAAAAACACAATATTAACCACTTAAATTAATTACAATTAAGTGCAGGAAAACCAACCAGGCAGCCATACTGCATTACCTGTGCAACTACAGCAGAATTAGGTCATGTGGGACATCACCATCATCAGAGTCCTCATTCCTATTATGAGAAGCATACAATATTACCTATCATATGTTGTGATATTACTCGGTATATTGCTTGAATAAAAGCGCCCACTAGATGAACCTGTACCATTTCAACATTTAAAAGATGTAACAAACTAACTAGGCACGAAGAGTGGCATACCTGGAAGCTACGCGTAACGGTGACCAAACCATTCTTCATGTACAGCTGTACGAATGCCCGGGAAAGGGCTCACGCTACCTCCAGTCCTACTACAAACACTCTCCACACAACGGGGTCAAGTCTGTCACTACCTGCACACTACTCCTTTTAAATGATCTGTTAGACTAGGAAGTATACAAGTATCACCTGTTCTCACTCACGGTGATTATGCAAGTGTCACCTGTTCTCACTCTCGGTGATTACGGGGCGTGGCCAAACTTACTGGTGGAAGCTCAACCCATTACATATGCTTTACTTTTTTGTCTGAATGTGTCACAAAATCATTTCAATGTAAAGAGACCTGTATAATTTAGAGAAGCCTTCATTCAATTGCTGAAGTAACTCAGAAACCACACCCGTGTGGAAGCTCCTGCTTTCAATGTACTTTGTATCCCTCATTTACTCAAGTGTTTCCTTTATTTTGGCAGTTACCTGTACTACAGCACCTTCATTCATGTGTGCTTACTGTTAAAATCTGCATCACTTTAATTAGCATGGCTCCTGTTTCTCACGTATTGTAACCTCTCTCTCATAATGGTCTCTATTAAATACCTTTATCAATGCATATATCTTATCACAATTATGCTGTTATTATTTGTTTTTCAGAGCTACAAGAACATCAAGGAAAGGTATGTAGACTCCACCTCATTTAGTCTTTTCTGTTTAAGTCACTTCAAACACTAAAGCTTCACTGAGTCCTGCTTGTCATTACAGAGCCCAGTGCACACTGCAGGATCCAGAGCTGCACTCAGGGGCGCTGATAGATGTGGTCAAACACCTGGGCAACCTGAAGTACAGAGTCTGGGAGAAGATGCTGGAGACGGTGCAGTACAGTGAGTATCTGGGGCAGGTGGTGAACATTTGTATTGTTTTGCAAGCATTTCATGAACATGTGAAACTGAAGAAACAAGCTGTATATTGAAATGTTGTAAAATAAAAACAAGGCACCCAGTCTCAGTTCCCTCCAAGTTTAGAAAGATCCTAAAAGAAGATCCTGCTTATCACAAGCAAACATAGAATTAACATAAAATATAAAACCTCATTAACAATATGGATTATTAGCTGTCTGTACATTTGATTTGCTATGAAATGTGTTCATTGATTTATTCATTTTCATAAAGCAGATGGGTTTTATATTTCAGTAATAAATCACTATAGTATATTATAATTATATACAATGTACTGTATATGTGATCTGATCTGAATAGAGTATTTGAAATGTGGCGCTTCTTTCAAATTTTTCTTCTTGATATTTCAGCTCCTGTGCTGCTGGACCCTAACACTGCACATGCCTCTCTCTCTCTTTCTGATGATCTGATCACTGTGACACACACAGGTACAGAGCAGAAATGTCCTGACAACCCAGAGAGGTTTAAACCCTGTCCGTGTGTGCTGGGATCTGAGGGGTTTAGCTCAGGGAAACACAGCTGGGAGGTGAAGGTGGGGAACAAACCTAAGTGGGATGTAGGAGTGGTGAAAGAGTCCATCACTAGGAAGGGACATATAACATACAGCCCCAAGGGAGGATTCTGGGTCATGATGCTGAGGAATGGTGATCATTACAGTGCACCTGGAGTTACTAAGCTCACACTGAAGAGGAAACCCCAGAGCATCAGAGTGAAGCTGCACTATGACAGGGGGGAGGTGTCCTTCTTTGACTCCAGTGACATGTCCCACATTTACACTTTTACAGACACATTTACTGAGAGAGTGTTCCCATACTTCTGTCCCTGTTCAAAACAAGATGGGAATGATGCACCCCTGCAAATATGCCCAGTGAAAGTGTCTGTAACAGTGATGTCATCCCAGTGAAGGTGTCAGTAAAATACTACAGTTGTGGTACTGAAAAAATATTATTGAAAAAATTATATTCACTTTCTTTTCATCTTTATTATGTTGAGGGTTAATTAACTGTACATGGACTTTTGATCATGTACATACTGATGCAGGCAGTATCTTCTGGGTTTTGTTTTTTTATCAGGTTTTGTTTTTTATTTTATTGTTTTTATCAGAATAATTAGACAAAACTATGTCATGTAATGTTTGTACATAAAGCAGATGTGTTCTTGTGGTGAAGTCAATTGCTTTCAAAATCTTTCCTGTCTAACTGGGTTCATCAGCCAGTTTACAAGCTGGAAATGCATGAGTATGATGAGCACTCGTTCGTTTGATTCCATCAGTCTCTTGCGCTCTTTTCACATTGTACTTTACAGATTCAGTGAAGAATCAATTCACCCTGTCAAGTTGATTACAGTAATCAACCATAATTAAATCATTGACATTGTCAAGTAATTACAAAACTTTCTCTGATTGTGTCTCTCATAGCATTCATTCATCAAATCATGTTAGAGATGCTAATTACCTAAAAGCATTCCACTGAGTTAAAATCAATTGTATCATTTTACAGAATAGAGTATATTTTTTATTTAATCCCCTGCTTTATTGTATAGTTCACTAGCTAATAGCAACATTCACTAAATTCTACCAAAGAAACTTCAGTTTGCTGAAAATGTCAGCGCTTTTAGGAGCTCTAAACTGCCTCAGTCATAATTAAGTAATTGATCTTAGCAAGTAATCACAAAGCTTTCTCTGATTGTGTCTCTCATAGTATTCCTCTTCATATAATCAGGGAAGAGAATTCAAATTACAAAAAAAAGGTTCCACTGACTAAAAAACAATAAAATTATTTTAAAGAATAAGGTATAAGATATTTTCTTTACTGGGGCACTTATAGTAGCGTGCAGTAAAGCTTAGCAAAGAGTTAAGCTTTTTCTTAAGTTTGTTGAAAGCTGATTTTTTTATGTACATTAAACTGCCTGATTTTAACAGACTAGATACATCATTATTTACGGAGTCAATATTTCTTAAATTCTGGCATGAATTCAAATAGTTTTTTTTCATAACTAGAGAATGCAAATCAATGTTGACAGTAACCACCAGTTTTAAGATAAGATTACTGAAGGCCCAGGTCTACATCCTGTGGTGCACTACTGCTCCCTGTAAATCAATTAGTTCAGGCACATTATCATCTCTGCGCACCCAGTGGCTTTGCTGGAGTTCATCCTGAGTTCATTTTATGAATTATCTGAATTATATGAGTACATATTGTACAGTACATCACTGCTTTTACTTACTGTGTCGAGGAGCTGTAATGTTGGGCTGGGAGATACCTGGGGAGGTTGAGGTGTTAGGTGGGCATTGAGGTATTTTGCTGTCTGTGACATTTACTCATATAGAGTTTTCTAAAACTTTTGATTCAAGAAATATGTTATTCTGAAAGAAATATGAACAAAGCTCTACAAAAATGAAAAAAAAAATTATTTCTCAGAAAAAAAATCACCGCACAACATTCAATCGCCCTGTACGTGTAAACATAATATGCGACATCCGACTCATTAGTTAGTTAGTTTTTCGGATTAGACATGGAGTAAGTCATTAGAGACAAATACATAAAATAAATAAAAATCAGCATGGACATGTAGTTTGCTTCCAGCTAGCTCTCAAATGATTAATTCACATTTGTTTCCATTCAAGCATGCAGATAAATCATTTGCACTGTTTGGTTCCACATCATTCTCTTCATCCTTTCATATAAAATCACATGTTAAAGTGACTCGTTGCCTCATTTGAGGGGTTGAAAGGAATGTAACACAAAAGAAGTGAAAGAAGTGGTAGACACTGAAACACGTGGCAACACTCTGGAGTATTAGTGGCCAGTGAGCAGGCAGAGGCACACCTAACCATTCTGACTGAAAGTGTTCATTGAAAGCTACAGAGAGAGACGACACTTTGCCCAGCTTCAGTGGAATTTGGTCGCAGCAGGGTAAAATGCCGGATTATAAGTTTAGCAAATGTGTCAATTACTTGACTGCGGCTCACTCTGTCCGAGACACCTCTTTCCACTGCCATAATGATTAGATATAACCGCTGCTGTTCAGTGGGAGCACTGGAACTTTCCACCGCCCGTGTGCACTGTCACCATCAACATGACGAGCTGTCACAAACCACTCTGAAACTATACCCCAATATTGAAAATAAACACACATCATTATTTAATATCACCCATGAGTTCTGTGTGCAGGTGGACAAACTGCTCATTTGTGCTACTCAATAAGTCTCCCTACCACCCTCTCCTTCTCTCTCTCTCTTTCTCTCTCTCTCTCTCTCTCTCTTTCTCTTTCTTTCTGGAAAAGCTCTATATTACAACCATTGACATGAAAAATCACAAACAAGCACGCACGCACACACACAAACACACCGCATCATAAGCTCTACCCAACCTCTCATTTGGGTTGTGTTCTCGTCATGCACACAGGCTCGAGTTTTGCGAGTCTATGTTGACTTGAGGCCTGCATGCTAATCCGATTGGCTAAACTCAGGGGAACTAACCACAGATGGAAGTGCCAACAAAGGTCATGCAGCCCAAAAACAAGGACGCAAAATTGCAGAGTGATGGGCCAATCGAAACCTGTAGCAGTTCATCAGCCATGTTTATTCAAATGTTGCAGGTTCAACTTCAGTTGTAGCTCACTGAAAACAATCGAGAAACCGGCACGTGTACGGACTATATTTTTACAATGTTTGTTGTTGTTTTTTACTGTTGTGTTTATGTACTAGAATTTGGTATTTGGATTTTGGGGTTTCCTTTTTTGATTGTGATTGTTTAATTTTTGATGTCTTGGGGTTTCTTTGTTACGTATGGAGGTTTTTTTATTGTTATTAAAACCCTCCATACATAACAATGTTTGGTATGCGATTGCCCTGTGTGTGTTCTTTTGTTCTTATGATGAGGAGTTTTTGAAAGAAAGATGTTTGCAGGGATGGTTTCGATTAATAGGCTGATGTGATGAGAGACACAGCGAACCTTCTTGCGACGGCACGTATGGATGTGTCATCCTGGAGGAGCTGGACTACCTGTGCAACCTGAATGGGCTGCAGGTACAGCCTCATGCTACCAGTAGTGACAAGGGCACTAGCAAAATGCAAAACTAGAGAAAAATCAGTCCGGAAGGCTAAGGAGAGAGAAATGGTCTGTGGCCACCACTTGAAAAACCATTTACTTTTTGGGGGTTGTCTTGCTGTTGCCTCTCTTGTCCATCTGTTGTCACTTTCATTTGCACCAAAGCAGGTGAAATTGATTCACAATCGTTTATGCTTCCTAACTGGACAGATCGATATCCCAGAAGTTTAATTGACTTGGTGTTATACTGTGTTGATTAAGTGTTCCCTTAATTTCTTTTAGCAGTGTATATTGGGCCACTTTTATAATGCACTGTGATTATGTATGGGCAGGTTCTGAAAACCCTTGGCCGTGACCGGATACGTTCCCTTAACCCCTTTGAGGGCGCATATTTGAGTCAACTTCGTCAAAAGGTTTTTGAGTGGGCGACTTTTTCTCACAAATGGGCACTTAAAATACCAGGATGAAACCCTTATTTCTGGGATTTTGTTGAGGGGATTCAGGACACACTCATCTACAAAACTGTGCACTCATTTTTTTAGTGAAAACTAAAACTTGTAGTACAAGAGTGGGATGTATTACAAACTACTCTTTCTATTTTTGTTAATTCTATCTTCATTCGTAATCTACACTTTGTAACCATTGTATTATGTAAGCTGATTGATATTCTCAATAAAACAAACAAATATATATATATATATATATATATATATATATATTACAAACTATTTCCCCACTAATTTGGAAAGAGTTTTGCAGGATAGTGAGGGGACAGGGCACATAGTAGACAGGGGTCTGAGAGGACAGGGGGCAGGGAACAAGGATCATATTCGGACATGACCATAGAGTTGGAAATTGCTTTCTGACCTTGAAACACCATAGATATAAAACTGTTTAGTATCTCTGGGCAACACTGCTTGTCCGCCCTTGCTGAAATTTCTGTTGAATGGCAGCATCTAGTGGCATGGTCAGAGACTGCAAAGAGATAATGAAACACGCACAGCTTCAGCATCTGGCCGGTCTGTGCCGCACCTGCTTCCTGACCAAGGTCTGTCCATACGTCGAAACAGTGTAACTGTTGGGACTGTATTTATACAAATGCAGGCTCTGTGGTGGTTCAAGTGTGCCCACAGAAGCTCTGGGTCGACAGCAGGCAGCCTAGATTTTGTGATAGTGTTGTCTTTAGTGGAACTAGACAGGGAAAAAAACAACATGGAGAGTGCCAACAAATGTGCTGAGCAGGCTTAGAGAATGTATGCATATAGGCCTAGCAGAAAGAATGATGACATTCTGTCATGGCCAGTTTGTGTACTGCAAGGTGGGGCTTGTTATGGCTTGTCTTTTTGGAGTACCACTTGGCATTTATCTGGTCGCTTTCTCTCAGCCCTGCAATGGTTTCTCTCTGTCTCAAAAAAACAAAAAAACAATCCCTGTCTTCATGGGCCTGCTGTTGAGAGGTGTGCCTGTGCGTACACGCACGCACGCACCCACGCCCGCCCGCACGCACGCACGCACGCACGCATGCACGCAAGCACGCACGCACGCACGCACCCACGCACGCACACACGCACCCACGCACACACGCGCGCACACACAAACTGCCTGTTGCCTGTATCTGAATGAGTTGTTTTTGGAAGGTTCTCATACACTCATTCTAATTAACAGGAAATATAGAGTATATATAGAGTATATAGACATTGTTTACACAATATGTCGTATACATTAATGGTCTTCAATGTCACAATGAAAACTGCACCTTGCCAAGTGCTCTGAAAAATCGAATAACCCTACTGTCCCGATAGTGAGTACAGTCCACCAACACTAAAACAGTTGCGTTCCAGCCTCTTCAGAAACACTCTGGCCTTTTCACAAAAGCGTCTCTGTTTATATGCAGATGTTTCTTATTTGGAATTATTGTACAAAAATGTTGCTTGGTTGCACACATACCATGTTCAAAACCATAAAAAAATAAAATAACAAGTCAATTGACTGTAGAATTACCCACAAATTTCACATTGTCTTAAAATATAAGGGCCCTTTGATTTCAATGCCACCTACAACAGTAGACCTGGGAGACAGTGAGAAATGACAACTGAGCTTTTTCTCCAGCAGGTGGCGACGGTCTACCACCTTTTAACACAATTAATTTTCCTTCATAACTGCGCTGTTGTCCAGTGATATGATGTTAATTCACTTGTTTAGAATTTCATTCTTTCCATTGAGCATTCCATTCTTTTTAACTTTCAACTATTGATGGCTGTGCTGAATATTTTTTTTCCTAAAAATTTAATTATTTAAATGATTTCAGCCTGAATTTAAATGCATTTTTAAGAGATCCACACTCATCAGTTAATGCCGCATGTCTGTCATTGTATAAGTACTTTTATGAATGTACCTGATGATATAACGTCAGTTGGTTAATGATTGAGAAGGTTTTCCTCACGAAAGACAAGGGTCATGGGCAGGTAGCAGTTATTTGGAGCCTGGGGTGTGTCCTGATCGAGATGATGATGGGGAAGGTGTGGCCGGATGCATGCTGCTCCAACCCTGATCTTTATCTCTCTTGCTTCCTGTGCACACACTCATACACACGTATGTGCCTGAATGCATACATGCATGCACGGACATGTACACACAGACACACACATATACACAGACACACGCATGCAAACATGCATGCGCGAAAACGTGGGCGTGTATGCCCACATACACAAACATGCTCATGAACATGCAGATTTGTACACAAATGTACGTGGAGATGTGAACACACACACATACACCCTCTTCAATACCAACAGTACATTATTTTATATTGAATGGAGTCTTCCTGTGTACACAGGACGGTTTGTGTGGCTTCTAAACCTCCCAGGCAATCTAATTTTGTTATACCTTTCAAAATGGTTGCATGATGTTTGGAAAAACAAAGAAAGTGAATGACTGCGACACACCACCATTGAAAGGTCACCCGCTCTCCCCTGTTGTATGACCAGAATGGAATGTTGGGACGCTCAGTGTTCTAATTGCATCAGTCTGGAGAAAGTTCTGATTGTTTTCTGGGCCTGGTTTTGTTTTGTATGAACGCGCATTCTCCCCTCCCACCCATTCTGCCAACTGGCTGCTGTAATTCTGTTAGTCACACACCGGTCAGATTTTGCCGTTCAATACACTCCATGCTTCAGGAGAAGCACGTGATGGCTTGATAAAGAGGAGTCACAGACATCAGTATTTCCGTATTGTTGTGTATACGCTCCATTAGCGCCGTTGCCGTGTTAATAAGTCTTGTGTGGTGTTCAGACGGTAGTGCACCGTGCTAATAAGTCTCGTGTGGTGTTGAGACGGTAGTGCGCTGTGCTAATAAGTCTTGTGTGGTGTTCAGACGGTAGTGTTCCGTGCTAATAAGTCTCGTGTGGTGTTCAGACGGTAGTGCACCGTGCTAATAAGTCTCGTGTGGTGTTCAGACGGTAGTGCGCCGTGCTAATAAGTCTCGTGTGGTGTTCAGACGGTAGTGTTCCGTGCTAATAAGTCTCGTGTGGTGTTCAGACGGTAGTGCGCCGTGCTAATAAGTCTCGTGTGGTGTTCAGACGGTAGTGCGCCGTGCTAATAAGTCTCGTGTGGTGTTCAGACGGTACTGTTCCGTGCTAATAAGTCTAGTGTGGTGTTCAGACGGTAGTGTTCAGTGCTAATACAGTGCTCGTACCCTTGAGCAAGGTACTTCACCTGCATTGCTTCAGTATATATCCAGCTGTATTAATGGATACTATGTATAAAATGCAAAGAAAAAAAGAAATGCTGTGTAAGTCGCTCTGGATAAGAGCGTCTGCTAAATGCCTATAATGTAATGTAATGTAATAAGTCTCGTGTGGTGTTCAGACGGTAGTGTTCCGTGCTAATAAGTCTCGTGTGGTGTTCAGACGGTAGTGCGCCGTGCTAATAAGTCTCGTGTTGTGTTCAGACGGTAGTGTTCCGTGCTAATAAGTCTCGTGTGTTGTTCAGACGGTAGTGTTCCGTGCTAATACGTCTCGTGTGGTGTTCAGACGGTAGTGCACCGTGCTAATAAGTCTTGTGTGGTGTTCAGACGGGAGTGTTCCGTGCTAATAAGTCTCGTGTGGTGTTCAGACGGTAGTGTGCCGTGCTAATAAGTCTCGTGTGGTGTTCAGACGGTAGTGTTCCGTGTTAATAAGTCTCGTGTGGTGTTCAGACGGTAGTGCGCCTTGCTAATAGGTCTCGTGTGGTGTTCAGACGGTAGTGCAACGTGCTAATAAGTCTCGTGTGGTGAATTTTTGCAGTTACCTGTACATTACAGCACCTTCATTCATGTGTGCTTACTGTTAAAATCTGCATCACTTTCATTAGCATGGCTCCTGTTTCCCACGTATTGTAACCTCTCTCTCATAATGGTCTCTATTGAATACCTTTATACATGCATACATCTTATCACAATAACGCTGTTATTTTGTCTTTTTCAGAGCTACAGGAACATCAAGGAAAGGTATGTAGACTCTTTGTTAAGGTTCCTGATCAGAACTGGACCCAAATGCATGACTCAGAAACAGAACTCACAAAAAGCTCCCAAAGAGCGTTTATTAGCTACAGCAAACTCTTGTAGCGAGAGAGGGGAAGGGACTGAATCCTGGGTAGGGCAGAACTGGAGGGCAGTGCAGAAGAGGGAAGCAGGCAAGGAGCTGGATGGTGACTGAATCCTGGGTAGGGCATAGCAGGGGCAGAGCGGGATGCGGGAAGCAGGGAAGCGTGGCTTGGAACAGGCAGGAAGCTGCAGGCTGGCGGGTACAAATAGAAAGTCAAGATTAATAGTTAATTCAGCAAGACAAGACTTAGACCGAGTTCCAAACTTCCCATGACCGAGGTAACAATGAACAAGACTTAACAAACTGTCAACATGACAAAGAACAACAGGAGAATATACAGTATAGTGTGGTAAATGAGATAATGAGTGATTGCAGCGTGAGAATGTATGCGAGAGTGATTGAGCGGTAATGAGGGCGTGAGGAATGCAAATGGGGAAGAAATGTAATTGGCTGGGGAATTAGTGAGGGCGAAATGGGCAAACAAGAAAGAAAACCACGCCAAACCTGCACAACACAGAAAACAGACAGGGAAATATGACAAGAAACGTGAGGAAAAGGGGAAAACACGGAGCACAAACAGGGATGAGGACTGAGAGAAAATGGAGAGCGTAACACTCTCACTTCATTTAGTCTTTTTTGTTTAAGTCACTTCAAACCCCGAAGCTTCACTGACTCCTGCTTGTCTTTACAGAGCCCAGTGCACACTGCAGTATCCAGAGCTGTTCTCAGGGGCGCTGATAGATGTGGCCAAACACCTGGGCAACCTGAAGTACAGAGTCTGTGAGGAGATGCTGGAGAGTGTGCAGTACAGTGAGTATCTGGGAGAGGATGCTGGAGATGGTGCAGTACAGTGAGTATCTGGGAGAGGATGCTGGAGATGGTGCAGTACAGTGAGTATCTGGGAGAAGATGCTGGAGAGGGTGCAGTACAGTGAGTATCTGGGAGAAGATGCTGGAGATGGTGCAGTACAGTGAGTATCTGGGAGAAGATGCTGGAGATGGTGCAGTACAGTGAGTATCTGGGAGAAGATGCTGGAGATGGTGCAGTACAGTGAGTATCTGGGAGAAGATGCTGGAGATGGTGCAGTACAGTGAGTATCTGGGAGAAGATGCTGGAGATGGTGCAGTACAGTGAGTATCTGGGAGAAGATGCTGGAGATGGTGCATTACAGTGAGTATCTGGGAGAGCATGCTGGAGATGGTGCAGTACAGTGAGTATCTGGGGCAGATGCTGAAAAACATGTTTTTTGCAAGTATTTAATGAGCACAAAAAACTGAAGACAAAACCTGTATATTGACATGGTGTAAAATAAAAGCAGATTTGATTCATTCATTTTCATAAAGCAATTGGGTTTTATGTTTCAATACTAAATAACTATAACTATAGTATATTATATATATCCATAATTATTATATACAATATACTGTGTATGTAACCCAATCTGAATAGAGTATTTGAAATGTGCCGCCTCTTTCAGCGTTTTAAACATCTTTCTTGATATGTCATCTCCTGTGCTGCTGGACCCCAACACTGCAGCCCCCCCCAGGCTCTCTCTGATGATCTGACCACTATGAGATACAGAGGTACATACCAGACATATCCTGACAACCCAGAGAGGTTTAATCTCTGTGTGAGTGTGCTGGGATCTGAGGGGTTTAGCTCAGGGAAACACAGCTGGGAGGTGAAGGTGGGGAACACAACTGAGTGGGATGTAGGAGTGGTGAAAGAGTCCATCACTAGAAAGGGAAAGATAACATACAGCCCAGAGGGAGGATTCTGGGTCATGATGCTGAGGAATGGTGATCATTACAGTGCTGGAGTTATTGACCTCACACTGAAGAGGAAACCCCAGAGCATCAGAGTGCAGCTGGACTATGACAGGGGGGAGGTGTCCTTCTTTGACTCCAGTGACATGTCCCACATTTACACTTTTACAGACACATTTACTGAGAGAGTGTTCCCATGCTTCTCTCCTTGTTTAAAACAAGATGGGAACGATGCACCCCGGCAAATTTGCCCAGTGAAGGTGTCTGTAACAGTGAAGTCATCCCAGTGAAAGTGTCTGTAACAGTGATGTCATCCCAGTGAAAGTGTCTGTAACAGTGATGTCATCCCAGTGAAAGTGTCTGTAACAGTGATGTCATCCCAGTGAAAGTGTCTGTAACAGTGACGTCGTCCCGGTGTCAGTAAAAAATAACAAATTAGAGATGTTGTACTGATGGGAATAGGGAAAATCTGTTAATAATTATGTTTCCTTTATTTTCTTTTAATCATTATTTTGTTGAGTCATATTTTAACGTAATAAAGATACAGACATTACTTTTTTATCCCAATCATTAGACAAAACTTTATTTCATCTAATGTTTGTAGTACAAACTTTTGTACATAAAGCCGATGCTCTTGTGGTGAAGTCAAATGCATTTATACCTGATCAATGTCATTCCTGTCAAACTGGATTCATCAGCCAGTTTACAAGCTTGAAATGTGTGAGTATGATGAGCACTCGTTAGTTTGATTCCATCAGTCTCTTGTGCTCATTTCCGATTTTACTTTACAGTAAAATCAGTTCACTCTGTCAGAGCCATGCTGTAGGATTTACCTCTGGGCCGTTAGTAGCCTTATCTACACACCTGTCATTGTCTCAAACTGTTTTCATTCCTTTTCTGTGACACAATTATTGTATGACATTAAATGCTACAATTAAATGCTTGACCTTGGCAAGTAATCACAAAGCTTTCTCTGATTGTGTCTCTCCTAGCATTCTTTTTCCTTAAATCAGGGAAGAGAATTCAAATAAAAAATAAAAAACGCATTCCATTGAGTAAAAAACAGCAGAATTGTTTTAAAGAATATTTGTTTCAAAGGGCACTTATAGAAATGTGAAATAAAGCTTAGCAAACAGTTAGGCTTCTTCAGGTTGGTGAAAACATCAATGCTATTTCATGAGCATTAAACTGCTTAGACCAGATAAATGGTAAATTACAGAGTCAATATCTCCTAAATTCTGGCATGAATTCTCATTGTTTTCTTCATAATCCGGGAATGCAAACCAAAACTGGTCAACAGTAATGATCCCTTTAAAGATAAGATTGCTGAAGGCCCAGTTCTAGATCCAGTGCTGCACTACTGCTCCCTGTAAATCCCTCCAGAGCAGTCAGTTCAGCACATTATCATCTCTGTGCACCCAGCGCCTTTACTGGAGTTCATCCTGTGCAGATATTCACTCACACATTAACATTAAGACTCTCTCAGGACATACAGTACAGTAGAGACAATGGAGACAGCAGATAACTGCACCTTTTCTTTCGGGTGCATTGAGAAAGCTAATAGGGTACCTTTAGTCCAAAAGCCTCTTCACTGCATCTAATAAGTAATAACAAATTGAGTGCTCTTTTAAAATTAAATAAATCTTGAGGAATAAAGGGCAAATCAATAGTTTACCAGGATGTTTGTGTCTGAATTTTATTAATTATCTGAATTATATAAATAAATATTGTACTGCTTTTACTTACTGTGTCCAGGAGCTGTAATGTCAGGCTGGGGGATACTTGGGGAAGTTGAGGTGTTATGTGGGCACTGAGGTACTTTGCTGTCTGTTAAATGTACTCATATAAAGTTTTCTAAAAACCTTTTAGCCACATTGAAAGATTCATATTATGAAAGTACCTATATTTAGGGTGTAGTATACACTGTAAAAAAATATTAATATTTACGAGCAATATACCATAAAATTTAATTCATGTTAATTTGAATGTATTCTGCATTTTTCTAAACAAATAAAAAATGTCGGGTGACTTTTAAATTACAGTTATTGGCAGTTGTTACATTTTTTGTCCATGTTAACACACTTAAAACACAAAACTGGTAATTTGTTGTTGTTTTTTTCAAGAGCCAGTGAGTGTGATTTTACACAATGACTGTATGTCTACAAGGCAATACCAATAAATGGTCTGCTAAACATGAATTAAATGTATGTATTTTTACAAATCAATGTCAGTAAAAATACATAATTAACCTAATAATTATCTTGTTAATTAACATAAATAAATAAACAAATACACTCAAGTCCTTGGCACAGAGACAGTATCAACCGTTGTCTGGGTCATGGGTGTCTGTTCTAACCACTACACTACTTCTATGTACTGAGAGCAACAAGCACCAATTAGGGCAGGGTCACATGGAAACCAAGGTTACAGGCACTATTGCTGCATTCTAGACAGAGTCAGATGTGGGGGGTGGGGGAGGGGGGAGGGGGGAGGGGGCATGTTTAAATATTAATATATGTTTTAACATATTAACTTTCATGCTTTCTTGTGATGGAGTGAAAACAGTGGGTGCAACATTCTACATTTACGCATTTTTTTAAAAAAAAGAGATTGAATTGCATTGAATATGTGGCTGTCATCATTGTGCTAAGCTAAGTTTATCAAACAGATTTACAGTTATGCAGTTACTATTTACTGTATGCATGTTATTATTATTTTACTGTATAATGACATTTGGTGGCTACTGATAAATACAGTTCTCTGCAGGTCAAAGTTTTGTACTTGGCTTGCAGGTTCTTTGATTGAACTTAACAGTTTCTTTTTGTTTATTTTGTCACATTATAGTGTCTTATTTAAGTATTCAACAGACCATTGATTTTGAAATTCATTCTTCTCTGTGTAATATCAGACACGTTCAAATAAAATGCTCTTATGAAGGCAGTAATGCTGAAGCGCGTTATTTTAATGTGTGCCTAATAATAAATAGTAAAAGTAAGGAATCTGTATTTTATCATTATTTTTGGATGTGCTACCTCACTCGTGTTTATGAGTAGTTTGATCTGTCAACGTATTTTTGGGCTCAGCGCTCCTCTCTTCTTTTTGATGGAATGCACACTTTTTCTTATCTTCAATATCAACGTTAAAATAAACTTCAACAAACGAAAAATGAATGAAGTGTCTTATTTCTACATAAAAAGAGCTACCGAGATAAACATTGGAAAGTGGTCTACAAAACCACTGCTCCAGCAAATCAGGTTTGGACATTGAGAAGAGATGGAACTGTGCCTTTGAACCAGACAGGAAACTGGCACCTGATGTGTCCTGATCAGACTCCTGGGAAAAACAGTTTAAGCATTTTAATTATTTTTGACATTAAAGTGATCTGGGTAATGATACAAGAGCATAGGATTTATCAAAGTTAAGGTTTGGATCGCCTATAGCTAAGGGCACTATTTTCCGGCTGGTGCATGGTGGGTTGCGAGCCAGCGTATCGGGGTAATTTTGGTGCAATTTTGGTGCAAGACTAGACTGTTATTCGTTAGGTGAGACCACATTTACGGCGTAAATCGCACCACAGCGTATGGCCAGTTGCTCATTTCGGGGCTTTCTCAAGCAATGTGTGCAGGAACCTATTAAAAAGCCAATCACCCATTTTGTGGATCATATGCAGCCAAATCTGATTTTGAAATAAATCCGCTCAAGCAGGAAAAATACTTTGCATTTACTGTTTGTTGTCTTTTTTCTTTTTTATGTTTGGCAAATCCCTGTATGTATTCATGTTTTTAATTGTTTATGGCTGTTATTATACTACACTGTTGTTCCAGGGGTACTGTATTCTTTCTTACACCCGCCTGTAATGAGAAGAATGACAAACTTTGTGCATACATTCACTCTTATTGCACATATAGCGCTAAAAACTCTTAACTCAATTACATTCAATTAAATCAATGAAAAGAGCTAATTTGATTAGTTATGGTTGAATCCAGCTGAAGCACACGCGCAGCACGCTGTGAGCTGTGCTCCTCACCTCTGCTCTGAAAATCGTGAAATTTAATAGCCACGGTCATGCACTTGCCAGAAAATAGAGCCCTAAGTA
The DNA here is from genome assembly GCA_022702515.1 of Ilyophis sp. 1 JC-2022. Lineage (NCBI taxonomy): Eukaryota > Metazoa > Chordata > Actinopteri > Anguilliformes > Synaphobranchidae > Ilyophis > Ilyophis sp. 1 JC-2022. The sequence continues at coordinate 107,766,769 of CM040405.1, read as the reverse complement.
TCTATATAGATAGGGACGGGTGATTAGTTCCATTTATGGAGTGGATAAGAGCGTCTGCTAAATGACTATAATGAGTGAAACATGAAGCAAGGGTAAAACATTATGAAAAAAACTAGTACCTAAAACAACCACTAGGTGTGAGCAATGTACTGTGATCTGGGGTCAGAACCAAGGGGCCAAGACTGGGCTTTCGTTTTGAAGCTCACTTCCAGGTTGGGCTGGGAGCCGCCATAGGTCTTTCACCATGTAAGTCAATGGCAGCAATGTGGTCAAAATACTCAAAAAAATTTAATTGCAATTGTTGCCTTTCCTTCTAATGCCTGTGCATGTGCAGATTTTTTTTAAATATTGTGTTGTTTGGACAGGATATTAATATTTGTTCAGAACCAATCAAAGGGACAGGTTGAGTCCTGGGGTCACTGCTTTATGGTTCTCACTGCCCTCACTCGGAGGGGTGGGACCAGAAGGGGGAGTCATTTATGTTTGGGACAGAGAGACACGCTGTATTTTTGAGTGTAAGTCGATGGAGAACATCCTTTAGTAGCCTACCGTGAACAAGCTGTTGTTTTGTGGACGTAGTTTGTAACATAATAAATTGATTGCCTTTTCACTCATCTTCAACATGTTGTAACAACAAAGATGTAAAACGGTAACACTGGAATATATTTTCTAAAAAAAAATCTATTTTCTGTGATGTAAAATGCCTAATCTAATCATAAATGAAACACTGAATTAAACTAAATTTATTTTGTGGGCTACATCCTCATTTGCCACCCATGCTCACCTTTTCTCCAGCACAACAGCCTGCATACCACAAGCCTGATCAGCAGGTTTATTCCGGTTTTGATCCACATAGGGTGTGTTCTGTCAGCAAAAGTCAAAGTGAAAATATCAGTGAGAGACGGAGTCTGTGAAATGGCAGCTAAAGTTTTGATTCCTGAGGATGAACTCTGTTGTTCTGTATGTTGTGATATATTTAAAGAGCCTCTTATTCTGAAATGTAGCCACAGCTTCTGTAGAACATGTGTGCAGCGGTACTGGGAAGAGAAGAGCTCTCGAGAGTGTCCTATCTGCAGAAGAAAGGCCTCTATGCAGGATCCTCCTCCAAACCTGGCTTTAAGAAGCATTGTGGAGTCCTACTTAAAGCAGAAGACTGAGAGTGAAGCTGCAGAGAAAAGTGAAGCTGTTGTGAAGAGTGAAGCTTGTTGCAGTCTTCATGGAGAGAAACTCCTGTTCTTCTGTGAGAAGGACCAGGAGCCTCTCTGTGTCGTCTGTCAGACATCAAGAAAACACAGAAACCACCCGGTCCGTCCAGTGGAAGAGGCTGCACTGGACCTGAAGGTATTTGATTTTAAATGTCAACAATTTGATATTCTCAAGACACAGTTAAATATGAATAAAATGTCTCAGTGTAAAACATTCAGTTCTGACAGACAGCTGTGGTATGAGGTCTTATACATTCTTATACACTTAATACATTCAGTGGAAGAGAGAGCACTGGATCTGAAAGTCTTGTTTTTAACCGTCAAAGCATGATTAAGTGTTTTATATCATGAGTACAATTTCATATGAGTAAAATGTAGGCTGGGTTAAGTCTTGACTGACAGACTCTTGGGGGCCTTTTATAGAAATTATGGCACACAGGAAGCACGGAAGTACACAGTGCGATTGTAAGAATATGTAGCAATGATGTTTCAAATGAGGTTTACTGACAGCACAAATTGAGATATTACACAAGAAATAATAAAATAATAAAATTCAAGACCCAATAAATCTACTGTTATATATGCTGTTATTGAGCAACAACTAAGAAGTATAGACATCCACAATGAGTGTATAACTGATGAAGACAGACAACACTACAGTCACCTATACTATACATCCAAGAAAATCTTGTAATAAGTTACACCAATATTATAAATGCTTCAACATTTCTTACAGTCTTCTATAAATTAGATGAACAACCCAGTAAAATAGTTGTTTTGTAATCTTATATGCTGCAGAACTAGACTGGATTAATTGGACTGAAAACACATAATAACATAAACGTTTATGATGCACTATGATTATGTTTCAGTTTCACTGATCTTTAGTTAAGTTGTAGCATGGCTGTTTTCTCTACTACATTTCCCATGTTCTTAAAAAGTGACACTGACCTTTTATTGCAGCAGGGGTATTACTGTGCAATTTGTATCTTTCTGTAAGTGATAATTGGTTCATTACTCTCCAAGGAGGAACTCAAGCCTGCACTTAATCTTATTAAAGAAAAACTGAAGAAGTTTTCTGAGGTTGAACAAGAATGTAAAACAACAGCAGAACACATCAAGGTGAGTTAAGAACTGTGGAATTATTTTTAGCTACACAAAAACACAAAAACATTATGTTTGGTTAATATTGTGTTTGACAGGTATAACGAACACAATGTCATACATAAAACATAGTTACACTATTTAGGTTTAAAACTGTGTGTTCGAATTGCAGAGTCAAGCCCAGCACACAGAGATTCAAGTAAAGGCAGAGTTTGAGAAGCTCCACCAGTTCCTGCGAGAGGAAGAGGAGGCCAGACTAGCGGCCCTGAAGGAGGAAGAGGAGCAGAAGAGCCAGATCATGAAAGAGAAGTTACAACACATCACCAGACACATCTGCATACTTTCAGAGAAAATCACAGCTATCGAAATGAGCATAGCCTAGCTTCTACTCCAATTAGCATGCATACACTTTGCTGACATGTATAGACGATCTGTTTTCTGGTCACTTCAAACCCCGAAGCTTCACTGAGTCCTGCTTGTCATTACAGAGCCCAGTGCACACTGCAGTATCCAGAGATGCTCTCAGGGGCGCTGATAGATGTGGCCAAACACCTGGGCAACCTGAAATACAGAGTCTGGGAGAAGATGCTGGAGAGGGTGCAGTACAGTGAGTATCTGGGGCAGATGGTGAACATTTTTATTTTTTTTGCAAGCATTTAATGAACATGTGAAACTGAAGAAACAAGCTGTATATTGACATGTTGTAAAATAAAAACAAGGCACCCAGTCTCAGTTCCCTCCAAGTTTAGGAAGATCCTAAAAGAAGATCCTGCTTATCACAAGCAAACATAGAATTAACATAAAATATAAAACTTCATTAATAATATGGATTATTAGCTGTTTGTACATTTGATTTGCTATGAAATGTGTTCATTGATTTATTCATTTTCATAAAGCAGATGGGTTTTATATTTCAGTAATAAATCACTATAGTATATTATAATTATATACAATGTACTGTGTATGTGACCTGATCTGAATAGAGTATTTGAAATGTGGCGCTTCTTTCAAATGTTTTCTTTTTGATATTTCAGCTCCTGTGCTGCTGGACCCCAACACTGCACATGCCTCTCTCTCTCTTTCTGATGATCTGATCACTGTGACACACACAGATACAAAGCAGAAATGTCCTGACAACCCAGAGAGGTTTAAACCCTGTGAATGTGCTGGGATCTGAGGGGTTTAGCTCAGGGAAACACAGCTGGGAGGTGAAGGTGGGGAATAAAACTGAGTGGGATGTAGGAGTGGTAAAAGAGTCCATCACTAGGAAGGGAAATATAACATACAGCCCAGAGGGAGGATTCTGGATCATGATGCTGAGGAATGATGATCATTACAGTGCAGCTGGAGGTACTAACCTCACACTGAAGAGGAAACCCCAGAGCATCAGAGTGAAGCTGGACTATGACAGGGGGAAGGTTTCCTTCTTTAACTCCAGTGACATGTCCCACATTTACACTTTTACAGACACATTTACTGAGAGAGTGTTCCCATACTTCTCTCCCTGTTTGAAAGAAGATGGGAATGATGCACCCCTGCAAATATGCCCAGTGAAAGTGTCTGTAACAGTGATGTCATCCCAGTGAAAGTGTCTGTAACAGTGATGTCATCCCAGTGAAAGTGTCTGTAACAGTGACGTCATCTCAGTGAAGGTGTGACAGACTGGCAGGGACGGACCCAAATGCACGACGAGACAGAACTTGAAAATAGAGTTTTTATTTTCAGTAGGCAAAATAGTAAACGTCCACTGTGGAACCCACAGTGAACTGACACAGTGCTGAGTAAGCAGATACAGCAGCCCAGCCGGGCGGAGCTGTATACCGCGGTAGCGGTGGTGAGGCTACAGCAGACTGTGTCCGGGTAGACAGGTGAAGTAGCAGCCACTGGCGGGCTCGCTATCCAAGTTGTACTTCAGAGCAGAAGCGGTACAGCAAACTGGTGAGCAGGAACAGGCGAAGTAGCAAGGAGCGGTATTTAGCCAGGTTCGCAGCGAAGGATCAGGCGGTGGCAGAGTCAGGATCCACACAGGGAAGCCAGGGCGTGTGGCATCCAGACCTGGGTTAGTATAGCCAGAGTCTAGCAAGCTAGAGAATCAGGAAGCAAGTAACAAACGAGACAAGGACCGTAATACTCTGACAAGAAATCACAGGAAGAGCACGGTTAATATAACTAGTGTCATTAGAGCTGATAAACCGCAGCTTGCGGGAAATGCGTGCAAAATCAGCGAATTGATTGAACAATTAGAAAACACGTGAGGAATGCGGTGAAAGCAATTAAGTGTGAATTGTGTAATTAAGATGTGGTGCGAGTAGTAAATGTGCAATGTAGACACAATAAGGCAATGAACGCAGACATGACACAATCAGGTTCAGGGAAACAGATTAAAACACAAAAAGGAAGGGAAGGCAGGAGCGGATCGTAACAGAAGGTGTCTGTAACAGTGATGTCATCCCAGTGAAGGTGTCAGTAAAATACTACACTTGTGGTAGTATTTTCTGAAAAAATATTATAGAAAAAATTATATTCACTTTCTTTTCATCTTTATTATGTTGAGGGTTAATTAACTGTACATGGATTTTTGATCATGTACCTACTGATGCAGGCAGTATCTTCTGGGTTTTGTTTTTTATCAGGTTTTGTTTTTTATTTTATTGGTTTTTTTTCAGAATAATTAGACAAAACTATGTCATATAATGTTTTACATAAAGCAGATGTGCTCTTGTGGTGAAGTCAAATGCTTTCAAAATCTTTCCTGTCTAACTGGGTTCATCAGCCAGTTTACAAGCTGGAAATGCATGAGTATGATGAGCACTCGTTCGTTTGATTCCATCAGTCTCTTGCACTCTTTTCACATTGTACTTTACAGATTCAGTGAAGAATCAGTTCACCCTGTCAAGTTGATTACAATAATCAACCATAATTAAATCATTGACATTGTCAAGTAATTACAAAACTTTCTCTGATTGTGTCTCTCATAGCATTCATTCATCAAATCATGTTAGAGATGCTAATTACCTAAAAGCATTCCACTGAGTTAAAATCAACTGTATAATTTTACAGAATAGAGTATATTTTTTATTTAATCCCCTGCTTTATTGTATAGTTCATGAGCTAATAGCAACATTCACTAAATTCTAGCAAAGAAACTTCAGTTTGCTGAAAATTTCAGTGCTTTTTAGGAACTCTAAACTGCCTCAGTCATAATTAAGTAATTGATCTTGGCAAGTAATCACAAAGCTTTCTCTGATTGTATCTCTCATACCTTATTTTCTTTTCATCATTATTTTGTTGAGTCATATTTTAAAGTACTAAAGATACAGACATTACGTTTTGAGTTTTGTTTTGATCCAAATCATACAGTCTCTTGTGCTTTTTTCAGATTTTACAGATTCAGTGAAGAATCAATTCACTCTGTCAGAGCCATGCTGTAGGATTTACCTCTGGGCCGTTAGTAGCCTTATCTGCACACCTGTCATTGTCTCAAACTGTTTGCATTCCTTTTCTGTGACACAATTATTGTATGACAATTAGTAAAATAATCAACCATAATTAAATGATTGACCTTGGCATGTAATCACAAAGCTTTCTCTGATTGTATCTCTCCTAGCATTCTTTTTTCTTAAATCAGGGAAGAGAATTCAAATAAATAAATAAATAAAAAACGCATTCCATTGAGTAAAAAACAGCAGAATTGTTTTAAAGAATAAGGTATATATTTTATTGTAATCCCTTTGTTTGTTTCAAAGGGCACTTATAGTAATGTGAAATAAAGCTTAGCAAACAGTTAAGCTTCTTCAGGTTGGTGAAAACATCAATGTTATTTTATGAGCATTAAACTGCTTAGACCAGATAAATGGTAATTTACAGAGTCTCCTAAATTCTGGCATGAATTCTCATTGTTTTCTTCATAATCCGGGAATGCAAACCAAAACAGGTCAACAGTAATGATCCCTTTAAAGATAAGATTGCTGAAGGCCCAGTTCTAGATCCAGTGGTGCACTACTGCTCCCTGTAAATCCCTCCAGAGCAGTCAGTTCAGCACATTATCATCTCTGTGCACCCAGCGCCTTTACTGGAGTTCATCTTGTGCAAACATTCACTCACACATTAACATTAAGACTCTCTCAGGACATACAGTACAGTAGAGACAATGGAGACAGCAGATAACTGCACCTTTTCTTTCGGGTGGAGAAAGCTAATAGGGTACCTTTAGTCCAAAAGCCTCTTAACTGCATCTAATAACTTATAACAAATTGAGTGCTCTTTTAAAATTAAATAAATCTTGAGGAATAAAGGGCAAATCAATAGTTTACCAGGACGTTTGTGTCTGAATTTTATGAATTATCTGAATTATATAAATACATATTGTACTGCTTTTACTTACTGTGTCCAGGAGCTGTAATGTTGGGCTGGGGGATACTTAGGGAAGTTGAGGTGTTATGTGGGCATTGAGGTACTTTGCTGTCTGTTAAATGTACTCATATAAAGTTTTCTAAAAACCTTTTAGCCACATTAAAAGATTCATATTATGAAAACCTATATTTAGGGTGTAGTATACACTGTAAAAAGATATTAATATTTACGAGCAATATACCATAAAATTTAATTCATGTTAATTTGAATGTATTCTGCATTTTTCTAAACAAATAAAAAATGTCGGGTGACTTTTAAATTACAGTTATTGGCAGATGTTACATTTTTTGTCCATGTTAACACACTTAAAACCCCAAAAAATTGTTGTTGTTTTTTTCAAGAGCCAGTGAGTGTGATTTTACACAATGACTGTATGTCTACAAGGCAATACCAATAAATGGTCTGCTAAACATGAATTAAATGTATGTATTTTTACAAATCAATGTCAGTAAAAATACATAATTAACCTAATAATTATCTTGTTAATTAACATTAATAAATAAACAAATACACTCAAGTCCTTGGCACAGAGACAGTATCAACCTGAGTCGCCTGGGTCATGGGTGTCTGTTCTAACCACTACACTACTTCTATGTACTGAGAGCAACAAGCACCAATTAGGGCGGGGTCACATGGAAACCAAGGTTACAGGCACTATTGCTGCATTCTAGACAGAGTCAGATGTGGAGGGTGGGGGGAGGGGGCATGTTTAAATATGAATATATGTTTTAACATATTAACTTTCATGCTTTCTTGTGATGGAGTGAAAACAGTGGGTGCAACATTCTACATTTACACATTTTTTGAAAAAAAGAGATTGAATTGCATTGAATATGTGGCTGTCATCATTGTGCTAAGCTAAGTTTATCAAACAGATTTACAGTTATGCAGTTACTATTTACTGTATGCATGTTATTATTATTTTACTGTATAATGACATTTGGTGGCTACTGATAAATACAGTTCTCTGCAGGTCAAAGTTTTGTACTTGGCTTGCAGGTTCTTTGATTGAACTTAACAGTTTATTTTTGTTTATTTTGTCACATTATAGTGTCTTATTTAAGTATTCAACAGACCATTGATTTTGAAATTCATTCTTCTCTGTGTAATATCAGACACGTTAAAATAAAATGCTCTGATGAAGGCAGTAATGCTGAAACGCGTTATTTTAATGTGTGCCTAATAATAAATAGTAAAAGTAAGGAATCTGTATTTTATCATTATTTTTGGATGTGCTACCTCACTCGTGTTTATGAGTAGTTTGATCTGTCAATGTATTTTTGGGCTCAGCACTCCTCAGTGTTGGAATGCGCACTTTTTCTTATCTTCAATATCAACGTTAAAATAAACTTCAACAAACGAAAAACGAATTAAGTGTCTTATTTCTACATAAAAAGAGCTACCGAGATAAACATTGGAAAGTGGTCTACAAAACCACTGCTCCAGCAAATCAGGTTTGGACATTGAGAAGAGATGGAAATGTGTCTTTGAACCAGACAGGGAATGTGTCCTGCTCAGACTCCTGGTAAAAAAAAAATTTAAGCATTTTAATTATTTTTGACATTAAAGTGTCCTGGGGAATGATACAAGAGCATAGGATTTATCAAAGTTATTTATTTATTTATTTATTTATTTATTTGTTCCTTTCATGAAAGTGGACAACATTATTTGTACAAAAATGCACACTACATTTTCAAATCAACACCTCCATGATTGGAAAGGAGCAGTAAGAAGAAAACATTTCTTATATTTGTCTGCCCCCTACTTGAACAATAAAAAAATAGAAGAAAGATGGTCTGACTTCACATAGTTGATTTTCAATAGCCTACACCAACAACACTTTGATTATAACAACAACAAAAACAAACAAACAAAACAAAAACAAAACAAAACAAAAATAACCCATACAAGTACAAATTTACAAGCTCAAAACAATTTATCATTAACATCCAATTTTAGATTCAAGTGCATATTGTCAATTTTTTTTTTTTTTTTTGGATTTGTACATTTTTTTAAATCGATGAATATCTGTACAACCTTTTAAATCCTGTAGTTGGGAATTCCATATTTTTACACCAACAACCGAAATACACATTTGTTTCAAAGTAGTCCGAGCAACTTGGTGCTTAAAATCAAATCTTCTTCTATGATTCTCATCTTCTGAAGTAAACACAAATAGCTTTTGCAGGTTTTCTGGTAAAACTCTGTTTTTGGCTTTGAACATAATTGACAATGTCTGGAGTTCTATTATCTCTGTAAGTTTCAATAACCCTGATTTAATAAATAAACTATTGGTATGTTCTCTAAATTTAACTTTGTGGACAATTCGAATTGCTCTTTTCTGCAATAAGAACAAAGGCATTATATTACTCATATATGTATTACCCCACACTTCTGCACAATAACTCAAGTAAGGCAGTATCAGTGAACAGTACAACATTCTCATTGTTTTGCAATCTAAAACATACTTGGCTTTGTTCAAAATAAAAATATTCTTTGACAGCTTTTTTTTAACATATGATACATGTGATTTCCATGTCAAATTTTCATCCATTGTGATTCCCAAAAACCTAAACTCTGATACCTTCTCAATATTAACTCCATCAATGGATAATAAGACTTCTTCTTTACTTTTTTTAGCAAAAACCATATACTTAGTTTTTAACAGATTTAACGATAACTTATTTACATCAAACCAAATTTTGAGTTTCACCATTTCACTTTCAATAATTCCAGATAATGTTTTTAAATTATCTCCTGAACAGAAGAGATTTGTGTCATCTGCAAACAAAACGAACCGTAACAATTTAGAAACTTCACAAATGTCATTGATATATAAAATAAAAAGTTTCGGCCCCAAAACCGAACCTTGTGGGACCCCACATTCAATCTTCAAACATTCAGATGTATTACCAACAAAATGCACATATTGTTGTCTATTATGTAAATAGCTAGTTAACCAATTTAGAACAACTCCTCTCACACCATATGTATTCAACTTAGCAATTAAAATCGAGTGATCTATTGTATCAAATGCCTTCTTTAGGTCAATAAATACCCCTATTGTATATTTCCTTCTGTCAATAGCTGTTATGATTTCTTCTATTATTTCCATTATTGCCAGAGCAGTAGATCGATTTGTCCGAAAACCATATTGACTCTCACTTAATATCTTATTTTTTTCAATGAAGTTATCTAGTTTTTGAACAAACAACTTTTCTAGCACTTTTGAAAATTGGGGAAGTAATGATACCGGTCTATAATTGTTAAAGCTATGTTTATCTCCTGCCTTGAAAAATTGAATAACCTTTGCTGTTTTCATCCTATCTGGAAAAACACCTGTTTTAAATGAAAGATTATAAACATAACATAGTGGTTTAATAATACAGTCAATAGTCATTTTTACTATTTTCATGTCTATTCCATCACTATCAGTTGACATCTTATTTTTTGTTTTAGCTACCACAGAAATAATTTGATTTTCACTAACCTCACCAAGAAACATTGACTGCATCACCTTATTTTCCCCTTTCCAGACACTTTCTTTATGACCATAATTTTTTGTAATGTCATTTGCCAAATTAGGCCCAACATTTACAAAAAAAGAATTTAATTCATTTGCCACTTCATTCATGTTTTTAATCACCCTGTTGTCCTTAATAAAATGATTGGGTAAATCTGTTCTAGATTTGTTACCTATTACACTGTTTAGAATATTCCATGTACCCTTAATGTTGTTTTTATTTTCTTGTAGAATTGTATTATAATATTCCTTTTTTGCCTGTCTCAATATATTAGTTAATTTATTTTTATACACCTTATATTTTTTTGCAGCAGTCTCTGTTCTAGATTTTATAAAGTCTCTATAGAGTTTGTTTTTCTTTTTACATGCATTTTGTAAGCTCTTTGTTATCCAGGCTTTTTTGTTATAATACGTTTTATGCTTACATAAAACTATTGGACAGTGTTTATCATAAAGAGCTACATAACAGTTTAAAAATGAATCATATGCTGTATTTATTTCGTCTGTGTAAACCCCATTCCACTCCTGTTTTAAGAGATCATTTCTAAAGGCATTTATTCGGTCATCCGTCCTCACCCTTTTATATCTGCGGCACTTCTCTGTATTCTTTCGCTGTAGTTCATAATTAAATGTTGCAAATACAGGTAGATGGTCACTTATATCATTTATCACTAAGCCACTATTAATACTATTCTCAAGAACATTTGTAAAAATATTATCGATTAATGTTGCACTGAACGAGGTTACTCTGCTGGGCTTTGTGCAGTTAAGGTTTGGATAGCCTATAGTTAAGGGCTCTATTTTCCGACGGTGGGTGGCGAGCCAGCGTATCGGGGAAGTGCCATTTTCGAGGTCATTTTGGTGCAAGACTAGACTGTTATTCGCTCGGTGAGACCACGTTTACGGCGAAAATCGCACCACAGCTTATGGCAAGTTGCTAATTTAGAGGCTTTCTCAAGCAATGCGTGCTGGAACGTATTAAAAAGCCAATCACCGTTTTGTGGATCATATGTGGTCAAATCTGACTTTGAAATAAATCCCCCCAAGCAGGAAAAATGAATACTTTGCATTTATTGTGTGTTGTCTTTTTTCTTTTTTATGTTAGGCCAAACCCTGTATTTATTCATGTTTTTAATTGTTCTTACACCCGCCTGTAATGAGAAGAATGACAAAACGTACCTCATAACTCAATTACATTCAACTAAATCAATGAAAAGAGGTAATTTGATTAGTTATGGTTGAATCCAACTGAAGCACACCCACTGATAAATATTCAGCAGAATGCAGCACATTTTCAACCTGCGCAGCACGCTGTGAGCTGTGCTCGTCGCCTCTGCTCCGAAAATCGCTAAATTCCACGGTCACGATGGAGTGAAACGTTATTGATGAAGCTAGTACCTAAAACAACCACTAGGTGTGAGCAATGTACTGTGATCTGGAGTCAGAATCAAGGGGCCAAGACTGGGCTTTCGTTTTGAAGCTCATTTCCTGGTTGGGCTGGGAGCCGCCATAGGTCTTTCACCACGTAAGTCAATGGCAGCAATGTGGTCAAAATACTCAAAAAAATTGAATTGCAATAGGTGCCTTTCCTTCATCTCATGCCTGTGCATGTGCTGATTTTTTTAAATATTGTGTCGTTTGGACAGGGTATTAATATTTGTTCAGGACCAATCAGAGGGACAGGTTGAGTCCTGGGGTCACTGCTATATGGTTCTCACTGCCCTCACTCGGACGGGTGGTACCAGAAGGGGGAGAAAACAGTCATTGGTCTAAATCGCATCCTGGCATCATGGGACCTTTATACAGTCTATGCTTGGGACAGAGAGACACTGTATTTTTGAATGGAAGTCGATGGAGAACATCCTTTAGTAGTCTACCGTAAACAAGCTGTTGTTTTGTGGACGCAGTTCGTAACATAATAAATTGATTGCCTTTTCACTCATTTTCAACATGTTGTAACAACACAGATGTAAAACGGTAACACTGGAATATATTTTCTGAGAAATAATCTATTTCCTGTGATGTAAAAGACCGAATCGAATCATAAATGAAACACTGAATTAAACTAAAATTTATTTTGTGGGCTACATCCTCATTTGTTACTCATGCCTAACCTTTTCTCCAGCACAACAGACTGAGTACCAGAAGCCTGATCAGCAGGTTTATTCCAGTTTTGAACCACATAGGGTGTGTTCAGCAAAAGTAAAAATATCAGTGAGAGACGGAGTCTGTGAAATGGCGGCTAAAGCTTTGATTCCTGAAGATGACCTTTGTTGTTCTGTATGTTGTGATATATTTAAAGAGCCTGTTCTCCTGAAATGTAGCCACAGCTTCTGTAGAGTGTGTGTGCAGCAGTATTGGGAAGAGAAGAGCTCTCGAGAGTGTCCCATCTGCAGGAGCAAGGCCTCTGTGGAGGATCCTCCTGTAAACCGGGCTTTAAGAAGCATTGTGGAGTCCTACTTAAAGCAGAAGAGTGAGAGCGAAGCTGCAGAGAAAAGTGAAGCTGTTGTGAAGAGTGAAGCTTGTTGCAGTCTTCATGGAGAGAAACTCCTGTTCTTCTGTGAGGAGGACCAAGAGCCTCTCTGTGTCGTGTGTCAAACATCAAAAAAGCACAGAAACCACCCTGTCTGTCCAGTGGAAGAGGCTGCACTGGACATGAAGGTATTTGATTTTAAATGTCAACAATTAGATGTCTCAGTGTAAAACATTCAGTTCTGACAGACAGCTGTGATATGAGGTCTTATACATTCTTATACACTTAATACATTCAGTGGAAGAGAGAGCACTGGATCTGAAAGGCTTGTTTTTAACCGTCAAAGCATGATTAAGTGTTTTATATCATGACTGCAATGTCATATGAGTAAAATGTAGGCTGGGTTAAGTCTTGACTGACAGACTCTTGGGGGTCTTTTATAGAAATTATGGCACACAGGAAGCACTGAAATACACAGTGCGATTGTAAGAAGGTGTACTGACAGCACAAATTGAGATATTACACAAGAAATAATAAAATTCAAGACCCAATAAATCTACTGTTATATATGCTGTTATTGAGCAACAACTAAGAAGTATAGACATCCACAATGTATAACTGATGAAGACAGACAACACTACAGTCACCTATAGTATACATCCAAGAAAATCTTGTAATAAGTTAAACCAATATTATAAATGCTTCAACATTTCTTACAGTCTTCTATAAATTATATGAACAACCCAGTAAAATAGTTGTTTTGTAATCTTATATGCTGCAGAACTAGACTGGATTAATTGGACTGAAAACACATAATAACATAAACGTTTATGATGCACTATGAGTATGTTTCAGTTTCACTGATCTTTAGTTAAGTTGTAGCATGGCTGTTTTCTCTACTATATTTCCCATGTACTTCCCATGTGTCCCAAGTTACACTGATATTTTATTGCAGCAGGGGTATTACTGTGCCATTTGTGTCTTTCTGTAAGTGATAATTGGTTTATTTCACTCCAAGGAGGAACTCAAGCCTGCACTTAATCTTATTAAAGAAAAACTGAAGAAGTTTTCTGAGGTTGAACAAGAATGTAAAACAACAGCAACACATCAAGGTGAGTTAAGAACTGTGGAATTCTTTTTAGCTACACAAAAACACAAAAACATTATGTTTGGTTAATATTGTGTTTGACGGGTATAACGAACACAGTGCCATACATAAAACATAGTTACACTATTTAGGTTTAAAATTGTGTGTTCGAATTACAGAGTCAAGCCCAGCACACAGAGATTCAAGTAAAGGCAGAGTTTGAGAAGCTCCACCAGTTCCTGCGAGAGGAAGAGGAGGCCAGACTAGCTGCACTGAAGGAGGAAGAGGAGCAGAAGAGCCAGATCATGAAAGAGAAGTTGGAACAAATCACAACACACGTCTCCACCCTTTCAGACAAAATCACAGCTGTTGAGAAGGCCATGAAAACTGAAGACATCTTTTTTTTAAAGGTATAGAAGCTTGATTTAGTGACAGTGTTCTGGGTTTATACCGTCTAATTCCAGCCATTTTGAGATCCACAGTTTGTTACTGTGATACATCAGTGGCAATTTTCAATAACGGGTCAGTGGGGGAGACCCCCCCAGCAGAATGGAGAAGATGAGAATAAACTGCTAACAAGCAACATGTTACATTGGGATATATATTAAACAACTTATATTATATATATTTCCCTTTTCTATGCTATACTATAAAATTGTTTATGACATTTTCATTGGAGATTCAATCCGATACTTTTTAAATTATTTTGAGCATAGCCTAGCTTCTACTCCAATTAGCACGCATACACTTTGCTGACATGTATAGACGATCTGTTTTCTGGTTTTCTGCTAGCCAATAGCTCATTGTTGACTCTCATGGTGGAGCCGACAATAAGTCAGCCCCTAACTGTCGTTAAAATCAACAAACTGAAACATTTTTATGTGCTGGCCTGTGGTTCTCCACAGTATTTGGCTGCGTGCCAAAGTTACCTTGTTCTGTAACAATGTAGCTGTAATTTACTAAGCAGGTAGCCTGTCAAAAGTGAGCATGAATAATCCGTGAACCCTGAATGTGATTCCAACAGTTATGTTGGGTTCACCGAGGTCAGTGTTGGTAAAACTTTTAATGTGCGAAGATGTAGATCTTTGAACTAAGCCAGCGAGGTGCATCGGCATTTTTTTTATATAATGAATGTGATTTTAATTATTTGATGGTTTTCTATGCTTTACACTTTTGTCTGAATGTGTCACAAAATCATTTCAATGTAGAGAGACCTGTATAATTTAGAGAAGCCTTCATTCAATTGCTGAAGTAACTCAGAAACCACACCTGTATGGAAACTGCTGCTTTCAATGTACTTTGTATCCCTCATTTACTCAAGTGTTTCCTTTATTTTTGCAGTTACCTGTACATTACAGCACCTTCATTTATGTGTGCTTACAGTTAAAATCTGCATCACTTTCATTAGCATGGCTTCTGTTTCTCATGTATTGTAACCTCTCTCTCATAATGGCCTCTCTATTGAATACCTTTCTGCATGCATACATCTTATCACAATTATGCTGTTATTATTTGTTTTTCAGAGCTACAAGAACATCAAAGAAAGGTATGTAGACTCTTTGTTAAGGTTCCTGATCAGAACTGGACCCAAATGCATGACTCAGAATAAGGTATATATTATTTACTTAAATCTCTTTGTTTGTTTCGAAGGGCACATATAGTAATGTGAAATAAAGCTTAGCAAACAGTTAAGCTATTTCAGGTTGGTAAAAACTTCAGTGCTATTTCATGAGCATTAAACTGCTTAGACCAGATAAATGGTAATTTACGGAGTCAATATCTCTAGAAAGTCAAGATTAATAGTTAATTCAGCAAGACAAGACTTAGACCGAGTTCCAAACTTGCCATGACCGAGGTAACAATGAACAAGACTTAACAAACGGGCAACATGACAAAGAACAACAGGAGAATATACAGTATAGTGTGGTAAATGAGATAATGAGTGATTGCAGCGTGAGAATGTATGCGAGAGTGATTGAGCGGTAATGAGCGCGTGAGGAATGCAAACGGGGAAGAAATGTAATTGGCTGGGGAATTAGTGAGGGCGAAATGGGTAAACAAGAAGGAAAACCACGCCAAACCTGCACAACACAGAAAACAGACGGGGAAACATGACAAGAAACGTGAGGAAAAGGGGAAAACACGGAGCACAAACAGGGATGAGGACTGAGAGAAAATGGAGAGCGTAACACTCTCACTTCATTTAGTCTTTTCTGTTTAAGTCACTTCAAACCCCGAAGCTTCACTGAGTCCTGCTTGTCTTTACAGAGCCCAGTGCACACTGCAGGATCCAGAGCTGCTCTCAGGGGCGCTGATAGATGTGGCCAAACACCTGGGCAACCTGAAGTTCAGAGTCTGGGAGAAGATGCTGGACATGGTGCAGTACAGTGAGTATCTGGGAGAAGATGCTGGAGATGGTGCAGTACAGTGAGTATCTGGGGCAGATGCTGAAAAACATGTTTTTTGCAAGTATTTAATGAGCACAAAAAACTGAAGAAAAAAGCTGTATATTGACATGGTGTAAAATAAAAGCAGATTTGATTTATTCATTTTCATAAAGCAATTGGGTTTTATGTTTCAATACTAAATAACTATAACTATAGTATATTATATATATCCATAATTATTATATACAATATACTGTGTATGTAACCCAATCTGAATAGAGTATTTGAAATGTGCCGCCTCTTTCAGCCTTTTAAACATCTTTCTTGATATTTCATCTCCTGTGCTGCTGGACCCCAACACTGCAGCCCCCCCAGGCTCTCTCTGATGATCTGACCACTGTGAGATACAGAGATACATACCAGACATATCCTGACAAACCAGAGAGGTTTAATCTCTGTGTGAGTGTGCTGGGATCTGAGGGGTTTACCTCAGGGAAACACAGCTGGGAGGTGAAGGTGGGGAACAAACCTGATCGGGATGTAGGATTGGTGAAAGAGTCCATATAGGAAGGGAAAGATAACATACAGCCCAGAGAGTGGATTCTGGGTCAAGATGCTGAGGAATGGTGATCATTACAGTGCTGGAGTTTCTAACCTCACACTGAAGAGCAAACCCCAGAGCATCAGAGTGCAGCTGGACTATGAAAGGGGGGAGGTTTTCTTCTTTGACTCCAGTGACATGTCCCACATTTACACTTTTACAGACACATTTACAGAGAGAGTGTTCCCATACTTCTCTCCCTGTTTGAAACAAGATGGGAACGATGCACCCCTGCAAATTTGCCCAGTGAAAGTGTCTGTAACAGTGAAGTCGTCCCGGTGTCAGTAAAAAATAACAAATTAGAGATGTTGTACTGAAGGGAATAGGGAAAATCTATAATTATGTTTCCTTTATTTTATTTTCATCATTATTTTGTTGAGAGACATATTTTAACGTACTAAAGATACAGACATTACGTTTTGATCCCAATCATTAGACAAAACTTTATTTCATCTAATGTTTGTAGGACAAACTTTTGTACATAAAGCCGATGCTCTTGTGTTGAAGTCAAATGCATTTATACCTGATCAATGTCATTCCTGTCTAACTGGATTAATCAGCCAGTTTACAAGCTTGAAATGTGTGAGTATGATGAGCACTCGTTAGTTTGATTCCATCAGTCTCTTGTGCTCATTTCCGATTTTACTTTACAGATTCAGTGAAGAATCAGTTCACTCTGTCAGAGCCATGCTGTAGGATTTACCTCTGGGCCGTTAGTAGCCTTATCTACACACCTGTCATTGTCTCAAACTGTTATCATTCCTTTTCTGTGACACAATTATTGTATGACAATTAGTAAAATAATCAATCATAATTAAATGCTTGACCTTGGCAAGTAATCACACAGCTTTCTCATGGAATCAGGGAAGAGAATTCAAATAAATAAATAAAAAATAAAAACAGATTCCATTAAAAAACAACAGGATTGTTTTAAAGAATAAGGTATATATTTTTTACTTAAATCTCTTTGTTTATTTCAAAGGGCACTTATAGAAATAAAGCTTAGCAAAAAGTTAGGCTTCTTCAGGTTGGTGAAAATATCAACGCTATTTTATGAACATTACACTGCCTGATCCTCAGAGACCAGATAAATGGCAATTTACGGAGTCAATATCTCCTAAATTCTGGCATGAATTCTAATTGTTTTCTTCATAATCCGGGAATGCAAACCAAAACAGGTCAACAGTAATCATCACTTTAATGATAAGATTGCTGAAGGCCCAGTTCTAGATCCAGTGGTGCAATACTGTACCCTGTAAATCCCGCCAGAGCAGTCAGTTCAGGCACATTATCATCTCTGTGCACCCAGCGCCTTTGCTGGAGTTCATCCTGTGCAGATATTCACTCACACATTAACACTAAAGGCTCTCTCAGGACATACAGTACAGTAGAGACAATGGAGACAGCAGATAACTGCACCTTTTCTTTCATATGTGTGCGTTGAGAAGGCTAATCGGGTACCTTTAGTCCAAAAGCCACAAAGCCATCTATTAATATCAGGGTAGCGTTAGAAACGAAGAACCAAACGCGACAGTAAGGTTCTTAAAGTGTTCCCGAAGGAACACCACTAAAGCGGAAGGGAAACACGCAAAAAGGGAATAAAACAACGAGCGAAAAATAATAAACTCTTTTTTAACGAGAGTAACCACTACCAAACTGAAAGCGACCCGTATAGGGTGAAAAACTCTAAAGCTACAATACAAACGAAAGAAAAGACTCTCGCTCACACAAATGAGAGCCGGAAAAACAAACATAGAGGTAACAAACGGCGAAGACAGAACTGTCTCGGACAGGGAGACAGTGAAGTCCCGAGAAGGAAATAACAAAGGCCTGAGAGTAAACAAAGCTAAGATTCCTAGCTAACTCTAAAAACACCCAAAACAAGTCCCGTGTTACTTCAACAAGTTGAAATGATACAGTGGTTTTGAACTGTCAGTCCTATACCGTAGGTTACCGGCATTCCTTGTCAAACCATTGGCAGTATGGAAGCGTAGAACAAAGAAAACGCGAGGTTTAAATAAGGAGCGGAAATGTGACGCAGGTGCAAACACTGAGTACACGGGGCGGATAACGAAAACCTAAAGAAAGAGGACGCTACACGAGCGCTCCACAGAGTGGCCAATAAAAAAAGAGCAGGCTGAGAATCCATGATAATTAACTTACAATAAATTGAGTGCTCTTTTAAAATGAAATAAATCTTGAGGAATAAAGGGCAAATCAATAGTTTACCAGGACGTTTGTGTCTGAATTATCTGAATTGTATAAATATATAAATATATATTTTACATCACTGCTTTTACTTACTGTGTCCAGGAGCTATAATGTTGGGCTATGGAATACTTAGGGAAGGGGGGGGGGGGGGGCATGTTTAAATATGAATATATGTTTTAACATATTAACTTTCATGCTTTCTTGTGATGGAGTAAAAACAGTGGGTGCAACATTCTACATTTACGCATTTTTAGAAAAAAAGATTGAATTGCATTGCATGCTAGCTTGTAAAATTATATAGTTTATCAAACAGATTTACAGTTATGCAGTTACTATTTTCTGTATGCATGTTATTATTATTTTACTGTATAATGACATTTGGTGGCTACTGATGAATACAGTTCTCTGCAGGTCAAAGTTTTGTACTTGGCTTGCAGGTTCTTTGATTGAACTTAACAGTTTATTTTTGTTTATTTCGTCACATTATAGTGTCTTATTTAAGTATTCAACAGACCATTGATTTTGAAATTCATTCTTCTCTGTGTAATATCAGACATGTTAAAATAAAATGCTCTGATGAAGGCAGTAATGCTGAAACGCGTTATTTTAATGTGTGCCTAATAATAAATAGTAAAAGTAAGGAGTCTGTATTTTATCATTATTTTTGGATGTGCTACCTCACTCGTGTTTATGAGTAGTTTGATCTGTCAACGTATTTTTGGGCTCATCGCTCCTCTCTTCTTTTTGTTGCAATGCGCACTTTTTCTTATCTTCAATATCAACGTTAAAATAAACTTCAACAAACAAAAAATTAATTAAGTGTCTTATTTCTACATAAAAAGAGCTACCGAGATAAACATCGGAAAGTGGTCTACAAAACCACTGCTCCAGCAAATCAGGTTTGGACATTGAGAAGAGATGGAAATGTGCCTTTGAACCAGACAGGAAACTGGCACCTGATGTGTCCTGATCAGACTCCTGGTAAAAACAGTTTAAGCATTTTAATTATTTTTGACATTAAAGTGTCCTGGGTAATGATACAAGTGTCCTGGGGAATGATACAAGAGCATAGGATTTATCAAAGTTAAGGGCTCTATTTTCCGGCTGGTGCATGGTGGGTGGCGAGCCAGCGTATCGGGGAAGTCACATTTTCGAGGTCATTTTGGTGCAAGACTAGACTGTTATTCGCTAGGTGAGACCACGTTTACGGCGAAAATCGCACCACAGCTTATGGCAATTTCGGGGCTTTTTATGTGCTTTTTAGGCAATTTAGGTGTAGGAACCTATTAAAAAGCCAATCACCGTTTTGTGGATCATATGTGGTCAAATCTGACTTTGAAATAAATCCTCCCAAGCAGGAAAAATGAATACTTTGCATTTATTGTTTGTTATCTTTTTTTTTTTTAATGTTAGGCCAAACCCTGTATTTATTCATGTTTTTAATTGTTCTTACAACCACCTGTAATGAGAAGAATGACACACTTGGTGCATACATTCACTCTTATTGCACATATAGCGCTAACAACGTACCTCTTAACTCAATTACATTCAACTAAATCAATGAAAAGAGGTCATTTGATTAGTTATGGTTGAATCCAGCTGAAGCACACCCACTGATAAATATTCAGCAGAATGCAGCACATTTTCAACCTGCGCAGCACGCTGTGAGCAGTGCTCCTCGCCTCTGCTCCGAAAATCGCAAAATGCAGTAGCACGGTCACTATGGAGTGAAACATGAAGCAAGGGTAAAACATTATTGATAAAGCTAGTACCTAAAACAACCACTAGGTGTCAGCAATGTACTGTGATCTGGGGTCAGAATCAAGGGGCCAAGACTGGGCTTTCCTTTTGAAGCTCATTTCCTGGTTGGGCTGGGAGCCACCATAGGTCTTTCACCAATGTCAATGGCAGCAATGTGGTCAAAATACTCAAAAAATTTGAATTGCAACAGGTGCCTTTCCTTCATCTAATGCCTGTGCATTTGCTGATTTTTTAAAATATTGTGTCGTTTGGACAGGGTATTCATATTTGTTCAGGACCAATCAGAGAGACAGGTTGAGTCCTGGGGTCAATGCTATATGGTTCTCACAGCCCTAACTCGGAGGGGCGGGACCAGAAGGGGGAGACAACAGTCATTGGTCTAAAATGCGCCCTGGCATCATGGGACCTTTATACAGTCTATGCTTGGGACAGAGAGACACTGTATTTTTGAGTGGAAGTCGATGGAGAACATCCTTTAGTAGTCTACCGTGAACAAGCTGTTGTTTTGGGGACGCAGTTCGTAACATAATAAATTGATTGCCTTTTCACTCATCTTCAACATGTTGTAACAACAAAGATGTAAAACGGTAACACTGGAATATATTTTCTGAGAAAGAATCTATGTCCTGTGATGTAAAAGGCCTAATCTAATCATAAATGAAACACTGAATTAAACTACATTTATTTTAGGGCTACACACCTAATTTGCCACCCATGCCCACCCTCCAGCACAACAGACTGAGTACCACAAGCCTGATCAGCAGGTTTATTCCGGTTTTGAACCACATAGGGTGTGTTCTGTCCAAAGTTCAGCAAAAGTGAAAATATCAGAGTGAGAGACGGAGTCTGTGAAATGGCAGCTAAAGCTTTTATTCCTGAGGATGAACTCTGTTGTTCTGTATGTTGTGATATATTTAAAGAGCCTGTTCTCCTGAAATGTAGCCACAGCTTCTGTAGAGTGTGTCTGCAGCAGTATTGGGAAGAGAAGAGCTCTCGAGAGTGTCCCATCTGCAGGAGCAAGGCCTCTGTGCAGGATCCTCCTGTAAACCGGGCTTTAAGGAGCATTGTGGAGCTTTTCTTAAAGCAGAAGATTGAGAGTGAAGCTGCAGAGAAAAGTGAAGCTTTTGTGAAGAGTGAAGCTTGTTGCATTCTTCATGGAGAAAAACTCCTGTTCTTCTGTGAGGAGGACCAGGAGCCTCTCTGTGTCGTGTGTCAATCATCAAAAAAGCACAGAAACCACCCAGTCTGTCCAGTGGAAGAGGCTGCACTGGACATGAAGGTATTTGATTTTAAATGTCAACAATTTGATACTCTCAATTAAGTATGAATAAAATGTCTCAGTGTAAAACATTCAGTTCTGACAGACAGCTGTGGTATGAGGTCTTATACATTCTTATACACTTAATACATTCAGTGGAAGAGAGAGCACTGGATCTGAAAGGCTTGTTTTTAACCGTCAAAGCATGATTAAGTGTTTTATATCATGAGTACAATTTCATATGAGTAAAATGTAGGCTGGGTTAAGTCTTGACTGACAGACTCTTGGGGGTCTTTTATAGAAATTATGGCACACAGGAAGCACTGAAATACACAGTGCGATTGTAAGAATATGTAGCAATGATGTTTCAAATGAGGTGTACTGACAGCACAAATTGAGATATTACACAAGAAATAATAAAATACTAAAATTCAAGACCTAATAAATCTACTGTTACATATGCTGTTATTGAGCAACAACTAAGAAGTATAGACATCCACAATGTATAACTGATGAAGACAGACAACACTACAGTCACCTATACTATACATCCAAGAAAATCTTGTAATAAGTTAAACCAATATTATAAATGCTTCAACATTTCTTACAGTCTTCTATAAATTATATGAACAACCCAGTAAAATAGTTGTTTTGTAATCCTATGTGCTGCAGAACTAGACTGGATTAATTGGACTGAAAACACATAATAACATAAACGTTTATGATACACTATGATTATGTTTCAGTTTCACTGATCTTTAGTTAAGTTGTAGCATGGCTGTTTTCTCTAATACATTTACCATGTTCTTAAAAAGTTACACTGACCTTTTATTGCAGCAGGGGTATTACGGTGCCACTTGTGTCTTTCTGTAAGTGATAATTGGTTTATTTCACTCCAAGGAGGAACTCAAGCCTGCACTTAATCTTATTAAAGAAAAACTGAAGAAGTTTTCTGAGGTTGAACAAGAATGTAAAACAACAACAGAACACATCAAGGTGAGATAAGAACTGTGGAATTATTTTTAGCTACACAAAAACACAAAAACATTATGTTTGATTAATATTGTGTTTGACAGGTATAACGAACACACTGCCATACATAAAACATAGTTACACTATTTAGGTTTAAAATTGTGTGTTCGAATTACAGAGTCAAGCCCAGCACACAGAGATTCAAGTAAAGGCAGAGTTTGTGAAGCTCCACCAGTTCCTGCGAGAGGAAGAGGAGGCCAGACTAGCTGCACTGAAGGAGGAAGAGGAGCAGAAGAGCCAGATCATGAAAGAGAAGTTGGAACAAATCACAACACACATCTCCACCCTTTCAGACAAAATCACAGCTGTAGAGAAGGCCATGAAAACTGAAGACATCTTTTTTTTAAAGGTATAGGAGCTTGATTTAGTGACAGTGTTCTGGGTTCATACCGACTAATTCCAGCCATTTTGAGATCCACAGTTTGTTACTGTGATACATCAGTGGCAATTTTCAATAACGGGTCAGTGGGGGAGACCCCACCAGCAGAATGGGGAAGATGAGAATAAACTGGGAACAAGCAACATGTTACATTGGGATATATATTAAACAACTTATATTATATATTTCCCTTTTCTATGCTATACTATAAAATTGTTTATCACATTTCCATTGGAGATTCAATCCAATAATTTTTCAATTATTTTGAGCATAGCCTAGTTTCTACTCCAATTAGTACGCATACACTTTGCTGACATGTATAGACAATCTGTTTTCTGGTTTTCTGCTAGCCAATAGCTCATTGTTTACTCTCATGGTGGAGCCGACAATAAGTCAGCCCCTAACTGTCGTTAAAATCAACAAACTGAAACATTTTTATGTGCTGGCCTGTGGTTCTCCACAGTATTTGGCTGCGTGGCAAAGTTACCTTGTTCTGTAACAATGTAGCTGTAACTTACTAATCAGGTAGCCTTGTCAAAAGTGAGCATGAATAATCCGTGAACCCTGATTGTGATTCCAACAGTTATGTTGGGTTCACCGAGGTCAGTGTTGGTAAAAATGTTGATGTGCGAAGATGTAGATCTTTGAACTAAGCCAGCGAGGTGCATCAGCATTTTTTTTAATATAATGAATGTGATTTTAATTAATTGATGGTTTTCTATGCTTTAAACTTTTGTCTGAATGTGTCACAAAATCATTTCAATGTAAAGAGACCTGTATAATTTAGAAAAGCCTTCATTTAATTGCTGAAGTAACTCAGAAACCACACCTGTGTGGAAACTGCTGCTTTCAATGTACTTTGTATCCCTCATTTACTCAAGTGATTCCTTTATTTTTGCAGTTACCTGTACATTACAGTAACTTCATTCATGTGTGCTTACTGTTAAAATCTGCATCACTTGGCTCCTGTTTCCCACGTATTGTAACCTCTCTCTCATAATGGTGTCTATTGAATACCTTTCTGCATGCATACATCTTATCACAATTATGCTGTTATTATGTGTTTTTCAGAGCTACAAGAACATCAAGGAAAGGTATGTAGACTCCACCTCATTTTTGCTGTTTAAGTCACTTCAAACACTAAAGCTTGACTGACTCCTGCGTGTCTTTACAGAGCTCACTGCACACTGCAGGATCCAGAGCAGCTCTCAGGGGCGCTGATAGATGTGGCCAAACACCTGGGCAACCTGAAGTACAGAGTCTGGGAGAAGATGCTGGAGAGGGTGCAGTACAGTGAGTATCTGGGGCAGATGGTGAACATTTGTATTTTTTTGCAAGCATTTCATAAACATGTGAAGCTGAAGAAACAAGCTGTATATTGAAATGTTGTAAAATAAAAACAAGGCACCCAGTCTCAGTTCCCTCCAAGAAAGATCCTAAAAGAAGATCCTGCTTCTCACAAGCAAACATAGAATTAACATAAAATATAAAACCTCATTAATAATATGGATTATTAGAAGTCTGTACATTTGATTTGCTATGAAATGTGTTCATTGATTTATTAATTTTCATAAAGCAAATGGGTTTTATATTTCAATAATAAATCACTATAGTATCTTATAATTATATACAATGTACTGTGTATGTGACCTGATCTGAATAGAGTATTTGAAATGTGGCGCTTCTTTCAAATTTTTTCTTCTTGATATTTCAGCTCCTGTGCTGCTGGACCCTAACACTGCACAACCCTATCTCACTCTTTCTGATGATCTGATCACTGTGAAAGACACAGATGCAACGCAGAAATGTCCTGACAACCCAGAAAGGTTTAGCTACTGTGTGAATGTGCTGGGATCTGAGGGGTTTAGCTCAGGGAAACAAAGCTGGGAGGTGAAGGTGGGGAATAAAACTGCATGGGATGTAGGAGTGGTGAAAGAGTCCATCACTAGGAAGGGAGATATAACATACAGCCCAGAGGGAGGATTCTGGGTCATGATGCTGAGGAATGGTGATGATTACTGTGCAGCTGGAGTTACTGACCTCACACTGAAGAGCAAACCCCAGAGCATCAGAGTGCAGCTGGACTATGACAGGGGGAAGGTTTCCTTCTTTAACTCCAGTGACATGTCCCACATTTACACTTTTACAGACACATTTACTGAGAGAGTGTTCCCATTCTTCTCTCCCTATTTGAAAGAAGATGGGAATGATGCACCCCTGCAAATATGCCCAGTGAAAGTGTCTGTAACAGTGATGTCATCCCAGTGAAAGTGTCTGTAACAGTGATGTCATCCCAGTGAAAGTGTCTGTAACAGTGATGTCATCCCAGTGAAAGTGTCTGTAACAGTGACGTCATCCCAGTGAAAGTGTCTGTAAAAAATGACCAAACTACAGTTGTTGTACTGAAAGAGTATTACAGAGAAAATCAATTAATAATTACACTTAGTTCACTTTCTTTTCATCGTTATTATGTTGAGGGTTAATTAACTGTACATGGATTTTTGATCATGTACATACTGATGCAGGCAGTATCTTCTGGGTTTTGTTTTTTATCAGGTTTTGTTTTTTTATTTTATTGTTTTTATCAGAATAATTAGACAAAACTATGTCATGTAATGTTTGTACATAAAGCAGATGTGCTCTTGTGGTGAAGTCAAATGCTTTCAAAATCATTCCTGTCTAACTGGGTTCATCAGCCAGTTTACAAGCTGGAAATGCATGAGTATGATGAGCACTCGTTCGTTTGATTCCATCAGTCTCTTGCGCTCTTTTCACATTGTACTTTACAGATTCAGTGAAGAATCAATTCACCCTGTCAAGTTGATTACAGTAATCAACCATAATTAAATCATTGACATTGTCAAGTAATTACAAATCTTTCTCTGATTGTGTCTCTCATAGCATTCATTCATCAAATCATGTTAGAGATGCTAATTACCTAAAAGCATTCCACTGAGTTAAAATCAACTGTATAATTTTACAGAATAGAGTATATTTTTTATTTAATCCCCTGCTTTATTGTATAGTTCACGAGCTAATAGCAACATTCACTAAATTCTAGCAAAGAAACTTCAGTTTGCTGAAAATTTCATTGCTTTTTAAGAACTCTAAACTGCCTCAGTCATAATTAAGTAATTGATCTTGGCAAGTAATCACAAAGCTTTCTCTGATTGTGTCTCTCATACCTTATTTTCTTTTCATCATTATTTTGTTGAGAGTCATATTTTAACATACTAAAGATACAGACATTACGTTTTGAGTTTTGTTTTGATCCAAATCATTAGACAAAACTTTATTTCATATAATGTTTGTTGTACAAACTTTGTACATAAAGCCGATGCTCTTGTGGTGAAGTCAAATGCATTTATACCTGATCAATGTCATTCCTGTCTAACTGGATTCATCAGCCAGTTTACAAGCTTGAAATGTGTGAGTATGATGAGCACTCGCTAGTTTGATTCCATCAGCCTCTTGTGCTTTTCTCAGATTTTACAGATTCAGTGAAGAATCAGTTCACTCTGTCAGAGCCATGCTGTAGGATTTACCTCTGGGCCTTCAGTAGCCTTATCTACACACCTGTCATTGTCTCAAACTGTTTTCATTCCTTTTCTGTGACAAAATTATTGTATGACAATTACTAAAATAATCAATCATAATTAAATGCTTGACCTTGGCAAGTAATCACACAGCTTTCTTTGATTGTGTCTCTCCTAGCATTCTTTAAATCAGGGAAGAGAATTCAAATAAAAATAAAAAAACGGATTCCATTGAGTAAAAAACAGAAGAATTGTTTTGAAGAATAAGGTATATATTTTTTACTTAAATCCCTTTATTTGTTTCAAAGGGCACTTATAGAAATGTGAAATAAAGCTTAGCAAACAGGTAGGCTTCTTCAGGTTGGTGAAAACTTCAGTGCTATTTCATGAGCATTAAACTGCTTAGACCAGATAAATGGTAATTTACAGAGTCAATATCTCCTAAATTCTGGTATGAATTCTCATTGTTTTCTTCATAATCCAGGAATGCAAACCAAAACAGGTTGAAAGTAATGATCACTTTAAAGATAAGATTGCTGAAGGCCCAGTTCTAGAGCCAGTGGTGCACTACTGTACCCTGTAAATCCCTCCAGAGCAGTCAGTTCAGGCACATTATCATCTCTATGCACCCAGCGCCTTTACTGGAGTTCATCCTGTGCAAACATTCACTCACACATTAACACTAAAGGCTCTCTCAGGACATACAGTACAGTAGAGACAATGGAGACAGCAGATAACTGCACCTTTTCTTTGTGCGTTGAGAAGGCTAATAGGGTACCTTTAGTCCAAAAGCCGCATCTATTAATATCAGGGTAGCATTAGAAACGAAGGACCAAACGCGACAGTAAGGTTCTTAGTGTTCCCGAAGGAACACCACTAAAGCGGAAGGGAAACCCGCAAAAAGGGAATAAAACAAGGAGCAAAAAATAATAAACCCTTTTTTAACGAGAGTAACCACTACCAAACTGAAAGCTGATTTTTTAATGTACATTAAACTGCCTGATTTTAACAGACCAGATACATCATTATTTACGGAGCCAATATTTCTTAAATTCTGGCATGAATTCTAATAGTTATTTTCATAACTAGAGAATGCAAATCAATGTTGACAGTAACCACCAGATTTAAGATAAGATTACTGAAGGCCCAGGTCTACATCCTGTGGTGCACTACTGCTCCCTGTAAATCAGTTAGTTCAGGCACATTATCATCTCTGTGCACCCAGCGCCTTTACTGGAGTTCATCCTGTGCAGATATTCCCTCCACCATTAACACTAAAGACTCTCTCAGGACATACATTACAGTAGAGACAATGGAGACAGCAGATAACTGCATTTTTTCCTTTAATGTGTTTGTGTTGAGAAGGCCCAGAAGGGTAACAGGGTATACTCTATCCAAACGCCACTGGCCTTGCTGCATCTATTAACTTACCATAAATTGAGGGCTCTTTAAAAAGGAAATAGATCTTGAGGAATAGAGAGGAAATCAATAGTGTTATCAGGATGTTTGTGTCTGAATTTTATGAATTATCTGAATTATATGAGTACATATTGTACATCACTGCTTGTACTTACTGTGTCGAGGAGCTGTAATGTTGGGCTGGGGATACCTGGGGAAGTTGAGGTGTTATGTGGGCATTGAAGTATTTTGCTGTCTGTGACATTTACTCATATAAAGTTTTCTAAAACTTTTGATTCAAGAAATATTTTATTCTGAAAGAGATATGAACAAAGCTCTACAAAAATGAGTCTGATGTGAAAATTTTTAAAATTATTTTTCCGAAAAAAATCACTCGACAACATTCAATGTGTAAACATAATATGCGACATCCGACTAATTTTTGCAGAGCGGGTCACATTTAATGTTAGTTTTTAGGATTAGACATGGAGTAAGTCATTAGAGACAAATACATAAAATAAATAAAAATCAGCATGTACATGTAGTTTGCTTCCAGCTAGCTCTCAAATGATGAATTTAGATAAATAATTTGCACTGCCAGGCTACATATCATTCTCTTCATCCTTTCATATAAAATCACATATTAAAGCGACTCGTTGCTTCATTTGAGGGGTTGAAAGGAATGTAACACAAAAGAAGTGAAAGAAGTGCTAGACACTGAAACACGTGGCAACACTCTAGAGTATTAGTGGCCAGTGAGCAGGCAGAGGCACACCTAACCATTCTGACTGAAAGTGTTCATTGAAAGCTACAGAGAGAGACGACACTTTGCCCAGTTTCAGTGGAATTTGGTCGCAGCAGGCTAAAATGCCAGATTGTAAGTTTAGCAAATGTGTCAATTACTTGACTGCGGCTCACTCTGTCCGAGACGCCTCTTTCCACTGCCATAATGATTAGATATAACCGCTGCTGTTCAGTGGGAGCACTGGAACTTTCCACCGCCTGTGTGCACTGTCACCATCAACATGATGAGGAGCTGTCACAAACCACTCTGAAACTATACCCCAATATTGAAAATAAACACACATCATTATTTAATATCACCCATGAGTTCTGTGTGCAGGTGGACAAACTGCTCATTTGTGCTACTCAATAAGTCTCCCTACCACCCTCTCCTTCTATCGCTCTCTCTCTCACTCTCTCTTTTTCTCTGGAAAAGCTCTATATTACAACCATTGACGTGACAAATCACAAAGAGGCACGCACGCACGCACACACACAAACACACTCCGCATCATAAGCTCTGCCCAACCTCTCATTAGGGTTGTGTTCTCGTCATGTACACAGGCTCGAGTTTTGAGAGTCTATATTGATTTAAGGCCTGCATGCTAATCCGATTGGCTAAACTCAGGGGAACTACCCACAGATGGAAGTGCCAACAAAGGTCATGCAGCCCAAAAACAAGGACGCAAAATTGCAGAGTGATGGGCCAATCGAAACCTGTAGCAGTTCATCAGCCATGTTTATTCAAATGTTGCAGGTTCAACTTCAGTTGTAGCTCACTGAAAACAATCGAGAAACCGGCACGTGTACGGACTATATTTTTACAATGTTTGTTGTTGTTTTTTACTGTTGTGTTTATGTACTAAAATTTGGTATTTGGATTTTGGGGTTTCCTTTTTTGATTGTATGTGATTGTTTCATTTTTGATGTCTTGGGGTTTCTTTGTTACGTATGGAGTTTTTTTTTATTGTTATTAAAACACTCCATACATAACAATGTTTGGTATGCGATTGCCCTGTGTGTGCTCTTTTGTTCTTATGATGAGGAGTTTTTGAAATAAAGATGTTTGCAGGGATGGTTTGGGTTAATAGGCTGATGAGATGAGTGATGAGATCTGTGGTGTGAATTTTATTTTTAAAAATATTTTATTTTTTTATAAAAAACGATTTGCAAAACCAATGAAGACATGTTCATTTGACCTAGCTGAGCCTACACTGGAACTCATATCAGACCTACACTTAAGAAACAGGTCCAGACTTTTCAGATTAAACAAGCAAAATTGTTCTACTTTGTAAATGAACCTGTAGGTAAAAAAAGAAAGCCATAGGTAGCTACACTGCTCAAAAAAATGAAGGGAACACTTAATCATCACAGTATAACACCAACATCAACAAAACCGGTCATGCTGGATGATGTTGCAGGCTGCATAACATTCGCCACGGCGTCTCCAGACTCTTTCACGTCTGTCACATGCTCAGTGTGAACCTGCTCTCATCTGTGAAGAGAACGGAGCGCCAATGGCGAACATCCCAATTCTGGTGTTCTCTGGCAAATGCCAATCGAGCTGCCTGGTGCTGGGCTGTGAGCACAGGTCTCACTACAGGACGTCGGGCCCTCATGCCACCCTCATGGAGTCTGTTTCTGACAGTTTGGTCAGAAACATGCACACGAGTAGCACGCTGGAAGCCCTTCTACAGCCCTGTCCAGCTCTCCTCATGTATTGGCCCGTCTCCCGGTATCTCCTCAACGCTCATGAGACTGTGCTGGGAGACACAGCAAACCTTCTTGCGATGGCATGTATGGATGTGCCATCCTGGAGGAGCTGGACTACCTGTACTGTACTGCCTCATGCTACCAGTAGTGACAAGGGCACTAGTAAAATGCAAAACTTGAGAAAAATCAGTCAGGAAGGATAAGGAGAGAGAAATGGTCTGTGGCCACCATTTGCAAAACCATTTACTTTTTGGGGGTTGTCTTGCTGTTGCCTCTCTTGTCCCTCCTGTCACTTTCATTTGCACCAAAGCACGTGAAATTGATTCACAATAGTTTACACTTCCTAACTGGACAGATCGATATCCCAGAAGTTTAATTGACTTGGTGTTATACTGTGTTGATTAAGTGTTCCCTTAATTTTTTTGAGCAGTGTATATTGGGCCACTTTTATAATGCACTGTGATTATGTATGGGCAGGTTTTGAGAACCCTTGGCCGTGACCGAATACGTTCCCTTAACCCCTTTGAGGGCGCATATTTGAGTCAACTTCGTCAAAAAGTTTTTGAGTGGGCGACTTTTTCTCACAAACGGGGGCACTTAAAATACCAGGATGAAACCCTTATTTCTGGGGTTTTGTTGAGGGGATTCAGGACACACTCATCTACAGAACTGTGCACTCATTTCGGGAAGTGAAAACTAAAACTTGTAGTACAAGAGCGGGATGTATTACAAACTACTCTTTTTATTTTTGTTAATTCTATCTTCATTCGTAATCTACACTTTGTAACCATTGTCTTATGTAAGCTGAGTGATATTCTCAATAAAACAAACAAATATATATATATATATATATATAATATATATATATATATATATATATATATATATATTACAAACTATTTCCCCACTAATTTGGAAAGAGTTTTGCAGGATAGTGAGGGGACAGGGCACATAGTAGACAGGGGTCTGAGTGGACAGGGGGCAGAGAACAGGGATCATATTCGGACACGACCATAGAGTTGGAAATAGCTTTCTGACCTTGAAACACCATAGATATAAAACTGTTTTGGATCTGTGGGCAACACTGCTTGTCCGCCCTTGCTAAAATTTCTGTTGAATGGCAGCATCTAGTGGCATGGTCGGAGACTGCAAAGAGATAATGAAACACGCACAGCTTCAGCATCTGGCCGGTCTGTGCCGCACCTGCTTCCTGACCAAGGTCTGTCCATACGTCTAAACAGTGTAACTGTTGGGACTGTAATTATACAAATGCAACATGGAGAGTGCCAACAAATGTGCTGAGCAGGCTTAAGGAATGTATGCATATAGACCAAGGAAAAAGAATGATGACATTTTTTCATGGCCAGTTTGTGTACTGCAAGGTGGGGCTTGTTATGGCTTGTCTTTTTGGAGTACCTCCTGGCATTTATCTGGTCATTTTCTCTCAGCCCTGCAATGGTTTCTCTCTGTCCCAAAAAAAAAAGAAAAAAATCCCTGTCTTCATGGGCGTGCTGTTGAGAGGTGTGCCTGTGCGTACACGCATGCACGCACGCACGCACGCACGCACGCACGCACGCGCACACACACAAACTGCCTGTTGCCTGTATCTGAATGATTTGTTTTTGGAATGTTCTTTTACACTCATTCTAATTAACAGGAAATATAGAATATAGAGATTACCCAGAGTTAACTGAAGGTGGTGGTCTGAAAACAGTTTGACCTTTCATACATATTCATGTTTAGACACTCATGTCATGCAGCTACATGTGTCTCACATATACCTTCTGAGACTCAATTGTAAAAAAAAAACAATGTAACATGATTACAACAAAATTACAACCTTTTGCTTGGACCCCGTGTATCGCTGCTTGCAGCTATATTTACTTTTGTTATTATTATTATTATTATTATTATTATTATTATTATTATTATTATTATTACTTTGTATTATTATTATATAACATCAAACAAAAATAACATTCACTCATTAAACATAGTTCTTATGTATACTGAGACAGTAAGACACAGCACTTGTTTCAATATAATGCATCAAATTCCATTGGAATTCAATACAGGTAAAAAATTACCCCGTCTATGTAAACAAGGGGTATTAATAAAAAATGAATCTTTACTCAAATTGTAAAAAAAGTTAAAACAACCATACTCTGGAGGAACAGTTGTTGACGTAGCTTACTTTGAGAAATATATATATTTTTAAAAACTGAACCGGATCATTTCTGACCCACATACGCATCTATGGGTTAAGTAACTCAGGAACCACACCCTTGTGGAAGCTCCTGCTTTCAATGTACTTTGTATCCCTCATTTACTCAAGTGTTTCCTTTATTTTGGCAGTTACCTGTACATTACAGCACCTTCATTCATGTGTGCTTACTGTTAAAATCTGCATCACTTTCATTAGCATGGCTCCTGTTTCTTGTGTATTGTAACCTCTCTCTCATAATGGTCTCTATTAAATACCTTTATACATGCATACATCTTATCACAATAACACTGTTATTATGTGTTTTTCAGAGCTACAGGAACATCAAGGAAAGGTATGTAGACTCTTTGTTAAGGTTCCTGATCAGAACTGGACCCAAATGCATGACTCAGAAACAGAACTCACAAAAAGCTCCCAAAGAGCGTTTATTAGCTACAGCAAACTTTTGCAGCGAGAGATGGGAAGGGACTAAGTCCTGGGTAGGGCAGAAATGGAGGGCAGAGCAGAAGAGGGAAGCAGGCAAGGAGCTGGATGGTGACTGAATCCTGGGTAGGGCATAGCAGGGGCAGAGCGGGATGCGGGAAGCAGGGAAGCGTGGCTTGGAACAGGCAGGAAGCTGCAGGCTGGCGGGTACAAATAGAAAGTCAAGATTAATAGTTAATTCAGCAAGACAAGACTTAGACCGAGTTCCAAACTTGCCATTACCGAGGTAACAATGAACAAGACTTAACGAACGGGCAACAAGACAAAGAACAACAGGAGAATATACAGTATAGTGTGGTAAATGAGATAATGAGTGATTGCAGCGTGAGAATGTATGCGAGAGTGATTGAGCGGTAATGAGCGCGTGAGGAATGCAAACGGGGAAGAAATGTAATTGGCTGGGGAATTAGTGAGGGCGAAATGGGCAAACAAGAAGGAAAACCACGCCAAACCCGCACAACACAGAAAACAGACAGGGAAACATGACAAGAAACGTGAGGAAAAGGGGAAAACACGGAGCACAAACAGGGATGAGGACTGAGAGAAAATGGAGAGCGTAACACTCTCACTTCATTTAGTCTTTTCTGTTTAAGTCACTTCAAACCCTAAAGCTTGACTGACTCCTGCTTGTTATTACAGAGCCCAGTGCACACTGCAGGATCCAGAGCTGCTCTCAGGGGCGCTGATAGATGTGGCCAAACACCTGGGCAACCTGAAGTACAGAGTCTGGGAGAAGATGCTGGAGAGGGTGCAGTACAGTGAGTATCTGGGAGAAGATGCTGGAGATGGTGCAGTACAGTGAGTATCTGGGAGAAGATGCTGGAGATGGTGCAGTACAGTGAGTTTTTTGGAGAAGATGCTGGAGATGGTGCAGTACAGTGAGTATCTGGGAGAAGATGCTGGAGAGGGTGCAGTACAGTGAGTATCTGGGAGAAGATGCTGGAGATGGTGCAGTACAGTGAGTATCTGGGAGAAGATGCTGGAGATGGTGCAGTACAGTGAGTATCTGGGAGAAGTTGCTGGAGATGGTGCAGTACAGTGAGTATCTGGGAGAAGATGCTGGAGATGGTGCAGTACAGTAAGTATCTGGGAGAGGATGCTGGAGATGGTGCAGTACAGTGAGTATCTGGGAGAAGATGCTGGAGAGGGTGCAGTACAGTGAGTATCTGGGAGAAGATGCTGGAGATGGTGCAGTACAGTGAGTATCTGGGAGAAGATGCTGGAGATGGTGCAGTACAGTGAGTATCTGCGAGAAGATGCTGGAGATGGTGCAGTACAGTGAGTATCTGGGAGAAGATGCTGGAGAGGGTGCAGTACAGTGAGTATCTGGGAGAAGATGCTGGAGAGGGTGCAGTACAGTGAGTATCTGGGAGAAGTTGCTGGAGATGGTGCAGTACAGTAAGTATCTTGGAGAAGATTCTGGAGATGGTGCAGTACAGTGAGTATCTGGGGCAGATGCTGAAAAACATGTTTTTTGCAAGTATTTAATGAGCACAAAAAACTGAAGACAAAACCTGTATATTGTCATGGTGTAAAATAAAAGCAGATTTGATTCATACATTTTCATAAAGCAATTGGGTTTTATGTTTCAATACTAAATAACTATAACTATAGTATATTATATATATCCATAATTATTATATACAATATACTGTGTATGTAACCCAATCTGAATAGAGTATTTGAAATGTGCCGCCTCTTTCAGCCTTTTAAACATCTTTCTTGAGATTTCATCTCCTGTGCTGCTGGACCCCAACACTGCAGCCCCCCCAGGCTCTCTCTGATGATCTGACCACTGTGAGATACAGAGGTACATACCAGACATATCCTGACCCTAACCATGCACTTCATCCCCTGACCCCCCCCTCCCCATTTGTCATCTCATGCATCCACTCACTACTGCTGTTATTGTTGTACTGTTGTCACCTGCCTGTCTACTGTTGTCCCCCCCTACCTTTGATGCTGTTATGACTTGTTATCATGTTCTGGTTATGTTCTAGTTCCCCACTGTTACTGCCCATAGTCATTTTCATCAATATGTTGTTGCTATGTTATCTGTTATGTTATGTGTGGTTATGTGATATGTGTTCATTATGTGTATTTACCTATGTAATGCGTCTTTGGGTCCTTGAAAAGCGCTATATAAAATAAATGAATTATTATTATTATTAATTGCATGGTAGGTGATTGTCCACAAAAAGTGAGTGTCAAGAAACACTGTATTGACACTGAAAACTCTTTTCAAGAAACACTCTATTGACACTAAGCAAAGTATAAACTGACTGTTTGCTCTATCTCAACATTCAGTTGATATCAAGTTGAGATCAACATGGGACACTCAAAATAAAGTGTCACCAAACCATTACATAATAAAAATCACATTCATTATATTAAAGAAAATGCTGATGCACCTCGCTGGCTTAGTTCAAAGATCTACATCTTCGCACATCAACATTTTTACCAACACTGACCTCGGTGAACCCAACATAACTGTTGGAATCACATTCAGGGTTCATGGATTATTCATGCTCACTTTTGACAGGCTACCTGCTTAGTAAGTTACAGCTACATTGTTACAGAACAAGGTGACTTTGGCACGCAGCCAAATACTGTGGAGAACCACAGGCCAGTACATAAAAATGTTTCAGTTTGTTGATTTTAACGACAGTTAGGGGCTGACTTATTGTCGGCTCCACCATGACAGTAAACAATGAGCTATTGGCTAGCAGAAAACCAGAAAACAGATCGATCTATACATGTCAGCAAAGTGTATGCGTGCTAATTGGAGTAGAAGCTAGGCTATGCTCAAAATAATTTAAAATCATTGGATTGAATCTCCAATGGAAATGTGATAAACAATTTTATAGTATAGCATAGAAAAGGGAAATATATATAATATAAGTTGTTTAATATATATCCCAATGTAACATGTTGCTTGTTAGCAGTTTATTCTCATCTTCTCCATTCTGCTGGTGGGGTCTCCCCCACTGACCCGTTATTGAAAATTGCCACTGATGTATCACAGTAACAAACTGTGGATCTCAAAATGGCTGGAATTAGACGGTATAAACCCAGAACACTGTCACTAAATCAAGCTCCTATACCTTTAAAAAAAAGATGTCTTCAGTTTTCATGGCCTTCTCAACAGCTGTGATTTTGTCTGAAAGGGTGGAGAGGTGTGTTGTGATTTGTTCCAACTTCTCTTTCATGATCTGGCTCTTCTGCTCCTCTTCCTCCTTCAGTGCAGCTAGTCTGGCATCCTCTTCCTCTCGCAGGAACTGGTGGAGCTTCTCAAACTCTGCCTTTACTTGAATCTCTGTGTGCTGGGCTTGACTCTGTAATTCGAACACACAATTTTAAACCTAAATAGTGTAACTATGTTTTATGTATGACATTGTGTTCGTTATACCTGTCAAACACAATATTAACCAAACATAATGTTTTTGTGTTTATGTGTAGCTAAAAAGAATTCCACAGTTCTTAACTCACCTTGATGTGTTCTGCTGTTGTTTTACATTCTTGTTCAACCTCAGAAAACTTCTTCAGTTTTTCTTTAATAAGATTAAGTGCAGGCTTGAGTTCCTCCTTGGAGTGAAATGAATCAATTATCACTTACAGAAAGACACAAGTGGCTCAGTAATACCCCTGCTGCAATAAAAGGTCAGTGTCACTTAAGAACATGGGAAATGTAGTAGAGAAAACAGCCATGCTACAACTTAACTAAAGATCAGTGAAACTGAAACATAATCATAGTGCATCATAAACGTTTATGTTATTATGTGTTTTCAGTCCAATTAATCCAGTCTAGTTCTGCAGCATATAAGATTACAAAACAACTATTTTACTGAGTTGTTCATATAATTTAAAGAAGCCTGTAAGAAATGTTGAAGCATTTATAATATTGGTTTAACTTATTACAAGATTTTCTTGGATGTATAGTATCAGTGACTGTAGTGTTGTCTGTCTTCATCAGTTATACATTGTGGATGTCTATACTTCTTAGTTGTTGCTCAATAACAGCATATATAACAGTAGATTTATTGGGTCTTGAATTTTATTATTTCTTGTGTAATATCTCAATTTGTGCTGTCAGTACACCTCATTTGAAACATCATTGCTGCTTATTCTTACAATCGCACTGTGTATTTCAGTGCTTCCTGTGTGCCATAATTTCTATAAAAGGCCCCCAAGAGTCTGTCAGTCAAGACTTAACCCAGCCTACATTTTACTCATATGAAATTGTACTCATGATATAAAACACTTAATCATGCTTTGACGGTTAAAAACAAGCCTTTCAGATCCAGTGCTCTCTCTTCCACTGAATGTATTAAGTGTATAAGAATGTATAAGACCTCATACCACAGCTGTCTGTCAGAACTGAATGTTTTACACTGA
Organism: Ilyophis sp. 1 JC-2022; assembly: GCA_022702515.1. Taxonomy (NCBI): domain Eukaryota; kingdom Metazoa; phylum Chordata; class Actinopteri; order Anguilliformes; family Synaphobranchidae; genus Ilyophis; species Ilyophis sp. 1 JC-2022. The sequence continues at coordinate 107,728,803 of CM040405.1, read as the reverse complement.
GACATTTTATTCATATTTAATTGTGTCTTGAGAATATCAAATTGTTGACATTTAAAATCAAATACCTTCATGTCCAGTGCAGCCTCTTCCACTGGACAGACTGGGTGGTTTCTGTGCTTTTTTGATGTTTGACACACGACACAGAGAGGCTCCTGGTCCTCCTCACAGAAGAACAGGAGTTTCTCTCCATGAAGACTGCAACAAGCTTCACTCTTCACAACAGCTTCACTTTTCTCTGCAGCTTCACTCTCAGTCTTCTGCTTTAAGTAGGACTCCACAATGCTTCTTAAAGCCAGGTTTGGAGGAAGAAGATCCATAGAGGCCCTTCTTCTGCATATGGGACACTCTCGAGAGCTCTTCTCTTCCCAGTACTGCTACAGACATGTTCTACAGAAACTGTGGCTACATTTCAGGAGAACAGGCTCTTTAAATATATCACAACATACAGAACAACAGAGTTCATCCTCAGGAATAAAAGCTTTAGCTGCCATTTCACAGACTCCGTCTCTCACTCTGATATTTTCACTTTCACTTTTGCTGAACTTTGGACTGAACACACCCTATGTGGTTCAAAACCGGAATAAACCGGCTGATCAGGCTTCTGGTACTCAGTCTGTTGTGCTGGAGAAAAGGGTGGGCATGGGTGGCAAATTAGGTGTGTAGCCCTAAAATAAATGTAGTTTAATTCAGTGTTTCATTTATGATTAGATTAGGCCTTTTACATCACAGGACATAGATTCTTTCTCAGAAAATATATTCCAGTGTTACCGTTTTACATCTTTGTTGTTACAACATGTTGAAGATGAGTGAAAAGGCAATCAATTTATTATGTTATGAACTGCGTCCCCAAAACAACAGCTTGTTCACGGTAGGCTACTAAAGGATGTTCTCCATCGACTTCCATTCAAAAATACAGCGAGTCTCTCTGTCCCAAGCATAGACTGTATAAAGGTCCCATGATGCCAGGGCGCATTTTAGACCAATGACTGTTGTCTCCCCCTTCTGGTCCCGCCCCTCCGAGTGAGGGCTGTGAGAACCATATAGCAGTGACCCCAGGACTCAACCTGTCCCTCTGATTGGTCCTGAACAAATATTAATACCCTGTCCAAACGACACAATATTTTTAAAAATCAGCACATGCACAGGCATTAGATGAAGGAAAGGCACCTATTGCAATTACATTTTTTTGAGTATTTTGACCATATTGCTGCCATTGACTTACATGGTGAAAGACCTATGGTGGCTCCCAGCCCAACCAGGAAATGAGCTTCAAAACGAAAGCCCAGTCTTGGCCCCTTGATTCTGACCCCAGATCACAGTACATTGCTGTCACCTAGTGGTTGTTTTAGGTACTAGCTTTAACAATAATATTTTACCCTTGCTTCATGTTTCACTCCATCGCTACTGAATTTTGCGATTTTCGGAGCAGAGGCGAGGAGCACTGCTCACAGCGTGCTGCGCAGGTTGAAAATGTGCTGCATTATGCTGAATATTTATCAGTGGGTGTGCTTCAGCTGGATTCAACCATAACTAATCAAATGACCTCTTTTCATTGATTTAGTTGAATGTAATTGAGTTAAGAGGTACGTTTTTAGCGCTATATGTGCAATAAGAGTGAATGTATGCACCAAGTTTGTCATTCTTCTCATTACAGGCGGGTGTAAGAACAATTAAAAACATGAATAAATACAGGGTTTGGCCTAACATAAAAAAGACAACAAACAATAAATGCAAAGTATTCATTTTTCCTGCTTGGGGGGATTTATTTCAAAGTCAGATTTGACCACATATGATCCACAAATCGGTGATTGGCTTTTTAATAGGTTCCTACACCTAAATTGCCTAAAAAGCACCTAAAAAGCCCCGAAATTGCCATAAGCTGTGGTGCGATTTTCGCCGCAAACATGGTCTCACCTAGCGAATAACTACGGTGGCTGAGAAGTGCAAAACACAACGACATTTCACAAAACACAACGACATTTCACAAAACACAACGACATTTCACAAAACACAACGACATTTCACAAAACGGAAAGGGTAGGACAACACTTCTTGTTTGTGATTGGACAGAACCCAAGCCCCTCAATGTAATTTTTTTTAACAAAACGGAAAGGGTAGGACAACACTTCTTGTTTGTGATTGGACAGAACCCAAGCCCCTCAGCGAAATTACGAATCCTACTATGGCCATGCCAAGACCCGCCCTCCTCTGTCTCTGATTGGCTGGTCGTTCTGTGCGCTCTACCCACCTCATCTTCTTCAGTCTAATGTCTTGTTTCCACTTGCACATTCGACCCGTTCCAGAGCCGCGCTGGCTCGACTTCTGAGCATTTCCATTAGTTCAAATTCGAGCCGCGCCAACGAGACCCACTCCAAAAACGGCCCGATTTGTCCTCTGGTGCTGGCTCGAATATAATGGAGCCGCCAGTGCATTGCTATGGTGATTCACCACAGCAACGTAGCCGAAGAAGACGCGCTTACTCACTTTGTCGGCTGTTTAATAACAACAACAACAACAACAACAAAATGGAAAAAATAAACAACCCGTGGGGTTTCGAGGAAGTCCAGGCCCTTTTAATGATTTGGGCAGACGAGTCGGTTCAGCAGCAGCTGAATTCATCGCTCAGAAACGAGAATAAATAAATGTTAATTGAAAAAAATAATCCGATCCAGTACGAAACTATTTTCTATGCCTATTTTGAACCGATCCAACGATCGCGGACTCTGCTGGTTTAAACAATTGAATGTGTTTAGCGAAGATCAATCCACATAAATAACGACTGGGAGGGAGGCCTTTTGTGATAACATATGTCTGCGCTGACAGATACGTTGTTGCTTTTGAAGCAACATATTCCACAACACCAACACAAACAAACGCAACTCGTAGTTCGCCATGTTATAATAGCTAACATTAGCAAGGTACTTTGGAACAGCTGTGTCGCGTTACATAGCACCGATACATAACGAATCTCTGGCGGAGAACCAGCTCGGATTAATGGAAAAGCAATTTGAGCCGCGCTGTACGTCTCGCATTTGGGTTGGGTTGGCTCTGGAACGGGTCGAATGTGCAAGTGGAAACAAGACATAAGAACGCGCTCGATTGCCCTGTTCTCGAAATTCAGGGAGGTAAACGTTACAGGATAAAACGTACTGACATCCATAAGCGTATGTTTTTAATAAATACCACCAATGTTGATAACAGTTCTTATATATTCTACTATTCTAGCACAATCTAGCTCGTTTCTACTGTTCTAACTAGTGCTAGCTGATCACTGAGGGGAAATCAAGTTTAATAAAATAAATGAATACGTTACGTTTTTTAGTAAATACCACCAGTGTTTCGCAGTGTTGATAACAGTTCTTTGTGTCATTGAAAAGTCATTAGTCACAATGTTCATTTTCACAAATCTATACAAAACCTGATCTCATAAGTCTGTTCACTTTCCTGCAACGCTGAGGGTTTTATTCTTGGTTTTATGACATGCAAGGTCATACAAGTTTTCCCTGGGCATGTTTTCTTATGCCTTGTGTGCATGTAGGCCTAAGTGAGTTTGTTCACAGGCAGATAGAAGACGGTTAAACCCGATAATGGAACAGCAATAAAGTGTGACCATATTTGGTCCCTTTATGTACAATAACTATTCCAGCACACTGTAACATCCTATGTGACTAATTACTTTTCAATGAGACACATAGGATAATTGTTATCAACACGGGCGGTATTTTTTTTTTTTTAAAACGTATGCTTATTTAACTTGAATTCCCCTCCGAGTGATCAGCCAGCTGATTTTCTAGCTAGCACTAGAATGTGCAATGAGACACATAGCCTAGAACTATTATCAACATTGGTGGTATTAAAAACGTAAACTTATTTTAGGCTAATGGATGTCAGTACACGTTTTATGCTGTAACGTTAGTTAGGCTACCTGAATTTGCATGCAATTTCGGAAAATAAGTTACTGCAATGCGCTCCAGCGAAGAGAGTCACCTTAAACTCAAACAGAGGGTTGGGTGGGTAGAGCGCACAGAACGACCAGCCAATCAGAGACAGAGGAGGGCGGGTCTTGGCATGGCCATAGTAGGATTCGTAATTTCGCTGAGGGGCTTGGGTTCTGTCCAATCACAAACAAGAAGTGTTGTCCTACCCTTTCCGTTTTGTGAAAGAAAATTACATTGAGGGGCTTGGGTTCTGTCCAATCACAAACAAGAAGTGTTGTCCTACCCTTTCCGTTTTGTGAAATGTCGTTGTGTTTTGTGAAATGTCGTTGTGTTTTGTGAAATGTCGTTGTGTTTTGCACTTCTCAGCCACCGTAAATAACAGTCTAGTCTTGCACCAAAATGACCTCGAAAATGTCACTTCCCCGATACGCTGGCTCGCCACCCACCATGCACCAGCCGGAAAATAGAGCCCTTAACTTTGATAAATCCTATGCTCTTGTATCATTCCGCAGGACACTTGTATCATTACCCAGGACACTTTAATGTCAAAAATAATTAAAATGCTTAAACTGTTTTTACCAGGAGTCTGAGCAGGACACATCAGGTGCCAGATTCCCTGTCTGGTTCAAAGGCACATTTCCATCTCTTCTCAATGCCCAAACCTGATTTGCTGGAGCAGTGGTTTTGTAGACCACTTTCCAATGTTTATCTCGGTAGCTCTTTTTATGTAGAAATAAGACACTTAATTAATTTTTCGTTTGTTGAAGTTTATTTTAACGTTGATATTGAAGATAAGAAAAAGTGTGCATTCCATCAAAAAGAAGAGAGGAGCGCTGAGCCCAAAAATACGTTGACAGATCAAACTACTCATAAACACGAGTGAGGTAGCACATCCAAAAATAATGATAAAATACAGACTTTACTTTTACTATTTATTATTAGGCACACATTAAAATAACGCATTTTGGCATTACTGCCTTCATCAGAGCATTTTATTTTAACGTGTCTGATATTACACAGAGAAGAATTAATTTCAAAATCAATGGTCTGTTGAATACTTAAATAAGACACTATAATGTGACAAAATAAACAAAAGAAAACTGTTAAGTTCGATCAAAAAACCTGCAAGCCAAGTACAAAACTTTGACCTGCAGAGAACTGTATTTATCAGTAGCCACCAAATGTAATTATACAATAAAATAATAATAATATGCATACAGAAAATAGTAACTGCATAACTGTAAATCTGTTTGATAAACTATATAATTTTACAAGCTAGCATGCAATGCAATTCAATCTTTTTTTCTAAAAATGCGTAAATGTAGAATGTTGCACCCACTGTTTTTACTCCATCACAAGAAAGCATCAGAGTTAATATGTTAAAACATATATTAATATTTAAACATGCGACCCCCCCCCCTTCCCTATTCCCTAGCCCAACATAATAGGTTCCTGGACACAGTAAGTAAAAGCAGTGATGTACAATATATATTTATATATTTATATAATTCAGATAATTCAGACACAAACGTCCTGGTAAACTATCGGTTTGCTCTTTATTCCTCAAAATATATTTCATTTTAAAAGACCACTCAATTTATTGTAAGTTAATTATCATGGATTCTCAGCCTGCTCTTTCTTTATTGGCCACTCTGTGGAGCGCTCGTGTAGCATCCTCTTTCTTTAGGTTTTCGTTATCCGTCCTGTGTTTTGGTTTGTTCTGCTCCTCAGTGTTTGCACCTGCGTCACATTTCCGCTCCTTATTTAAACCTCGCGTTTTCTTTGTTCTACGCTTCCATACTGCCAATTGTTTGACAAGGAATGCCGGTAACCTACGGTATAGGACTGACAGTTCGAAACCACTGTATCATTTCAACTTGTTTAAGTAACACGGGACTTGTTTTGGGTGTTTTTAGAGTTAGCTAGGAATCTTAGCTTTGTTTACTCTCAGGCCTTTGTTATTTCCCTCTCGGGACTTCACTGTTTCCCTGTCCTAGACAGTTCTGTCTTCGCCGTTTGTTACCTCTATGTTTGTTTTTCCGGCTCTCGTTCATGTGAGCGAGAGTCTTTTCTTTCGTTTGTATTGTACTAAGCTCTAGCTTTAGAGTTTTTCACCCTATACGGGTCGCTTTCAGTTTGGTAGTGGTTACTCTCATTAAAAAAGAGTTTATTATTTTTCGCTCATTGTTTTATTCCCTTTTTGCGGGTTTCCCTTCCGCTTTAGTGGAGTTCCTTCGGGAACACTTTAAGAACCTTACTGTCGCGTTTGGTTCTTCGTTTCTAATGCTACCCTGATATTAATAGATGCGGTTAAGTGGCTTTTGGACTAAAGGTACCCTATTAGCCTTCTCAGCGCACACATATGAAAGAAAAGGTGCAGTTATCTGCTGTCTGCATTGTCTCTACTGTACTGTATGTCCTGAGAGAGTCTTAATGTTAATGTGTGAGTGAATATCTGCACAGGATGAACTCCAGCAAAGGTACTGGGTGCACAGAGATGATAATGTGCCTGAACTGACTGCTCTGGAGGGATTTACAGGGTACTGTAGTGCACCACTGGATCTAGAACTGGGCCTTCAGCAATCTTATCTTTAAAGTGATCATTACTGTCAACCTGTTTTGGTTTGCATTCCTGGATTATGAAGAAAACAATGAGAATTCATGCCAGAATTTAGGAGATATTGACTCTGTAAATTACCATTTATCTGGTCTAAGCAGTTTAATGCTCATGAAATAGCACTGAAGTTTTCACCAACCTGAAGAAGCCTAACTGTTTGCTAAGCTTTATTTCACATTACTATATGTGCCCTTTGAAACAAAGGGATTTAAGTAAAAAATATATACCTTATTCTTTAAAACAATTCTGCTGTTTTTTACTCAAAAAAATGTTTTTTTATTTTTATTTGAATTCTCTTCCCTGATTTAAGAAAAAAGAATGCTAGGAGAGACACAATCAGAGAAAGCTTTGTGATTACTTGCCAAGGTCAAGCCTTTAATTAGGATTGATTATTCTACTAATTGTCATACAATAATTGTGTCACAGAAAAGGAATGAAAACATTTTGAGACAATGACAGGTGTGCAGATAAGGCTACTGAAGGCCCAGAGGTAAATCCTACAGCATGGCTCTGACAGAGTGAACTGATTCTTCACTGAATCTGTAAAGTACAATGTGAAAAGAGCGGAAGAGACTGATGGAATCAAACTAGTGCTCATCATACTCACACATTTCAAGCTTGTAAACTGGCTGATGAATCCAATTAGACAGGAATGACATTGATCAGGTATAAATGCATTTGACTTCACCACAAGAGCATCGGCTTTATGTACAAACGTTTGTACTACAAACATTAGATGAAATAAAGTTTTGTCTAATGATTGGGATCAAAACGTAATGTCTGTATCTTTAGTACGTTAAAATATGACTCTCAACAAAATAATGGGGTGCATCGTTCCCATCTTGTTTCAAACAGAGAGAGAAGTATGGGAACACTCTCTCTGTAAATGTGTCTGTAAAAGTGTAAATGTGGGACATGTCACTGGAGTCAAAGAAGGACACCTCCCCCCTGTCATAGTCCAGCTGCACTCTGATGCTCTGGGGTTTGCTCTTCAGTGTGAGGTCAGTAACTCCAGCTGCACTGTAATCCTCACCATTCCTCAGCATCATGACCCAGAATCCACTCTCTGGGCTGTATGTTATACTTCCCTTCCTAGTGATGGACTCTTTCACCACTCCTACATCCCACTTAGGTTTGTTCCCCACCTTCACCTCCCAGCTGTGTTTCCCTGAGGTTAACCCCTCAGATCCCAGCACATTCACACAGAGATTAATCCTCTCTGGGTTGTCAGGATATGTCTGGTATGTATCTCTGTATCTCACAGTGGTCAGATCATCAGAGAGAGCCTGGGGGGGCTGCAGTGTTGGGGTCCAGCAGCACAGGAGATGACATATCAAGAAAGATGTTTAAAAGGCTGAAAGAGGCGGCACATTTCAAATACTCTATTCAGATTGGGTTACATACACAGTATATTGTATGTAATAATTATGGATATATATAATATACTATAGTTATAGTTATTTAGTATTGAAACATAAAACCCAATTGCTTTATGAAAATTAATAAATCAAATCTGCTTTTATTTTACACCATGTCAATATACAGCTTTTTTCTTCCGTTTTTGTGCTCATTAAATACTTGCAAAAAACATGTTTTTCACCATCTGCCCCAGATACTCACTGTACTGCACCATCTCCAGCATCCTCTCCCAGACTCTGTACTTCAGGTTGCCCAGGTGTTTGGCCACATCTATCAGCACCCCTGAGAGCAGCTCTGGATCCTGCAGTGTGCACTGGGCTCTGTAATGACAAGCAGGAGTCAGTTAAGCTTCGGGGTTTGAAGTGACTTAAACAGAAAAGACTAAATGAGGTGAGAGTGTTACGCTCTCCATTTTCTCTCAGTCCTCATCCCTGTTTGTGCTCCGTGTTTTCCCCTTTTCCTCACGTTTCTTGTCATGTTTCCCCGTCTGTTTTCTGTGTTGTGCAGGTTTGGCGTGGTTTTCCTTCTTGTCTGCCCATTACTCCCTCACTAATTCCCCAACCAATTACATTTCTTCCCCGTTTGCATTCCTCACGCGCTCATTACCGCTCAATCACTCTCGCATACATTCTCACGCTGCAATCACTCATTATCTCATTTACCACACTATACTGTATATTCTCCTGTTGTTCTTTGTCTTGTTGCCAGTTTGTTAAGTCTTGTTCATTGTTACCTCGGTCATGGCAAGTTTGGAACTCGGTCTAAGTCTTGTCTTGCTGAATTAACTATTAATCTTGACTTTCTATTTGTACCCGCCAGCCTGCAGCTTCCTGCCTGTTCCAAGCCACGCTTCCCTGCTTCCCGCATCCCGCTCTGCCCCTGCTATGCCCTACCCAGGATTCAGTCACCATCCTGCTCCTTGCCTGCTTCCCTCTTCTGCTCTGCCCTCTGGTTCTGCCCTACCCAGGATTTAGTCCCTTTCCTTCTCTCGCTAAAAGAGTTTGCTGTAGCTAATAAACGCTCTTTGGGAGCTTTTTGTGAGTTCTGTCTCTGAGTTCTGATCAGGAACCTTAACAAAGAGTCTACATACCTTTCCTTGATGTTCCTGTGGCTCTGAAAAAGACAAAATAACAGCGTTATTGTGATAAGATGTATGCATGTATAAATGTATTCAATAGAGACCATTATGAGAGAGAGGTTACAATACGTGGGAAACAGGAGCCATGCTAATGAAAGTGATGCAGATTTTAACAGTAAGCACACATGAATGAAGGTGCTGTCATGTACAGGTAACTGCCAAAATAAAGGAAACACTTGAGTAAATGAGGGATACAAAGTACATTGAAAGCAGGAGGTTCCACAAGGGTGTGGTTCCTGAGTTACTTAACCCTTAGATGCGAATGTGGGTCAGAAATGATCCGGTTCAGTTTTTAAAAAAAAATATATTTCTCAAATTAAGCTACGTCAACAACTGTTCCTCCAGAGTATAGTTGTTTTCACTTTATTTTTACAATTTGAGTAAAGATTAGTTTTTTATTAATACCCCTTGTTTACATAGACGGGGTAATTTTTTACCTTTATTGAATTCCAATGGAATTTGATGCATTATATTGAAACAAGTGCTGTGTCTTACTGTCTCAGTATACATAAGAACTATGTTTAATGAGTGAATGTTATTTTTGTTTGATGTTATATAATAATAATACAAAGTAATAATAATAATAATAATAATAATAATAATAATAATAACAAAAGTAAATATAGCTGCAAGCAAAAGGTTGTAATTTTGTTGTAATCATGTTACATTGGTTTTTTTTTTACAATTGAGTCTCAGAAGGTATATGTGAGACACATGTAGCTGCATGACATGAGTGTCTAAACATGAATATGTATGAAAGGTCAAACTGTTTTCAGACCACCACCTTCAGTTAACTCTGGGCAATCTCTATAGTCTATATTTCCTGTTAATTAGAATGAGTGTAAAAGAACATTCCAAAAACAAATCATTCAGATACAGGCAACAGGCAGTTTGTGCGTGCGTGCGTGCGTGCGTGTACGCACAGGCACACCCCTCAACAGCAGGCCCATGAAGACAGGGATTGTTTTCTTTCTTTTTTGAGACAGAGAGAAACCATTGCAGGGCTGAGAGAAAGCGACCAGATAAATGCCAGGAGGTACTCCAAAAAGACAAGCCAGAACAAGCCCCACCTTGCAGTACACAAACTGGCCATGAAAAAATGTCATCATTCTTTCTGCTTGGCCTATATGCATACATTCCCTAAGCCTGCTCAGCACATTTGTTGGCACTCTCCATGTTGGTTTTTTCCCTGTCTAGTTCCACTAAACAACACTAGACAACACTATCACTAAATCTAGGCTGCCTGCTGTCGACCCAGAGCTTCTGTGGGCACACTTGAACCACCACAGAGCCTGCATTTGTATAATTACAGTCCCAACAGTTACACTGTTTAGACGTATGGACAGACCTTGGTCAGGAAGCAGGTGCGGCATAGCCAGATGCTGAAGCTGTGCGTGTTTCATTATCTCTTTGCAGTCTCTGACCATGCCACTAGATGCTGCCATTCAACAGAAATTTCAACAAGGACGGACAAGCAGTGTTGCCCAGAGATACTAAACAGTTTTATATCTATGGTGTTTCAAGGTCAGAAAGCAATTTCCAACTCTATGGTCGTGTCCGAATATGATCCCTGTTCCCTGCCCCCTGTCCACTCAGACCCCTGTCTACAATGTGCCCTGTCCCCTCACTATCCTGCAAAACTCTTTCCAAATTAGTGGGGAAATAGTTTGTAATATATATATATATATATATATATATATATATATATATATATATATATATATATTTGTTTGTTTTATTTAGAATATCAATCAGCTTACATAAGACAATGGTTACACAGTGTAGATTCCGAATGAAGATAGAATTAACAAAAATAAAAAGAGTAGTTTGTAATACATCCGCTCTTGTACTACAAGTTTTAGTTTTCACTTCCCGAAATGAGTGCACAGTTCTGTAGATGAGTGTGTCCTGAATCCCCTCAACAAAACCCCAGAAATCAGGGTTTCATCCTGGTATTTTAAGTGCCCCTGTTTCTGAGAAAAAGTCACCCACTCAGAAACCTTTTGACGAAGTTGACTCAAATATATAGATAATCACAGTGCATTATAAAAGTGGCCCAATATACACTGCTCAAAAAAATTAAGGGAACACTTAATCAACACAGTATAACACCAAGTCAATTAAACTTCTGGAATATCGATCTGTCCAGTTAGGAAGCATAAACTATTGTGAATCAATTTCACGTGCTTTGGTACAAATGAAAGTGACAGGAGGGACAAGAGAGGCAACAGCAAGACAACTCCCAAAAAGTAAATGGTTTTGCAGGTGGTGGCCACAGACCATTTCTCTCTCCTTATCCTTCCTGACTAATTTTTCTCTAGTTTTGCATTTTGCTAGTGCCCTTGTCACTACTGGTAGCATGAGGCGGTACCTGCAGCCCATTCAGGTTGCACAGGTAGTCCAGCTCCTCCAGGATGGCACATCCATGCGTGCCGTCGCAAGAAGGTTCGCTGTGTCTCCCAGCACAGTCTCAAGAGCGTGGAGGAGATACCGGGAGACGGGCCATTACACGAGGAGAGCTGGACAGGGCCGTAGAAGGGCAACAGCCCAGAGGCAGGACCGGTATCTGCTTTTTTGTGCGAGGAGGAACAGGAGGATCACTGCCAGAGCCCTACAAAATGACCTCCAGCGGGCTACTTGTCTGCATGTTTCTGACCAAACTGTCAGAAACAGACCCCATGAGGGTGGCATGAGGGCCCGACGTCCTATAGTGAGACCTGTGCTCACAGCCCAGCACTGTGCAGCTCAATTGGCATTTACCAGAGAACACCAGAATTGGCAGAATTTGCCATTGGCGCCCCGTTCTCTTCACAGTTGAGAGCAGGTTCACACTGAGCACATGTGACAGAAGTGAAAGAGTCTGGAGACACCGTGGCGAATGTTATGCTGCCTGCAACATCATCCAGCATGACCGGTTTGGTTTAATTGACTTGGTGTTATACTGTGATGATTAAGTGTTCCCTTCATTTTTTTGAGCAGTGTAGCTACCTATGGCTTTGTTTTTTTGCCTACAGGTTAATTTACAAAGTAGAACAATTTTGCTTGTTTAATCTGAAAAGTCTGGACCTGTTTCTTAAGTGGAGGTCTGATATGAGTTCCAGTGTAGGCTCAGCTAGGTCAAATGAACATGTCTTCATTGGTTTTGCAAATCGTTTTTTATAAAAAAATAAAAATATATATATTTTTTAATTCACACCACAGATCTCATCACATTAGCCTATTAACCAAAACCATCCCTGCAAACATCTTTCTTTCAAAAACTCCTCATCATAAGAACAAAAGAACACACACAGGGCAATCGCATACCAAACATTGTTATGTATGGAGGGTTTTAATAACAATAAAAAAACCTCCATACGTAACAAAGAAACCTCAAGACATCAAAAATTAAACAATCACATACAAGCAAAAAAGTAAACCCCAAAATCCAAATACCAAATTCTAGTACATAAACAGTAAAAAACAACAACAAACATTGTAAAAATATAGTCCGTACATGTGCCGGTTTCTCGATTGTTTTCAGTGAGCTACAACTGAAGTTGAACCTGCAACATTTGAATAAACATGGCTGATGAACTGCTACAGGTTTCGATTGGCCCATCACTCTGCAATGTTGCGTCCTTGTTTTTGGGCTGCATGACCTTTGTTGGCACTTCCATCTGTGGTTAGTTCCCCTGAGTTTAGCCAATCGGATTAGCATGCAGGCCTCAAGTCAACATAGACTCGCAAAACTCGAGCCTGTGAGCATGACAAGAACACAACCCTAATGAGAGGTTGGGTAGAGCTTATGATGCGGTGTGTGTGTGTGTGTGTGCGTGCGTGCGTGCGTGCTTCTATGTGATTTTTCATGTCAATGGTTGTAATATAGAGCTTTTCCAGAGAGAAAGAGAGAGAGAGAGAGAGAGAGAGAGAGAGATAGAAGGAGAGGGTGGTAGGGAGACTTATTGAGTAGCACAAATGAGCAGTTTGTCTACCTGCACACAGAACTCATGGGTGATATTAAATAATGATGTGTGTTTATTTTCAATATTGGGGTATAGTTTCAGAGTGGTTTCAGCTCCTCGTCATGTTGATGGTGACAGTGCACACGGGCGGTGGAAAGTTCCAGTGCTCCCACTGAACAGCAGCGGTTATATCTAATCATTATGGCAGTGGAAAGAGGCGTCCTGGACAGAGTGAGCCGCAGTCAAGTAATTGACACATTTGCAAAACTTATAATCTGGCATTTTAGCCTGCTGCGACCAAATTCCACTGAAACTGGGCAAAGTGTCGTCTCTCTCTGTAGCTTTCAATGAACACTTTCAGTCAGAATGGTTAGGTGTGCCTCTGCCTGCTCACTGGCCACTAATACTCCAGAGTGTTGCCACGTGTTTCAGTGTCTACCACTTCTTTCACTTGTTTTGTTTCACATCAGACTTATTTTTGTATCACAAATAATTGATTTCTGTACCAGGACCACTGACCTTTGTGTTCTGACCCCAGATCATAATACATTGCTCACACCTAGTGGTTGTTCTAGGTATTAGCTTTACAATGATGTTTTACCCTTGCTTCATGTTTCACCATAAAATGACTGGACAAAACTTTTATTACTGCCAATAGCTGTGATTTTAATGTCCCCTTTATTACCTTTACTATTCATATATTTACATAGAGTGAAGCCAGTGGAACAAAAATTATTTCACAGAAATCCCAAAAGTATTGTGGGTGTGAAGAATGCATTACTTGGAAAAATAGATGAATTTGTGCTATGCATATAAACCTGCAATAAAAATATAAAGTCACCTGCCATTTCTCTTTTGGAAAATGTGGAATACACGTGAAGTAACGTGTAATTTTTACGGTATATTGCTTGTAAATATGCATTTTTTTTACAGTATGGAACTTTGTTCATATTTCTTTCAGAATAACATATTTCTTGAATCAAAAGAAGAAAACATTCTATGAGTAAATGTAACAGGCAGCAAAATACCTCAATGCCCACCTAACACCTCAACTTCCCCAGGTATCCCCCAGCCCAACATTACAGCTCCTGGACACAGTAAGTAAAAGCAGTACAATATTTATTTACATAATTCAGATAATTCATAAAATTCAGACACAAACGTCCTGGTAAACTATTGATTTGCCCTTTATTCCTCAAGATTTATTTAATTTTAAAAGAGCACTCAATTTGTTGTAAGTTAATAGATGCAGTTAAGAGGCTTTTGGACTAAAGGTACCCTATTAGCTTTCTCAATGCACCCGAAAGAAAAGGTGCAGTTATCTGCTGTCTCCATTTTCTCTACTGTACTGTATGTCCTGAGAGAGTTTAGTGTTAATGTGTGAGTGAATATCTGCACAGGATGAACTCCAGTAAAGGCGCTGGGTGCACAGAGATGATAATGTGCCTGAACTAACTGATTTACAGGGAGCAGTAGTGCACCACAGGATGTAGACCTGGGCCTTCAGTAATCTTATCTTAAAACTGGTGGTTACTGTCAACATTGGTTTGCATTCTCTACTTATGAAAAAAACTATTTGAATTCATGCCAGAATTTAAGAAATATTGACTCCGGAAATAATGATGTATCTGGTCTGTTAAAATCAGGCAGTTTAATGTACATAAAAAAATCGGTTTTCAACAAATTTAAGAAGAAGCCTAACTCTTTGCTAACCTTTACTGCATGCTACTATAAGTGCCCCAGTAAAGAAAATATCTTACACCTTATTCTTTAAAATAATTTTATTGTTTTTTAGTCAGTGGAACCTTTTTTTTGTAATTTGAATTCTCTTCCCTGATTATATGAAGAGGAATACTATGAGAGACACAATGTGTGAAAGCTTTGTGACTACTTGCCAAAGTCAATTACTTAATTATGACTGAGGCAGTTTAGAGCTCCTAAAAAGCACTGAAGTTTTCAGCAAACTGAAGTTTCTTTGCTAGAATTTAGTGAATGTTGCTATTAGCTAGTGAACTATACAATGAAGCAGGGGATTCAATAAAAAATATCCTCTATTCTGTAAAATTATACAGTTGATTTTAACTCAGTTGAATGCTTTTAGGTAATTAGCATCTCTAACATGATTTGATGAAAGAGAATTCTATGAGAGACATAATCAGAGAAAGTTTTGTAATTACTTGACAATGTCAATGATTTAATTATGGTTGATTACTGTAATCAACTTGACAGGGTGAATTGATTCTTCACTGAATCTGTAAAGTACAATGTGAAAAGAGTGCAAGAGACTGATGGAATCAAACGAACGAGCGCTCATCATACTCATGCATTTCCAGCTTGTAAACTGGCTGATGAACCCAGTTAGACAGGAATGATTTTGAAAGCATTTGACTTCACCACAAGAGCACATCAGCTTTATGTAAAACATTATATGACATAGTTTTGTCTAATTATTCTGATTAAAACAATAAAATAAAAAACAAAACCTGATAAAAAGCTAAACCCAGAAGATACTGCCTGCATCAGTCTGTACATGATCAAAAATCCATGTACAGTTAATTAACCCTCAACATAATAAAGATGAAAAGAAAGTGAATATAATTTTTTCAATAATATTTTTTCAGTACCACAACTGTAGTATTTTACTGACACCTTCACTGGGATGACATCACTGTTACAGACACTTTCACTGGGATGACATCACTGTTACAGACAACTTCACTGGGATGACATCACTGTTACAGACACTTTCACTGGGATGACATCACTGTTACAGACACTTTCACTGGGCATATTTGCAGGGGTGCATCTTTCCCATCTTGTTTTGAACAGGGACAGAAGTATGGGAACACTTTCTCAGTAAATGTGTCTGTAAAAGTGTAAATGTGGGACATGTCACTGGAGTCAAAGAAGGACACCTCCCCCCTGTCATAGTCCAGCTGCACTCTGATGCTCTGGGGTTTCCTCTCGAGTGTGAGTTTAGTAACTGCAGCTGCACTGTAATGATCACCATTCCTCAGCATCATGACCCAGAATCCTCTCTTTGGGCTGTATGTTATACTTCCCTTCCTAGTGATGGACTCTTTCACCACTCCTACATCCCATGCCGGTTTGTTCCCCACCTTCACCTCCCAGCTGTGTTTCCCTGAGCAAAACCCCTCAGATCCCAGCACACACGCACAGGGTTTAAACCTCTCTGGGTTATCAGGACATTTCTGCTTTGCATCTGTGTCTTTCACAGTGATCAGATCATCAGAGAGAGAAAGAGAGGCACGTGCAGTGTTGGGGTTCAGCAGCACAGGAGCTGAAATATCAAGAAGAAAAAATTTGAAAGAAGCGCCACATTTCAAATACTTTATTCAGATCGGGTCACATACACAGTACATTGTATATAATTATAATATACTATAGTGATTTATTACTGAAATATAAAACCCATTTGCTTTATGAAAATGAATAAATCAATGAACACATTTCATAGCAAATCAAATGTACAGACAGCTAATAATCCATATTATTAATGAGGTTTTATATTGTATGTTAATTCTAAGTTTGCTTGTGATAAGCAGGATCTTCTTTTAGGATCTTCTTAAACTTGGAGGGAACTGAGACTGGGTGCCTTGTTTTTATTTTATAACATTTCAATATACAGCTTGTTTCTTCAGTTTCACATGTTCATTAAATGCTTGCAAAAGAAATACAAATTTCACCATCTGCCCCAGATACTCACTGTACTGCACCATCTCCAGCATCTTCTCCCAGACTCTGTACTTCAGGTTGCCCAGGTGTTTGGCCACATCTATCAGCGCCCCTGAGAGCAGCTCTGGATCCTGCAGTGTGCACTGGGCTCTGTAAAGACACGCAGGAGTCAGTCAAGCTTTAGTGTTTGAAGTGACTTAAACAGAAAAGACTAAATGAGGTGGAGTCTACATACCTTTCCTTGATGTTCTTGTAGCTCTGAAAAACACATAATAACAGCATAATTGTGATAAGATGTATGCATGCATAAAGGTATTCAATAGAGACCATTATGAGAGAGAGGTTACAATACGTGAGAAACAGGAGCCATGCTAATGAAAGTGATGCAGATTTTAACAGTAAGCACACATGAATGAAGTTACTGTAATGTACAGGTAACTGCAAAAATAAAGGAAACACTTGAGTAAATGAGGGATACAAAGTTCATTGAAAGCAGCAGTTTCCACACAGGTGTGGTTTCTGAGTTACTTCAGCAATTAAATGAAGGCTTCTCTGAATTATACAGGTCTCTTTACATTGAAATGATTTTGTGACACATTCAGACAAAAAAGTAAAGCATATAAAACCATCAAATAATTAAAATCACATTCATTATATTAAAAAAAATGCTGATGCACCTCGCTGGCTTAGTTCAAAGATCTACATCTTCGCACATCAACATTTTTACCAACACTGACCTCGGTGAACCCAACATAACTGTTGGAATCACATTCAGGGTTCACAGATTATTCATGCTCACTTTTGACAGGCTACCTGATTAGTAAGTTACAGCTACATTGTTACAGAACAAGGTGACTTTGGCACGCAGCCAAATACTGTGGAGAACCACAGGCCAGCACATAAGAATGTTTCAGTTTGTTGATTTTAACGACAGTTAGGGGCTGACTTATTGTCGGCTCCACCATGAGAGTAAACAATGAGCTATTGGCTAGCAGAAAACCAGAAAACAGATCGTCTATACATGTCAGCAAAGTGTATGCGTGCTAATTGGAGTAGAAGCTAGGCTATGCTCAAAATAATTTAAAGATTTTTGGATTGAATCTCCAATGAAGATGTGATAAACTATTTTATAGTATAGCATAGAAAAGGGAAATATATATAATATAAGTTGTTTAATATATATCCCAATGTAACATGTTGCTTGTTAGCAGTTTATTCTCATCTTCTCCATTCTGCTGGTGGGGTCTCCCCCACTGACCCGTTATTGAAAATTGCCACGGATGTATCACAGTAACAAACTGTGGATCTCAAAATGGCTGGAATTAGACGGTATTAACCCAGAACACTGTCACTAAATCAAGCTCCTATACCTTTAAAAAAAAGATGTCTTCAGTTTTCATGGCCTTCTCAACAGCTGTGATTTTGTCTGAAAGGGAGGAGACGTGTGTTGTGATTTGTTCCAACTTCTCTTTCATGATCTGGCTCTTCTGCTCCTCTTCCTCCTTCAGTGCAGCTAGTCTGGCCTCCTCTTCCTCTCGCAGGAACTGGTGGAGCTTCTCAAACTCTGCCTTTACCTGCCTCTCTGTGTGCTGGGCTTGACTCTGCAATTCGAACACACAATTTTAAACCTAATTAGTGTAACTATGTTTTATGTATGACATTGTGTTCGTTATACCTGTCAAACACAATATTAACCAAACATAATGTTTTTTGTGTTTATGTGTAGCTAAAAAGAATTCCACAGTTCTTAACTCACCTTGATGTGTTCTGCTGTTGTTTTACATTCTTGTTCAACCTCAGAAAACTTCTTCAGTTTTTCTTTAATAAGATTAAGTGCAGGCTTGAGTTCCTCCTTGGAGTGAAATAAACCAATTATCACTTACAGAAAGATACAAATGGCACAGTAATACCCCTGCTGCAATAAAAGGTCAGTGTAACTTTTGAAGAACATGGGAAATGTATTAGAGAAAACAGCCATGCTACAACTTAACTAAAGATCAGTGAAACTGAAACATACTCATAGTGCATCATAAACGTTTATGTTATTATGTGTTTTCAGTCCAATTAATCCAGTCTAGTTCTGCAGCACATAGGATTACAAAACAACTATTTTACTGAGTTGTTCATATAATTTATAGAAAACTGTAAGAAATGTTGAAGCATTTATAATATTGGTTTAACTTATTACAAGATTTTCTTGGATGTATAGTATAGGTGACTGTAGTGTTGTCTGTCTTCATCAGTTATACACTCATTGTGGATGTCTATACTTCTTAGTTGTTGCTCAATAACAGCATATATAACAGTAGATTTATTTGGTCTTGAATTTTATGATTTATTGTGTAATATCTCAATTTGTGTTGTCAGTACACCTCATTTGAAACATCATTGCTACATATTTTTACAATCGCACTGTGTATTTCCGTGCTTCCTGTGTGCCATAATTTCTATAAAAGGCCCCCAAAAGTCTGTCAGTCAAGACTTAACCCAGCCTACATAATACTCATAAGACATTGCAGTCATGATATAAAACACTTAATCATGCTTTCACGGTTAAAAACAAGACTTTCAGATCCAGTGCTCTCTCTTCCACTGAATGTATTAAGTGTATAAGAATGTATAAGACCACAGCTGTCTGTCAGAACTGAATGTTTTACACTGAGACATCTAATTGTTGACATTTAAAATCAAATACCTTCATGTCCAGTCCAGCCTCTTCCACTGGACAGACTGGGTGGTTTCTGTGCTTTTTTGATGTTTGACACACGACACAGAGAGACTCCTGGTCCTCCTCACAGAAGAACAGAAGTTTCTCTCCATGAAGACTGCAACAAGCTTCACTCTTCACAACACCTTCACTTTTCTCTGCAGCTTCGCTCTCAGTCTTCTGCTTTAAGTAGGACTCCACAATGCTTCTTAAAGCCAGGTTTACAGGAGGATCCTCCACAGAGGCCTTGCTCCTGCAGATGGGACACTCTCGAGAGCTCTTCTCTTCCCAGTACTGCTGCACACATGTTCTACAGAAGCTGTGGCTACATTTCAGGAGAACAGGCTCTTTAAATATATCACAACATACAGAACAACAAAGGTCATCTTCAGGAATCAAAACTTTAGCTGCCATTTCAGACTCCGTCTCTCACTGATATTTTCACTTTCACTTTCACTTTTGCTGAACACACCCAATGTGGTTCTAAACCGGAATAAACCTGCTGATCAGGCTTGTGGTACTCAGTCTGTTGTGCTGGAGAAAAGGGTGGGCATGAGTGTAGAATCCGCAATTACTAGACCAATGAGGGAATAGCTCGGAGCGAAAGTTTAAACGTGATGTATTCCACTCTTGCTGTGGGAAAAGGTAAAAGTTATTTAGAAATATTATTATTTTATTTACTCGTTTATCTGACTCCATTTATAATTATAATTTAGAATTTTGGTTAAACATGCGTGGAGCTCGGAGTGGTTACACTCAACTCGCCCTTAGGTACCATCATTACTTCAATATATGTTTGCCGGAATCAACATTATTGCTGAAGCTCAGTTCGGTGGCGAACGCAGAGGTTGGGGGTCTAGTCAACACAATACATGATATTCATTTATCATAGATAGTTGCGAGCCCCAGTCTGAGTACATTTAAAGGGCTCCTTAAGGCAAATTTGACAAGAACCGGCGTAAATGCCCATGGGTTCCTATATCAAATCACCAGAACCATGCACTACTCTGGGTGTATTTAAAGGGCTCCTTAAGGCAAATTTGACAAGAACCGGCGTAAGACGCCCATGGGTTCTCTTCACATCAAATCACCAGAACCATACACCAACCCGACCTTATCTGGACCGTCACTTGCTGCCTACCCAACTTGTGTATGCCACGTCTGTACCAGGCCGCTGATCAGTCGGTCCTGGGTCAGAATTGTCCCCCTGAGTCTTCAGTCATAATTTAGGCTGAAAAGGGTATAAGATGGATGAGAGCCACGCACGTTAAATATAAAAAGAATTGGATAACAGGCAGGGAGGTCATTAGCTTGGAACGCTGCAGCTCAGATCATGCAGACAATTTAAGCTGGAAAAAGGATTAAAAGAAAGATACAGTTAATATGAAAACATGGTAATTTATTAATGACAAATAATCACTGGTTAAGACTGTGAGAGCAAACATGAACACATTCAATGCCTATACCTAAACACAGGATAACATGCTGCCAAGACAAATAAACATGAACAAATTCACAAACAAAGTATATCACCAAGTGATTCCGTACGGTGTGACTATGGTACCAGGAGAACTGTTAAGCAGATTCTCCTATATGAAAATGGCTATGGTGCCACTACAGCACCAGGAGACCTGTTAAGCAGATTCTCCATATGAAAATGGCTATGGTGTCACTACAGCACCAGGAGACCTGTTAAGCAGATTCTCCATATGAAAATGGCTATGGTGTCACTACAGCACCAGGAGACCTGTTAAGCAGATTCTCCTTGAGTCTCCCTTTGGGATGTCCTTAAATGCAGTACAGCGCCGGTATGCCCACTCCACAAGTCCCTTTGTTTGTCCAAATAAGGTCTGGCAGGAAGAGCAGTTTCACCACGCAGGGACCCCCTCCAGGGAGAGAAACAGAGTCTCCCTCCCCCAATCTAGTGACAGTAATAAGACTCTTTGAACGACGGCGCGTGATCTCATGATCTTCTCTATCATATCTAGATATCCGGTGAGGTCCCGGTGATGGCCACTCTTGGTTCCAGATATTTATATGGACAAGCGCATCCCTGATAACCTATACAATCCTCCTTTCACATTCTTTATTTCTCCCCCTCCAATACTTTCACATACCACACACTTCAATTAGTATTATCCAGGTTCACCACATTTATCATATTATCCACAATTACTTTATATCTCCACAATTACCAATTTACATGCACATACATATGATTCAGTATACATATACAGCTTTGTTTCACCATTCAGTCCAGAACCAAAGCTGTGAGCAGGCCTGAGTTCCCAGCGTCATTCGGATGCCGTTTCCTTCTGATGTAGGCTCAACCCCAGCTGTAGTTTACGAGGCCGTGAGAGATCAGAGGAATAGGTTCTCAGGCCATCAAGTAAATAGTTTTATTGCACCCTCCAGGAAATCACCACCAGCTGCAAGGGTTTAGGACTGATAACACTTTTTCCAGCCTTACATGAGTAACGAATGATTTTGAAAGCATTTGACTTCACCACAAGAGCACATCTGCTTTATGTAAAACATTATATGACATAGTTTTGTCTAATTATTCTGAAAAAAAACAATAAAATAAAAAACAAAACCTGATAAAAAACAAAACCCAGAAGATACTGCCTGCATCAGTCTGTACATGATCAAAAATCCATGTACAGTTAATTAACCCTCAACATAATAAAGATGAAAAGAAAGTGAATATAATTTTTTCAATAATATTTTTTCAGTACCACAACTGTGAAGTGCTGTGTCTTACTGTCTCAGTATACATAAGAACTATGTTTAATGAGTGAATGTTATTTTTGTTTGATGGTATATAATAATAATACAAAGTAATAATAATAATAATAATAATAATATTAATAATAATAATAATAATAACAAAAGTAAATATACACAGGGTCAAAGCAAAAAGTTGTAATTTTGTTGTAATCATGTTACATTGTTTTTTTTTTACAATTGAGTCTCAGAAGGTATATGTGCATAGCTAGTATCAAGGTATAGCTGCATGACATGAGTGTCTAAACATGAATATGTATGAAAGGTCAAACTGTTTTCAGACCACCACCTTCAGTTAACTCTGGGTAATATGAATAATTTGAGAAGACCTTCAAGAAATGTGCAATTTTATTTGTTTTTTTTTCTAGAGATAGCAGATACTGAAAAGTTCCCATAATGCAACAATGAGACTAAATACAACAATTGAACAGTCAGATTCTTTCTCTCAATATAGTCATCACCAAAGCTACGTAGGTCTCACTCATGTGGTTAGGCCAAAACTTGGGACAAAATTGAAAACAGCATTTCCAAAATGGTGGCCAATCCAAGATGGTGGTGATACATTTAGTACACATATGTGTTCCAGATGAGAAAATTGATCACTACAACAAGTTTTAATTAATTTCTAAATATATTTTTTAAATATTATACTCGACAGCGGCACCATTTGATTTCATTAGGTCTCTTCTTTAGAGTTTGGCTCTGGATGTAAGTGCTAGTATAGCTACCAAAATTTCATCAATCCATTTTGTAGGTATTAGCATTGTTGTGTTAAACTACGCCTATGACTCCTAAACACTTGAGTTGTCCATGAGGAGAGACATCTTGGTGGGTAGGATGTAAGGCATGGTATGTGTGAAAAGCGGCCTTTTCAATGAAAGGCATAAACCTTTGGAACTCTGCCTGGCAATTTGAAACAAATTCAGGATTACCATTATTTCTCTAAAACAACAAATGCTTGGCTTAAAATGGGACAACATTGTAGTCATGATTTAAATGAGTAATTTCTAATGAATTATAATGTAATTGTGTGAATGTTGTTAATATTCATTTTCTATAGTTTGTACTGTCTTCATGTAACGTTGTTGCCCATCCAAGGGACTGGTGTTAGAAATGAGCTTTGGCTTCAAACATGTGCACAGTACATTGGACAGTGCATTAGCAATTGTTTTCTGTGCTTGTCCCTTACAAATAAACCAATAAATAAGTATGTTATATGAAATAAAAAAGCATTTTGAACCAGGTGGTAGTTAGGCAACATTCCCCGAAGGAGTGCTGTACATATTGCTTCTTCTTCTGTGAGTAAAAAGCATGGAAAAAGGACATAAATCATATGTCTGAATACGCTTCTAACCGGTCTAGCATGGGACACGCCCTCAAACTCCACCTATCTAGCTCCCTTTCACTCATGTTCCATTTAAGGGCAGAACTCTAAACTCACTTAAACTGCAAAGGTGCGAAATATTTGACTTGAGTTGATTTTTGCACACGAGCATGTCAAGTGCGAGTAGGCCCCCTAGAGTACTGCGCGGCTGATGCAGACAGACTGCAGCCATCTGATTTGCCAGCTGTTGCTATTGAGTAATGGGGATGGGGGATTCCCGGCGCACTACCGTCTGAACACCACACGAGACTTATTAGCACGGCGCACTACCGTCTGAACACCACACGAGACTTATTAGCACGGCGCACTACCGTCTGAACACCACACGAGACTTATTAGCACAGCGCACTACCGTCTCAACACCACACGAGACTTATTAGCACGGCGCACTACCGTCTGAACACCACACGAGACTTATTAGCACAGCGCACTACCGTCTCAACACCACACGAGACTTATTAGCACAGCGCACTACCGTCTGAACACCACACGAGACTTATTAGCACGGCGCACTACCATCTGAACACCACACGAGACTTATTAGCACGGCGCACTACCGTCTGAACACCACACGAGACTTATTAGCACGCCGTAATACCGTCTGAACACCACACGAGACTTATTAGCACGGCGCACGACCGTCTGAAAACCACACGAGACTTATTAGCACGGCGCACTACCGTCTGAACACCACACGAGACTTATTAGCACGGCGCACTATCGTCTGAACGCCACACAAGACTTATTAACACGGCAACGGCGCTAATGGAGCGTATACACAACAATACGGAACTCATCTGTGATGTCTGTGACTGCTCTTTATCAAGCCATCACGTGCTTCTCCTGAAGCATGGAGTGTATTGAACGGCAAAAACTGACCGGTGTGTGACTGACAGAAGTACAGCAGCCAGTTGGCAGAATGGATGGGAGGGGAGAATGCGCGTTCATGCAAAACAAAACCAGGCCCAGAAAACAAACAGAACTTTCTCCAGGAAGCGGGCAACTCCAGACTGATGCAATTAGAACACTGAGCGTCCCAACATTCCATACTGGTCATACAACAAGGGAGAGCGGGTGACCTTTTTAAATGGTGGTGTGTAGCAGTCATTCACTTTCTTTGTTTTTCCAAACATCATGCAACCATTTTGAAAGGTATAACAAAATTAGATTGCCTGGGAGGTTTAGAAGCCAAACAAACCTTCCTGTGTACACAGGAAGACTCCATTCACTATAAAATAATGTACTGTTGGTATTGAAGAGGGTGTATGTGTGTGTGTTCACATCTCCACGTACATTTGTGTACAAATCTGCATGTTCATGAGCATGTTTGTGTATGTGGGCATGTACGCCAACGTTTTCGCGCATGTGTCTGTGTGTGGTCACATGCCCGTGCATGTTTGCATGCATGTGTCTGTGTATATGTGTGTGTCTGTGTGTACATGTCCGTGCATGCATGTATGCATTCAAGTACATACGTGTGTATGAGTATGTCTGTGTTCAGACAGTTTTCATTGTGACATTGAAGACCATTAATGTATACGACATATTGTATACCTCGCACAAAAAAGCAGATACCGGTCCTGCCGCTGAGTTGTTGCCCTTCTACGGCCCTGTCCAGCTCTCCTCGTGTAATGGCCCGTCTCCCGGTATCTCCTCCACGCTCTTGAGACTGTGCTGGGAGACACAGCGAACCTTCTTGCGACGGCACGTATGGATGTGCCATCCTGGAGGAGCTGTACTACCTATGCAACTATAGTACTACCTGTACTATTGGTTTTGCAAATAATTTTTTATAAAAAAATAAAATATTTTAAAAAAAATAATTCACACCACAGAACTCATCACATCAGCCTATTTTCAGAAACCATCCCTGCAAACATCTTTCTTTCAAAAACTCCTCATCATAAGAACAAAAGAACACACACAGGGCAATCGCATACCAAACATTGTTATGTATGGAGGGTTTTAATAACAATAACCTCCATACGTAACAAAAAAACCCCAAGACATCAAAAATGAAACAATCACATACAATCAAAAAAGGAAACCCCAAAATCCAAATACCAAATTCTAGTACATAAACACAACAGTAAAAAACAACAACAAACATTGTAAAAACATAGTCCGTACACGTGCCGGTTTCTCGATTGTTTTCAGTGAGCTACAACTGAAGTTGAACCTGCAACATTTGAATAAACATGGCTGATGAACTGCTACAGGTTTCGATTGGCCCATCACTCTGCAATTTTGCGTCCTTGTTTTTGGGCTGCATGACCTTTGTTGGCACTTCCATCTGTGGTTAGTTCCCCTGAGTTTAGCCAATCGGATTAGCATGCAGGCCTCAAGTCATCATAGACTCGCAAAACTCGAGCCTGTGAGCATGACAAGAACACAACCCTAATGAGAGGTTGGGTAGAGCTTATGATGCGGTGTGTGTGTGTGTGTGTGCGTGCGTGCGTGCGTGCTTCTATGTGATTTTTCATGTCAATGGTTGTAATATAGAGCTTTTCCAGATAAAAAGAGATAGAGAGAGAGAGAGAGAGAGAGATAGAAGGAGAGGGTGGTAGGGAGAATTATTGAGTAGCACAAATGAGCAGTTTGTCCACCTGCACACAGAACTCATGGGTGATATTAAAGAATGATGTGTGTTTATTTTCAATATTGGGGTATAGTTTCAGAGTGGTTTGTGACAGCTCCTCATCATGTTGATGGTGACAGTGCACACGGGCGGTGGAAAGTTCCAGTGCTCCCACTGAACAGCAGCGGTTATATCTAATCATTATGGCAGTGGAAAGAGGCGTCTCGGACAGAGTGAGCCGCAGTCAAGTAATTGATACATTTGCTAAATTTATAATCCGGCATTTTAGACTGCTGCGACCAAATTCCACTGAAACTGGACAAAGTGTCGTCTCTCTCTGTAGCTTTCCATGAACACTTTCAGTCAGAATGGTTAGGTGAATTCATCATTTGAGAGCTAGCTGGAAGCAAACTACATGTACATGCTGATTTTTATTTATTTTATGTATTTTTCTCTCATGACTTACTCCATGTCTAATCCGAAAAACTAACATTAAATGTGACCCGCTCTGCAAAAATTAGTCGCATATTATGTTTACACATTTCTGTCGAGCGGATCACAAATAATAGATTTATGTACCAGGACCACTGACCTTTGTGTTCTGACCCCAAATCATAATACATTGCTGACACCCAGTGGTAGTTCTAGGTACTAGCTTTACAATTATGTTTTACCCTTGCTTCATGTTTCACCATAAAATGACTGGACAAACCTTTTATTATTGCCAATAGCTGTGATTTTAATGTCCTCTTTATTACCTTTATTATTCATATATTTACATAAAGTGAAGCCAGTGGAACAAAAATTATTTCACAGAAATCCCAAAAGTTTTGTGGGTGTGAATAATGCATTCCTTGGAAAAATAGATTAATTTGTGCAATGCATACATCTGCAATAAACATATAAAGTCACCTGACATTTCTTTTTTGGAAAATGTGCAATACACGTGAAGTAATGTGTAATTTTTACGGTATATTGCTTGTAAATATGCATTTTTTTTACAGTGAGGAACTTGAGGAACATATTTCTTTCAGAATAAATGTAACAGACAGCATAATACCTCAATGCCCACATAACACCTCAACTTCCCCAAGTATCCCCCAGCCCAACATTACAGCTCCTGCACACAGTAAGTAAAAGCAGTACAATATTTATTTATATAATTCAGATAATTCATAAAACCCAGACACAAATATCCTGATAACACCAATGATTTCCTCTCTATTCCTCAAGATCTATTTCCTTTTTAAAGAGCCCTCAATTTATGGTAAGTTAATAGATGCAGCAAGGCCAGTGCCGTTTGGATAGAGTATACCCTGTTACCCTTCTGGGCCTTCTCAACACAAACACATTAAAGGAAAAAATGCAGTTATCTGCTGTCTCCATTGTCTCTACTGTACTGTATGTCCTGAGAGAGTCTTTAGTGTTAATGTGTGAGTGAATATCTGCACAGGATGAACTCCAGTAAAGGTGCTCAGTGCACAGAGATGAAAATGTGCCTGAACTGACTGCTCTGGAGGGATTTACAGGGAGCAGTAGTGCACCACTGGATCTAGAACTGGGCCTTCAGCAATCTTATCTTAAAACTGGTGGTTACTGTCAACATTGATTTGCATTCTCTAGTTATGAAAATAACTATTAGAATTCATGCCAGAATTTAAGAAATATTGACTCCGTAAATAAAGATGTATCTGGTCTGTTAAAATCAGGCAGTTTAATGTACATAAAAAAACAGTTTTCAACAAACTTAAGAAAAAGCCTAACTCTTTGATAAGCTTTACTGCACGCTACTATAAGTGCCCCAGTAAAGAAAATACCTTATACCTTATTCTTTAAAATAATTTTGTTGTTTTTTAGTCAGTGGAACCTTTTTTTTGTAATTTGAATTCTCTTCCCTCATTATATGAAGAGGAATACTATGAGAGACACAATCAGAGAAAGCTTTGTGATTACTTGCCAAGATCAATTATGTAATTATGACTGAGGCAGTTTACATTACATTACATTATTGGCATTTAGCAGAGGCTCTTATCCAGAGCTACTTACACAGCATTTCTTTTGCATTTATACATAGTATCCATTGATACAGCTGGATATATACTGAAGCAATGCAGGTGAAGTACCTTGCTCAAGGGTACAACGGCAGTGTCCTACCTGGGAATCGACCCTGCAACCTTTCGGTTACAAACCCAGTTCCTTAACTATTATACCACACTGCCGCCCCAGTTTAGAGTTCCTAAAAAGCACTGAAATTTTCAGCAAACTGAAGTTTCTTTGCTAGAATTTAGTGAATGTTGCTATTAGCTAGTGAACTATACAATAAAGCAGGGGATTAAATAAAAAATATACTCTATTCTGTAAAATTATACAGTTGATTTTAACTCAGTGGAATGCTTTTAGGTAATTAGCATCTCTAACATGATTTGATGAATGAATGCTATGAGAGACACAATCAGAGAAAGTTTTGTAATTACTTGTCAATGATTTAATTATGGTTGATTACTGTAATCAACTTGACAGGGTGAATTGATTCTTCACTGAATCTGTAAAGTACAATGTGAAAAGAGCGCAAGAGACTGATGGAATCAAACGAACGAGTGCTCATGATACTCATGCATTTCCAGCTTGTAAACTGGCTGATGAACCCAGTTAGACAGGAATGATTTTGAAAGCATTTGACTTCACCACAAAGAGCACATCTGCTTTATGTAAAACATTATATGACATAGTTTTGTCTAATTATTCTGATAAAAACAATAAAATAAAAAACAAAACCTGATAAAAAACAAAACCCAGAAGATACTGCCTGCATCAGAATGTACATGATCAAAAATCCATGTACAGTTAATTAACCCTCAACATAATAAAGATGAAAAGAAAGTGAATATAATTTTTTCAATAATATTTTTTCAGTACCACAACTGTAGTATTTTACTGACACCTTCACTGGGATGACATCACTGTTACAGACACTTTCACTGGGATGACATCACTGTTACAGACACCTTCACTGAGATGACGTCACTGTTACAGACACTTTCACTGGGATGACATCACTGTTACAGACACTTTCACTGGGATGACATCACTGTTACAGACACTTTCACTGGGATGACATCACTGTTACAGACACTTTCACTGGGCATATTTGCAGGGGTGCATCGTTCCCATCTTCTTTCAAACAGGGAGAGAAGAATGGGAACACTCTCTCAGTAAATGTGTCTGTAAAAGTGTAAATGTGGGACATGTCACTGGAGTCGAAGAAGGACACCTCCCCCCTGTTATAGTCCAGCTGCACTCTGATGCTCTGGGGTTTCCTCTCCAGTGTGAGTTTAGTACCTCCAGATGCACTGTAATCATCACCATTCCTCAGTGACATGATCCAGAATCCTCTATTGGGGCTGTATGTTATATCTCCCTTCCTAGTGATGGACTCTTTCACCACTCCCACATCCCATGCCGTTTTGTTCCCCACCTTCACCTCCCAGCTGTGTTTCCCTGCAGTAAACCCCTCAGATCCCAGCACACACGCACAGGGCTTAAACCTCTCTGGGTTGTCAGGACATTTCTGCTCTGTACCTGTGTGTATCACAGTGATCAGATCATCAGAGAGAGAGAGCTGGGCGCGTGCAGTGTTAGGGTCCAGCAGCACAGGAGCTGAAATATCAAGAAGAAAAAATTTGAAAGAAGCGCCACATTTCAAATACTCTATTCAGATCAGGTCACATATACAGTACATTGTATATAATTATAATGTACTATAGTGATTTATTATTGAAATATAAAACCCATTTGCTTTATGAAAATTAATAAATCAATGAACACATTTCATAGCAAATCAAATGTACAGACTTCTAATAATCCATATTATGAATGAGGATTTATATTTTATGTTAATTCTATGTTTGCTTGTGAGAAGCAGGATCTTCTTTTAGGATCTTCCTAAACTTGGAGGGAACTGAGACTGGGTGTATGGCAAGCCGTTTTAACATTTATTCCTCGAGACTTACTAGTAACTATTCATTAGATACTAGTACTTATTTTTTAGTTACTAGTAACTATTCCAATAGTTACTAGTATCTATTTCAGTTTTGATAGTAACTATTCATTAGATACTAGTACTTATTCTTTAGTTACTAGTAACTATTCCAATAGTAACTAGTATCTATTTCAGTTTTGATAGTAACTATTCATTAGATACTAGTACTTATTCTTTAGTTACTAGTAACTATTCCAATAGTTACTAGTATCTATTCCATTTTTACTAGTAAGAAATTGAGATTTTTTGCAATTGAATTCTATGGGGCTCTGCGGTTCAGATATCAACTATTTGCTTCTGACTAGTAACTATTCCAATAGTGACTAGTATCTATTTCAGTTTTACTAGTAACTATTCATTAGATACTAGTACTTATTCTTTAGTTACTAGTGTAGGGGATACATATACGTAATTCCCACACCGCAACTCACACATATAGGCTTAGGTTCCTTTAAGAGATGACGACGCAGCGGGTGACGTTAGAACGCTGCGCCCTCTGTAACTAGTCATTCCTAATGCTGGAGTTCAAAGAGTAAAGACGGCTGCTGCCGAGTTCTGTTACAACAAACTGTCTCATTGTTGTTTATTTAGCATGCGCTAAACTAGTAACTATTCCAATAGTTACTAGTATCTATTTCAGTTTTGATAGTAACTATTCATTAGATACTAGTACTTATTCTTTAGTTACTAGTAACTATTCCAATAGTTACTAGTATCTATTTCAGTTTTGATAGTAACTATTCATTAGATACTAGTACTTATTCTTTAGTTACTAGTAACTATTCCAATAGTTACTAGTATCTATTTCAGTTTTGATAGTAACTATTTCTGTTTTACTCGTCATCGGTAATGACTTGTCAAAAGGACTATTTGATAGTTCAATTCACATTCTTACTAGTAGCAATAAAAATGTTACTAGTAACAATTGGAATAGTTACTAGTAACTAAAGAATAAGTACTAGTATCTAATGAATAGTTACTAGTAAAACCGAAATAGATACTAGTAACTATTGGAATAGTTACTAGTAACTAAAGAATAAGTACTAGTATCTAATGAATAGTTACTAGTAAAACTGAAATAGATACTAGTCACTATTGGAATAGTTACTAGTCAGAAGCAAATAGTTGATATCTAGATCGGAATAACAACTAGTATCTATTAAATTGGAGATATCCTCAATTCGAATAACAACTAGTAAAAATCTATTTGGAGATATCTTAATTTGGAGATATCTTCATTCAAATGACTGAATGCATAAACATGAGGCAGACATCCAGCATGCTCTCCGGTTTGCCAACCGCCAATAAAATCGCTATACAGAGGATTGGGGGTTCGAGCTGAACAGGGCATAAGTTTATTTACGACAAAAACAATGTGCAACTGTTAAATACTTTTGATTTATTACACTGTTATTATTTTCACATTATCAAACGTATTTTTATTGCAAAGGCAACGTTTCAAATATGAACTGTTCAATGTTTCACTTGTACTGCAGCGAAATGCTGAAAGTCAGACGGACACTGACATCGTGAAACAATTCACTGGACACCACGGCAGAATGCAGGCTAGCTACGATGGCCATTTGTCAAGCAAAGAAAAAAGTTTTAACACAGAATATCATCTGGTTAACATCGCGTTGTTGCATTCATGTAAAAAAAATTATATAAATAACTGTGTCATTGGCTACATGTGTTAATCTCACACAAATTCCGACAAAAAACATTGTCTGCTTTGCTCTTGCGGTCATGACTCACTGTGGAAACCGAACCCTCAACACTCGCCGGCCACATTTCTTTATTATGTCTTCATTAATTTCTTCTCGTCAGCTCTGTTCAGTTTATCCTTTTCACACATAACATAATGTCACCATAAAATTAACTAATAGGACAATTAAGAATTTACAATAATACATTTAAAATTAATGATAGCCTACTAGAAGCTGCGGTAGCTGAAGACACCGGATTTATAAATCTTTAATTCCCCAAACATAACAGTGTCAAGGTTAGTCACTTAAAAAAATTACAATAGCCTCCGAACATGTCTCTAGTCTACACTAATCTGCAGACAATGTAGTTTACGGCAAACACTTTTAAATAAAGGCTCATGCTTTTAGTTTCATCGGCTTAGGTTTTAGCCTATTGGTTTTCGATTTCAGGCTATTTTGTCGGCTACAATTTGCCATGCGTAGGCTAATTTACGATCTGTAGGCCATTTCTTCTTCATTATTATTATTATATTACTAATATTTATCAAAATTTTTGAAGAATGCAAGTGTTATGTTGCACGTTAACTGTGGATCCACCGTTGGCTGAATAAAGTTGTACTTGTTGCTTTTCGTTAATGTTATTGCCCTATAGCCTTATAAGTAGGCTATCTTAATGTTGTAATCAGACTAACATGATTGATTATCACCGTGTTGCGTTTATTGGTCTAATATAAGCTAAAGATTTAGTTTTTAGGCCTTTTAGTCGGTAATATAATAGTGCAGTGCATTCGTCTATTGTAGGCCCTAGGCTATTTTATAAGGGATTTCTTCCGTTCTTTCTCGGGTATGAAAAGCTGTATATTTGTGCAAACATAACTTATGTTTCGTTGTGAAAACATCACTATATTTCCCTGCTAGGATTTCTGCCGATTTTGGACTTTGGAATAGACTTGGCATACTGTAAAATTGTATTGAATTGCAAGCGAGAAGCCACCCAGTGGTCGACTCGGCAGACAGCAGGGTCCGGCAATTGGAATAAATGTTAAAACGGCTTGCCGATATGGCAAGCCGTTTTAACATTTATTCCTCGAGACTTACTAGTAACTATTCATTAGATACTAGTACTTATTCTTTAGTTACTAGTATCTATTTCAGTTTTACTAGTAACTATTCATTACATACTAGTACTTATTCTATAGTTACTAGTAACTATTCCAATAGTTACTAGTATCTATTTCAGTTTTACTAGTAACTATTCATTACATACTAGTACTTATTCTTTAGTTACTAGTAACTATTCCAATAGTTACTAGTATCTATTCCATTTTTACTAGTAAGAAATTGAGATTTTTTGCAATTGAATTCTATGGGGCTCTGCGGTTCAGATATCAACTATTTGCTTCTGACTAGTAACTATTCCAATAGTGACTAGTATCTATTTCAGTTTTACTAGTAACTATTCATTAGATACTAGTACTTATTATTTAGTTACTAGTAACTATTCCAATAGTTACTAGTATCTATTTCAGTTTTGATAGTAACTATTCATTAGATACTAGTACTTATTCTTTAGTTACTAGTAACTATTCCAATAGTTACTAGTATCTATTTCAGTTTTGATAGTAACTATTTCTGTTTTACTCGTCATCGGTAATGACTTGTCAAAATGACTATTTGATAGTTCAATTAGCATTCTTACTAGTAGCAATAAAAATGTTACTAGTAACAATTGGAATAGTTACTAGTAACTAAAGAATAAGTACTAGTATCTAATGAATAGTTACTAGTAAAACCGAAATAGATACTAGTAACTATTGGAATAGTTACTAGTAACGAAAGAATAAGTACTAGTATCTAATGAATAGTTACTAGTAAAACTGAAATAGATACTAGTCACTATTGGAATAGTTACTAGTCAGAAGCAAATAGTTGATATCTAGATCGGAATAACAACTAGTATCTATTAAATTGGAGATATCCTCAACTCGAATAACAACTAGTAAAAATCTATTTGGAGATATCTTAATTTGGAGATATCTTCATTCAAATGACTGAATGCATAAACATGAGGCAGACATCCAGCATGCTCTCTGGTTTGCCAACCGCCAATAAAATCGCTATACAGAGGATTGGGGGTTCGAGCTGAACAGGGCACAAGTTTATTTTCGACAAAAACAATGTGCAACTGTTAAATACTTTTGATTTATTACACTGTTATTATTTTCACATTATCAAACGTATTTTTATTGCAAAGGCAACGTTTCAAATATGAACTGTTCAATGTTTCACTTGTACTACAGCGAAATGCTGAAAGTCAGACGGACACTGACATCGTGAAACAATTCACTGGACACCACGGCAGAATGCAGGCTAGCTACGATGGCCATTTGTCAAGCAAAGAAAAAAGTTTTAACACAGAATATCATCTGGTTAACATCGCGTTGTTGCATTCATGTAAAAAAAATTATATAAATAACTGTGTCATTGGCTACATGTGTTA
Organism: Ilyophis sp. 1 JC-2022; assembly: GCA_022702515.1. Lineage (NCBI taxonomy): Eukaryota > Metazoa > Chordata > Actinopteri > Anguilliformes > Synaphobranchidae > Ilyophis > Ilyophis sp. 1 JC-2022. Next base: position 107,694,350 of record CM040405.1, on the reverse strand, counting down.
ATCTCACACAAATTCCGACAAAAAACATTGTCTGCTTTGCTCTTGCGGTCATGACTCACTGTGGAAACCGAACCCTCAACACTCGCCGGCCACATTTCTTTATTATGTCTTCATTAATTTCTTCTCGTCAGCTCTGTTCAGTTTATCCTTTTCACACATAACATAATGTCACCATAAAATTAACTAATAGGACAATTAAGAATTTACAATAATACATTTAAAATTAATGATAGCCTACTAGAAGCTGCGGTAGCTGAAGACACCGGATTTATAAATCTTTAATTCCCCAAACATAACAGTGTCAAGGTTAGTCACTTAAAAAAATTACAATAGCCTCCGAACATGTCTCTAGTCTACACTAATCTGCAGACAATGTAGTTTACGGCAAACACTTTTAAATAAAGGCTCATGCTTTTAGTTTCATCGGCTTAGGTTTTTAGCCTATTGGTTTTCGATTTCAGGCTATTTTGTCGGCTACAATTTGCCATGCGTAGGCTAATTTACGATCTGTAGGCCATTTCTTCTTCATTATTATTATTATATTACTAATATTTATCAAAATTTTTGAAGAATGCAAGTGTTATGTTGCACGTTAACTGTGGATCCACCGTTGGCTGAATAAAGTTGTACTTGTTGCTTTTCGTTAATGTTATTGCCCTATAGCCTTATAAGTAGGCTATCTTAATGTTGTAATCAGACTAACATGATTGATTATCACCGTGTTGCGTTTATTGGTCTAATATAAGCTAAAGATTTAGTTTTTAGGCCTTTTAGTCGGTAATATAATAGTGCAGTGCATTCGTCTATTGTAGGCCCTAGGCTATTTTATAAGGGATTTCTTCCGTTCTTTCTCGGGTATGAAAAGCTGTATATTTGTGCAAACATAACTTATGTTTCGTTGTGAAAACATCACTATATTTCCCTGCTAGGATTTCTGCCGATTTTGGACTTTGGAATAGACTTGGCATACTGTAAAATTGTATTGAATTGCAAGCGAGAAGCCACCCAGTGGTCGACTCGGCAGACAGCAGGGTCCGGCAATTGGAATAAATGTTAAAACGGCTTGCCGATATGGCAAGCCGTTTTAACATTTATTCCTCGAGACTTACTAGTAACTATTCATTAGATACTAGTACTTATTCTTTAGTTACTAGTATCTATTTCAGTTTTACTAGTAACTATTCATTACATACTAGTACTTATTCTATAGTTACTAGTAACTATTCCAATAGTTACTAGTATCTATTTCAGTTTTACTAGTAACTATTCATTACATACTAGTACTTATTCTTTAGTTACTAGTAACTATTCCAATAGTTACTAGTATCTATTCCATTTTTACTAGTAAGAAATTGAGATTTTTTGCAATTGAATTCTATGGGGCTCTGCGGTTCAGATATCAACTATTTGCTTCTGACTAGTAACTATTCCAATAGTGACTAGTATCTATTTCAGTTTTACTAGTAACTATTCATTAGATACTAGTACTTATTATTTAGTTACTAGTAACTATTCCAATAGTTACTAGTATCTATTTCAGTTTTGATAGTAACTATTCATTAGATACTAGTACTTATTCTTTAGTTACTAGTAACTATTCCAATAGTTACTAGTATCTATTTCAGTTTTGATAGTAACTATTTCTGTTTTACTCGTCATCGGTAATGACTTGTCAAAATGACTATTTGATAGTTCAATTAGCATTCTTACTAGTAGCAATAAAAATGTTACTAGTAACAATTGGAATAGTTACTAGTAACTAAAGAATAAGTACTAGTATCTAATGAATAGTTACTAGTAAAACCGAAATAGATACTAGTAACTATTGGAATAGTTACTAGTAACGAAAGAATAAGTACTAGTATCTAATGAATAGTTACTAGTAAAACTGAAATAGATACTAGTCACTATTGGAATAGTTACTAGTCAGAAGCAAATAGTTGATATCTAGATCGGAATAACAACTAGTATCTATTAAATTGGAGATATCCTCAACTCGAATAACAACTAGTAAAAATCTATTTGGAGATATCTTAATTTGGAGATATCTTCATTCAAATGACTGAATGCATAAACATGAGGCAGACATCCAGCATGCTCTCTGGTTTGCCAACCGCCAATAAAATCGCTATACAGAGGATTGGGGGTTCGAGCTGAACAGGGCACAAGTTTATTTTCGACAAAAACAATGTGCAACTGTTAAATACTTTTGATTTATTACACTGTTATTATTTTCACATTATCAAACGTATTTTTATTGCAAAGGCAACGTTTCAAATATGAACTGTTCAATGTTTCACTTGTACTACAGCGAAATGCTGAAAGTCAGACGGACACTGACATCACGTGAAACAATTCACTGGACACCACGGCAGAATGCAGGCTAGCTACGATGGCCATTTGTCAAGCAAAGAAAAAGTTTTAACGCAGAATATCATCTGGTTAACATCGCGTTGTTGCATTCATGTAAAAAAAATTATATAAATAACTGTGTCATTGGCTACATGTGTTAATCTCACACAAATTCCGACAAAAAACATTGTCTGCTTTGCTCTTGCGGTCATGACTCACTGTGGAAACTGAACCCTCAACACTCGCCGGCCAACATTTCTTTATGTCTTCATTAATTTCTTCTCGTCAGCTCTGTTCAGTTTATCCTTTTCACACATAACATAATGTCACCATAAAATTAACTACTAGGACAATTAAGAATTTACAATAATACATTAAAATTAATGATAGCCTACTAGAAGCTGCTGTAGCTGAAGACACCGGATTTATAAACCTTTAATTCCCCAAACATAACAGTGTCATGGTTAGTCACTTTAAAAAATTACAATAGCCTCCGAACATGCCTCTAGTCTACACTAATCTGCAGACAATGTAGTTTACGGCAAACACTTTTAAATAAAGGCTCAGGCTATCTTAATGTTGTAATCAGACTAACATGATTGATTATCACCGTGTTGCGTTTATTAGTCTAATATAAGCTAAAGATGTAGTTTTTAGGCCTTTTAGTCGGTAATATAATAGTGCAGTGCATTCGTCTATTGTAGGCCCTAGGCTATTTTATAATGGATTTCTTCCGTTCTTTCTTGGGTATGAAAAGCTGTATATTTGTGCAAACATAACTTATGTTTCGTTGTGAAAACATCACTATATTTCCCTGCTAGGATTTCTGCCGATTTTGGACTTTGGAATAGACTTGGCATAGGCTACTGTAAAATTGTATTGAATTGCAAGCGAGAAGCCACCCAGTGGTCGACTCGGCAGACAGCAGGGTCCGGCAATTGGAATAAATGTTAAAACGGCTTGCCATATCGGTTTGCACAAAGTTATGTTTGCACAAATATACAGCTTTTCATACCAGAGAAAGAACGGAAGAAATCCGTTATAAAATAGCCTAGGGCCTACAATAGACGAATGCACTGCACTATTATATTACCGACTAAAAGGCCTAAAAACTACATCTTTAGCTTATATTAGACCAATAAACGCAACACGGTGATAATCAATCATGTTAGTCTGATTACAACATTAAGATAGCCTACTTATAAGGCTATAGGGCAATAACATTAACGAAAAGCAACAAGTACAACTTTATTCAGCCAACGGTGGATCCACAGTTAACGTGCAACATAACACTTGCATTCTTCAAAAATTTTGATAAATATTAGTAATATAATAATAATAATGAAGAAGAAATGGCCTACAGATCGTAAATTAGCCTACGCATGGCAAATTGTAGCCGACAAAATAGCCTGAAATCGAAAACCAATAGGCTAAAACCTAAGCCGATGAAACTAAAAGCATGAGCCTTTATTTAAAAGTGTTTGCCGTAAACTACATTGTCTGCAGATTAGTGTAGACTAGAGACATGTTCGGAGGCTATTGTAATTTTTTTAAGTGACTAACCTTGACACTGTTATGTTTGGGGAATTAAAGATTTATAAATCCGGTGTCTTCAGCTACCGCAGCTTCTAGTAGGCTATCATTAATTTTAAATGTATTATTGTAAATTCTTAATTGTCCTATTAGTTAATTTTATGGTGACATTATGTTATGTGTGAAAAGGATAAACTGAACAGAGCTGACGAGAAGAAATTAATGAAGACATAATAAAGAAATGTGGCCGGCGAGTGTTGAGGGTTCGGTTTCCACAGTGAGTCATGACCGCAAGAGCAAAGCAGACAATGTTTTTTGTCGGAATTTGTGTGAGATTAACACATGTAGCCAATGACACAGTTATTTATATATTTTTTTTTACATGAATGCAACAACGCGATGTTAACCAGATGATATTCTGTGTTAAAACTTTTTTCTTTGCTTGACAAATGGCCATCGTAGCTAGCCTGCATTCTGCCGTGGTGTCCAGTGAATTGTTTCACGATGTCAGTGTCCGTCTGACTTTCAGCATTTCGCTGTAGTACAAGTGAAACATTGAACAGTTCATATTTGAAACGTTGCCTTTGCAATAAAAATACGTTTGATAATGTGAAAATAATAAGTTTTAACATTTATTCCTCGAGACTTACTAGTAACTATTCATTAGATACTAGTACTTATTCTTTAGTTACTAGTAACTATTCCAATAGTTACTAGTATCTATTTCAGTTTTACTAGTAACTATTCATTAGATACTAGTACTTATTCTTTAGTTACTAGTAACTATTCCAATAGTTACTAGTATCTATTTCAGTTTTACTAGTAACTTTTCATTACATACTAGTACTTATTCTTTAGTTACTAGTATCTATTTCAGTTTTACTAGTAACTTTTCATTACATACTAGTACTTATTCTTTAGTTACTAGTATCTATTTCAGTTTTACTAGTAACTTTTCATTACATACTAGTACTTATTCTTTAGTTACTAGTATCTAATGAATAGTTACTAGTAAGTCTTGAGGAATAAATGTTAAAACTTATTATTTTCACATTATCAAACGTATTTTTATTGCAAAGGCAACGTTTCAAATATGAACTGTTCAATGTTTCACTTGTACTACAGCGAAATGCTGAAAGTCAGACGGCCACTGACATCACGTGAAACAATTCACTGGACACCACGGCAGAATGCAGGCTAGCTACGATGGCCATTTGTCAAGCAAAGAAAAAAGTTTTAACGCAGAATATTATCTGGTTAACATCGCGTTGTTGCATTAATGTAAAAAGAATTCTATAAATAACTGTGCCATTGGCTACATGTGTTAATCTCACACAAATTCCGACAAAAACATTGTCTGCTTTGCTCTTGCGGTCATGACTCAGTGTTGAAACCGAACCCTCAACACTCGCCGGCCACATTTCTTTATTATGCCTTCATTAATTTCTTCTCGTCAGCTCTGTTCAGTTTATCCTTTTCACACATAACACAATGTCACCATAAAATTAACTACTCGGACAATTAAGAATTTACGATAATACATTAAGAATTAATGATAGCCTACTTAAAGCTGCAACGGCTGAAGAAACAGGATTTATAAACCTTTAATTCCCCAAACATAACAGTGTCATGGTTAGTCACTTAAGAAAATTACAATAGCCTCCAAACATGCCTCTAGTCTACACTAATCTGCAGACAATGTAGTTTACTGCAAACACTTTTAATTATAATATTAATAAGAAAAATTATCTTTGGTAGGCTAATTTCTTCGTAGTAGGCAATCTATTGTTTTCTTTCTGGCTAAGATTTCTGGGAAATATGCGTTGTCCAATTAAGCTTGTTAGCCAACGTTAGGGCCGAAACATAGCCTACCTCAGGCAAATACGCGAACGTGGACGCTTCGAGCTACGCGAACAGTTTTTCTTTTGCCATGACATTTGTGAAAGTCAAACTGGAGTAAAGCACAGATTGAACAAGAAAGTTGTGTACTGTTGTTGCCTGCTATAGCGTCCCTCGCTGCAACGCTCTGGTTTGTCTTTCACAAATGTCATGGCAAAAGAAAAACTGTTCGCGTATTTCCCTTTTTTTAGGCTGTACTAACTATTTGGGCTGTATGTCTTTCTTTCAGCTAGAATGTGTTTGCGTCTAGCCTATTGTGCATGTATGTCTCCACATAGACTTGGTTAATTAATTTACATGCTTCTTCATGATCCATAGTTCAGGTGGTGCTGTTCATTGTATTTCATTAGACATTAAATACAGCTCATCTACAAACTCTTTTAATGTAAATGGTAAATGGACTGCACTTATATAGCGCCTTTATCCAAAGCGCTTTACAATGGCCTCTCACTCACCCGTTCACACACCAATGGCGGCAGCTGCCATGCAAGGTGCTAGCCTGCTCATTGGGAGCAATTTGGGGTTCAGTGTCTTGCCCAAGGACACTTCGACATGTGGACAGGAGGAGCCGGGGATCGAACCACCAACCCTGCGATCAGTGGACGCCCCGCTCTACCTCCTGAGCCACAGCCGCCCCTGTGGTAATGTAATTGTGGGCTATCAATAGGAGAAAATATGTTCTCATTCTCGTCAGTAGAGGGCGGTATGGTTACGCGAATTAGAGGTCTTCACGGGTCCACCCGAATACCCGAGACCCGAGCGGGCACGGGTCCAAAATTCTGACTTGTCTCACGGGTCCGGGTCGGAACTGATATAATAGCCGCGGGTCTCGGGTAAGCACATGTGAAACTGATTTGCCCGTGAGGACTCGATCACATTTTTTAAATTTATTCTGTAGCCTAATATTATATTCTGTATTATATTATATATTTTTAATTCTGTAGCCTAATATTATATTCTGTAATAATATTCCATATTATATTCTGTAATATTGTAATATAAAAAAAGAAACCATATCGTCTGCTCTCGCATCTTTGATGAGCAGCGCGTGCTTATTGTATTTCATACTGTTTCTCGTAGGCTACTGAAGGAGGCCGTTCTCAACAGATCCCATCATGCCAGACGATTGTCTTAGTTTATTTTTATTAGAACTATGGAAAAACACATTTTTCGTATTCTATCTTAAATAAAGGCTCATGCTTTTAGTTTCATCGGCTTAGTTTTTAGCCTATTGGTTTTCGATTTCAGGCTATTTTGTCGGCTACAATTTGCCATGCGGAGGCTAATTTACGATCTGTAGGCCATTTTTTCATTATTATTATTATTATTATTATTATATTACTAATATTATTGCCCATTTATTTATTTATCCAAATTTTTGAAGAATGCAAGTGTTATGTTGCACGTTAACTGTGGATCAATCGTTGGCTGAATAAAGTTGTACTTGTTGCTTTTCGTTAATGTTATTGCCCTATAGCCTTATAAGTAGGCTATGTTAATGTTGTAATAATAACTTTATTTGTATAGCACCTTTCTAATGCAAGGATACAAGGTGCTTTGACAGGCAAAGGAAAATGACAAAATATATATAACAAACAGAAGAACAAGAACAATAAGTATACAGAAATACAAGATAATAAAAAAGAGAAGAATAAATGAATAAATAAATAAAATAATAATTTTTAAAGTAAAAGCTAGTTTATAAAGGTGAGTTTTCAGGTTATTTTTGAAAGTGCATACTGAGTTTGCAGTTCTTAAGTTGAGTGGGAGGCTGTTCCAGAGTCTAGGCGCAACCACTGAGAAGGCACAGTCACCCTTCGTCTTTAGCCTAGAATCTGGAACAACCAACAGATTCTGATTAGCAGATCTGAGTGTCCGGTTTGGTAAGTACGGGTTAAGAAGCTCAACTATATAGGCAGGTGCTAAACCATTTAATGCTTTAAAAGTAATTAGTAAAATTTTAAAATCAACTCTAAAAGTAACTGGGAGCCAGTGTAAGGATGCTAGAATAGGGGTAATATGTTCTCTCCTATTTGTCCCAGTTAATAGCCTGGCGGCTGCGTTCTGCACCACTTGGAGCCGGACCATAGTTTTGCGTCCCAGGCAACTATACAGCGAGTTACAATAGTCTATGCGTGATGACACAAACGCATGTACAATTTTCTCTGTATCTTGGAGATGTTCCTCAGTTTGTATAAGCATGTCTGGACTGATTTCTTTATGTGACACTCAAAGTTAAGATGTTGATCAAAAATCACACCAAGATTTCTAGAAACAGATTTTACATTTAGGGCAAGAGAGCCTAAATTAGACTGAATGAAATCAGACATGCTTGGGGCCTATGATTAAAACCTCCGTTTTATCCGGGTTGAACTCGAGGAAATTTTGAGATAGCCAGCTCTGAACATCATTCAGACAGTCCTTCAATAGAGCTAATTTGTTTCATTAATTTGGTTTGATAATCAGACTAACACAATTGATTATCACCGTGTTACGTTTATTAGTGTAATATAAGCTAAAGATGTAGTTTTTAGGCCTTTTAGTCTGTAATATAATAGTGCAGTGCATTCGTCTATTGTAGGCCCTAGGCTATTTTATAACGGATTTCTTCCGTTCTTTCTTGGGTATGAAAAGCTGTATATTTGTGCAAACATAACTTATGTTTGACTTGTGCAAACATTAGTTATGTTTCGTTGTGAAAACATCACTATATTTCCCTGCTTGGATTTCTGCCAATTTTGGACTTTGGAATACTGTCAAATTTTATTGAATTGCAAGCGAGAAGCCACCCAGTGGTCGACTTGGCACACAGCAGGGTCCGGCAATTGGAATAAATGTTAAAACGGCTTGCCGGTTGATGTCTTTAGTGTGGTGTGGTCCTCATTAATATTTAGCAGTCAATTTGCATGCCAAGTAGATATCACTTTGTCAATGTTACTAGTACTTACTGGGTTGGAGATATCTTTCATCTGAATAGATACTAGTAACTAAAATATAAGTACTAGTATCTAATAAATAGTTACTATCAAAACTGAAATAGATACTAGTAACTATTGGAATAGTTACTAGTAACTAAAGAATAAGTACTAGTATCTAATGAATAGTTACTATCAAAACTGAAATAGATACTAGTAACTATTGGAATAGTTAATAGTAACTAAAGAATAAGTACTAGTATCTAATGAATAGTTACTATAAAAACTGAAATAGATACTAGTAACTATTGGAATAGTTACTAGTAACTAAAAAATAAGTACTAGTATCGAATGAATAGTTACTAGTAAGTCTCGAGGAATAAATGTTAAAACGGCTTGCCATATGGGTGCCTTGTTTTTATTTTACAACATTTCAATATACAGCTTGTTTCTTCAGCTTCACATGTTTATGAAATGCTTGCAAAAAAATACAAATGTTCACCACCTGCCCCAGATACTCACTGTACTGCACCATCTCCTGCATCTTCTCCCAGACTCTGTACTTCAGGTTGCCCAGGTGTTTGGCCACATCTATCAGCGCCCCTGAGAGCAGCTCTGGATCCTGCAGTGTGCACTGGGCTCTGTAATGACAAGCAGGAGTCAGTTAAGCTTCGGGGTTTGAAGTGACTTAAACAGAAAAGACTAAATGAGGTGGAGTCTACATACCTTTCCTTGATGTTCTTGTAGCTCTGAAAAACACATAATAACAGCATAATTGTGATAAGATGTATGCATGCAGAAAGGTATTCAATAGACACCATTATGAGAGAGAGGTTACAATACGTGGGAAACAGGAACCATGCTAATGAAAGTGATGCAGATTTTAACAGTAAGCACACATGAATGAAGTTACTGTAATGTACAGGTAACTGCCAAAATAAAGGAAACACTTGAGTAAATGAGGGATACAAAGTACATTGAAAGCAGAAGTTTCCACACAGGTGTGGTTTCTGAGTTACTTCAGCAATTAAATGAAGGCTTCTCTAAATTATACAGGTCTCTCTACATTGAAATGATTTTGTGACACATTCAGACAAAAGTGTAAAGCATAGAAAACCATCAAATAATTAAAATCACATTCATTATATAAAAAAAAATGCCGATGCACCTCGCTGGCTTAGTTCAAAGATCTACATCTTCGCACATCAACATTTTTACCAACACTGACCTCGGTGAACCCAACATAACTGTTGGAATCACAATCAGGGTTCACGGATTATTCATGCTCACTTTTGACAGGCTACCTGCTTAGTAAGTAATAGCTACATTGTTACAGAAAAAGGTAACTTTGGCACGCAGCCAAATACTGTGGAGAACCACAGGCTAGCACATAAAAATGTTTTAGTTTGTTGATTTTAACGACAGTTAGGGGCTGACTTATTGTCGGCTCCACCATGAGAGTAAACAATGAGCTATTGGCTAGCAGAAAACCAGAAAAACAGATCGTCTTTACATGTCAGCAAAGTGTATGCGTGCTAATTGGAGTAGAAACTAGGCTATGCTCAAAATAATTTAAAAAGTATCGGATTGAATCTCCAATGAAAATGTGATAAACAATTTTATAGTATAGCATAGAAAAGGTAAATATATATAATATAAGTTGTTTAATATATATCCCAATGTAACATGTTGCTTGTTAGCAGTTTATTCTCATCTTCCCCATTCTGCTGGTGGGGCCTCCCCCACTGACCCCTTATTGAAAATTGCCACTGATGTATCACAGTAACAAACTGTGGATCTCAAAATGGCTGGAATTAGTCGGTATAAACCCAGAACACTGTCACTAAATCAAGCTTCTATACCTTTAAAAATAAGATGTCTTCCGTTTTCATGGTCTTCTCGATAGCTGTGATTTTCTCTGAAAGTATGCAGATGTGTCTGGTGATGTGTTCTAACTTCTCTTTCATGATCTGGCTCTTCTGCTCCTCTTCCTCCTTCAGGGCCGCGAGTCTGGCCTCCTCTTCCTCTCGCAGGAACTGGTGGAGCTTCTCAAACTCTGCCTTTACTTGAATCTCTGTGCGCTGTGCTTGACTCTGCAATTCGAACACACAATTTTAAACCTAAATAGTGTAACTATGTTTTATGTATGACACTGTGTTCGTTATACCTGTCAAACACAATATTAACCAAACATAATGTTTTTGTGTTTTTGTGGAGCTAAAAAGAATTCCACAGTTCTTAACTCACCTTGATGTGTTCTGCTGTTGTTTTACATTCTTGTTCAACCTCAGAAAACTTCTTCAGTTTTTCTTTAATAAGATTAAGTGCAGGCTTGAGTTCCTCCTTGGAGTGAAATGAACCAATTATCACTTACAGAAAGACACAAATGGCACAGTAATACCCCTGTTGCAATAAAAGGTCAGTGTAACTTTTTAAGAACATGGGAAATATAGTAGAGAAAACAGCCATGCTACAACTTAACTAAAGATCAGTGAAACTGAAACATAATCATAGTGCATCATAAACGTTTATGTTATTATGTGTTTTCAGTCCAATTAATCCAGTCTAGTTCTGCAGCACATAGGATTACAAAACAACTATTTTACTGAGTTGTTCATATAATTTATAGAAGACTGTAAGAAATGTTGAAGCATTTATAATATTGGTTTAACTTATTACAAGATTTTCTTGGATGTATCGTATAGGTGACTGTAGTGTTGTCTGTCTTCATCAGTTATACATTGTGGATGTCTATACTTCTTAGTTGTTGCTCAATAACAGCATATATAACAGTAGATTTATTGGGTCTTGAATTTTATTATTTCTTGTGTAATATCTCAATTTGTGCTGTCAGTACACTTCATTTGAAACATCATTGCTACATATTTTTACAATCACACTGTGTATTTCCGTGCTTCCTGTGTGCCATAATTTCTATAAAAGGCCCCCAAAAGTCTCTCAGTCAAGACTTAACCCAGCCTAAATTTTACTCATATGACATTGCAGTCATGATATAAAACACTTAATCATGCTTTGACGGTTAAAAACAAGATTTTCAGATCCAGTGCTCTCTCTTCCACTGAATGTATTAAGTGTATAAGAATGTATAAGACCACAGCTGTCTGTCAGAACTGAATGTTTTACACTGAGACATCTAATTGTTGACATTTAAAATCAAATACCTTCATGTCCAGTGCAGCCTCTTCCACTGGACAGACTGGGTGGTTTCTGTGCTTTTTTGATGTTTGACACACGACACAGAGAGGCTCCTGGTCCTCCTCACAGAATAACAGGAGTTTCTCTCCATGAAGACTGCAACAAGCTTCACTCTTCACAACAGCTTCACTTTTCTCTGCAGCTTCACTCTCAATCTTCTGCTTTAAGTAGGACTCCACAATGCTTCTTAAAGCCAGGTTTACAGGAGGATCCTCCACAGAGGCCTTGCTCCTGCATATGGGACACTCTCGAGAGCTCTTATTTTCCCAGTACTGCTGCACACACACTCTACAGAAGCTGTGGCTACATTTCAGAACAACAGGCTCTTTAAATATATCACAACATATAGAACAACAAAGGTCATCTTCAGGAATCAAAACTTTAGCTGCCATTTCAGACTCCGTCTCTCACTGATATTTTCACTTTCACTTTCACTTTTGCTATGTGGTTCAAAACCGGAATAAACCGGCTGATCAGGTTTGTGGTACTCAGTCTGTTGTGCTGGAGAAAAGGGTGGGCATGGGTGGTAAATGAGGATGTAGCCCACAAAATAAATTTTTATTTAATTCAGTGTTTCATTTATGATTAGATTAGGCCTTTTACATCACAGGAAATAGATTATTTCTCAGAAAATATATTCCAGTGTTACCGTTTTACATCTTTGTTGTTACAACATGTTGAAGATGAGTGAAAAGGCAATCAATTTATTATGTTACGAACTGCGTCCACAAAACAACAGCTTGTTTACGGTAGGCTACTAAAGGATGTTCTCCATCGACTTCCACTCAAAAATACAGCGAGTCTCTCTGTCCCAAGCATAGACTGTATAAAGGTCCAATGATGCCAGGGCGCATTTTAGACCAATGACTGTTCTGTTCCCGCCCCTCCGAGTGAGGGCTGTGAGAACCATATAGCAGTGACCCCAGGACTCAACCTGTCCCTCTGATTGGTCCTGAACAAATATTAATACCCTGTCCAAACGACACAATATTTTAAAAAATCAGGACATGCACAGGCATTAGATGAAGGAAAGGCACCTATTGCAATTACATTTTTTTGAGTATTTTGACCACATTGCTGCCATTGACTTACGTGGTGAAAGACCTATGGCGGCTCCCAGCCCAACCAGGAAATGAGCTTCAAAACGAAAGCCCAGTCTTGGCCCCTTGATTCTGACTCCAGATCACAGTACATTGCTGACACCTAGTGGTTGTTTTAGGTACTAGCTTTATCAATAATGTTTTACCCTTGCTTCATGTTTCACTCGATCGTGACCGTGGCTACTGCATTTTGCGATTTTCGGAGCAGAGTCGAGGAGCACAGCTCACAGCGTGCTGCGCAGGTTGAAAATGTGCTGCATTCTGCTGAATATTTATCAGTGGGTGTGCTTCAGCTGGATTCAACCATAACTAATCAAATGACCTCTTTTCATTGATTTAGTTGAATGTAATTGAGTTAAGAGGTACGTTTTTAGTGCAATATGTGCAATAAGAGTGAATGTATGCACCAAGTTTGTCATTCTTCTCATTACAGGCGGGTGTAAGAACAATTAAAAACATGAATAAATACAGGGTTTGGCCTAACATAAAAAAGACAACAAACAATAAATGCAAAGTATTAATTTTTCCTGCTTGGGGGGATTTATTTCAAAGTCAGATTTGACCACATATGATCCACAAAACGGTTTTTGGCTTTTTAATAGGTTCCTACACCTAAATTGTCTAAAAAGCACCTAAAAAGCCCCGAAATTGCCATAAGCTGTGGTGCGATTTTTGCCGTAAACGTGGTCTCACCTAGCGAATAACAGTCTAGTCTTGCACGAAAATGACTTCGAAAATGTCACTTCCCCGATACGCTGGCTCGCCACCTACCATGCACCAGCCGGAAAATAGTGCCCTTAACTTTGATAAATCCTATGCTCTTGTATCATTCCCCAGGACACTTGTATCATTACCCAGGACACTTTAATGTCAAAAATAATTTAAATGCTTAAACTGTTTTTCCCAGGAGTCTGAGCAGGACACATCAGGTGCCAGATTCCCTGTCTGGTTCAAAGGCACATTTCCATCTCTTCTCAATGCCCAAACCTGATTTGCTGGAGCAGTGGTTTTGTAGACCACTTTCCAATGTTTATCTCGGTAGCTCTTTTTATGTAGAAATAAGACACTTAATTAATTTTTCGTTTGTTGAAGTTTATTTTAACGTTGATATTGAAGATAAGAAAAAGTGTGCATTCCATCAAAAAGAAGAGAGGAGTGCTGAGCCAAAAAATACGTTGACAGATCAAACTACTCATAAACACGAGTGAGGTAGCACATCCAAAAATAATGATAAAATACAGATTCCTTACTTTTACTATTTATTATTAGGCACACATTAAAATAACGCGTTTCAGCATTACTGCCTTCATCAGAGCATTTTATTTTAACGTGTCTGATATTACACAGAGAAGAATGAATTTCAAAATCAATGGTCTGTTGAATACTTAAATAAGACACTATAATGTGACAAAATAAACAAAAGAAAACTGTTAAGTTCAATCAAAAAACCTGCAAGCCAAGTACAAAACTTTGACCTGCAGAGAACTGTATTCATCAGTAGCCACCAAATGTAATTATACAGTAAAATAAAAATAACATGCATACAGAAAATAGTAACTGCATAACTGTAAATCTGTTTGATAAACTATATAATTTTACAAGCTAGCATGCAATGCAATTCAATCTTTTTTTCTAAAAATGCGTAAATGTAGAATGTTGCACCCACTGTTTTTACTCCATCACAAGAAAGCATGAAAGTTAATATGTTAAAACATATATTCATATTTAAACATGCCCCCCCCCCCCCCCCTCCCCCTTCCCTAAGTATTCCCTAGCCCAACATTATAGCTCCTGGACACAGTAAGTAAAAGCAGTGATGTACAATATATATTTATATATTTATATAATTCAGATAATTCAGACACAAACGTCCTGGTAAACTATTGGTTTGCTCTTTATTCCTCAAAATTTATTTCATTTTAAAAGACCACTCAATTTATTGTAAGTTAATTATCATGGATTCTCAGCCTGCTCTTTCTTTATTGGCCACTCTGTGGAGCGCTCGTGTAGCATCCTCTTTCTTTAGGTTTTCGTTATCCGTCCCGTGTTTTGGTTTGTTCTGCTACTCAGTGTTTGCACCTGCGTCACATTTCCGCTCCTTATTTAAACCTCGCGTTTTCTTTGTTCTATGCTTCCATATTGCCAATTGTTTTGACCAGGAATTCCGGTAACCTACGGTATAGGACTGACAGTTTGAAACCACTGTATCATTTCAACTTGTTGAAGTAACACGGGACTTGTTTTGGGTGTTTTTAGAGTTAGTTAGGTATCTTAGCTTTGTTTACTCTCTGGCCTTTGTTATTTCCCTCTCGGGACTTCACTGTCTTCCTGTCCTAGACAGTTCTGTCTTCGCCGTTTGTTACCTCTATGTTTGTTTTTCCGGCTCTCATTCGTGTGAGCGAGTGTATTTTCTTTCGTTTGTATTGTACTAAGCTCTAGCTTTAGAGTTTTTCGCCCTATACGTTTGGTAGTGGTTATTCTCGTTAAAAAAGAGTTTATTATTTTTCGCTCGTTGTTTTATTCCCTTGTTGTGGGTTTCCCTTCCGCTTTAGTGGTGTTCCTTCGGGAACACTTTACGAACCTTACGTTTGGTCCTTCGTTTCTAACGCTACCCTGATATTAATAGATGCGGTTAACTGGCTTTTGGACTAAAGGTACCCTATTAGCCTTCTCAACGCACACATATGAAAGAAAAGGTGCAGTTATCTGCTGTCTGCATTGTCTCTACTGTACTGTATGTCCTAAGAGAGCCTTTACTGTTAATGTGTGAGTGAATATCTGCACAGGATGAACTCCAGTAAAGGCGCTGGGTGCACAGAGATGATAATGTGCCTGAACTGACTGCTCTGGAGGGATTTACAGGGAGCAGTAGTGCAGCACTGGATCTAGAACTGGGCCTTCAGCAATCTTATCTTTAAAGTGATCATTACTGTTGACCTGTTTTGGTTTGCATTCCTGGATTATGAAGAAAACAATGAGAATTCATGCCAGAATTTAGGAGACTCTGTAAATTACCATTTATCTGGTCTAAGCAGTTTAATGCTCATAAAATAGCACTGATGTTTTCACCAACCTGAAGAAGCCTAACTGTTTGCTAAGCTTTATTTCACATTACTATAAGTGCCCTTTGAAACAAACAAAGGTATTAAAATAAAAAATATATACCTTATTCTTTAAAACAATTCTGCTGTTTTTTACTCAATGGAATGCGTTATTTATTTATTTATTTATTTGAATTCTCTTCCCTGATTTAAGAAAAAAGAATGCTAGGAGAGACACAATCAGAGAAAGCTGTGTGATTACTTGCCAAGGTCAAGCATTTAATTATGGTTGATTATTCTACTAATTGTCATACAATATTGATTTTCCCACCCACTCTAAAGGTCATATTTTGGACTTGGTTTGTTGTTCCGGTGTCACTCCCTATAACTGTTCTGCTGTCGATCTCCCCATCTCAGATCACATGCTTGTTTCGTTTAATTTATCTCTTACACTATCCAAAACTAAACAGTCACGTGTCATGTCCTTCCGCAACATAAAAACCATTAATTCAGCAGATTTCACAACAGGCATTGACAGTTTCCCCATCATCACTTACCCATGCACCCCGGATCAGCTGGTCTCCTTTTACAATAATAACCTCCAAACTCTGCTGAACTCACTTGCTCCCCTCAAAACTCGGACTGTCTCATTCCCCCACTCTGCCCCTTGGTTCTCCCCCCACCTGCATCAGCTGAAAGCCAAAGGCCGCCAACTGGAGCGACTTTCTAAAAACTCCGGTCTCACTATTCACAAACAGATGCATCATGCTCACATCCTCCAATACAAAGACGCCCTTTCCTCAGCCAAATCCAACTACTACGCTGAAAAAATCACTGCTGGTGCTGGGAACTCTAGGGTCCTGTTCTCAGTCCTCAACAACACACTGCGCCCTCCTGATTCCCTTCCCCCACATTTCTACTCCTCTGACCACTGTAATACCCTGATGTCATTTTTCAATTCGAAAATCGCCACTATTCACCAGCAACTGACCCCTCACACGTCCAGCTGTTCATCCCCTCTAGTTCCCCACTCCCCCTTCCTTGAACCATTTTCATCCTTCCAACTCCCCTCTGCCACCGATTTATCAGAAAAAATTAGGAAATCCAAATTATCCACCTGCCAACTGGACCCCCTACCATCCTCCCTGGTTATAGCCTCCCTCCCCTCCCTGCTGCCCCTGATAACTGCCATCATCCATTCCTCCCTGACTTCTGGTTCTGTCCCATCATCTCTGAAATCTGCTGCAGTGACCCCGATACTGAAAAAACCCGGTTCAGACCCCAACAACTTCAATAACCTCCGTCCCATCTCCAACCTGCCATTTCTATCAAAAATCTTGGAAAAGGCAGTGGCATCACAACTCCAGGCTCACCTCTCCAACAATAACCTCTATGAACAGGTCCAGTCCGGTTTTCGCCCCCGCCACAGTACAGAAACAGCCCTCCTTAAGATTACAAACGACCTCCTGATTGCAGCTGACTCCGGACTTTTATCCATCCTCATCCTCCTCGACCTGAGCGCAGCTTTTGACACCATATCCCACTCCACCCTCCTTCATATACTAGCTTCCATTGGCATAACTGACACACCCCTAGCCTGGTTCCGCTCTTACCTCTCTGGCCGTACTCAGTTCATCCAATTGAAAACATTCACTTCCCATCCATCCCCCCTTTCCTCTGGTGTTCCCCAGGGCTCTGTCCTTGGCCCTATCCTCTTCATCACTTACCTTCTCCCACTTGGACTGATCTTCCGTAAATACAATATCAATTTCCACTGCTATGCGGATGACACCCAGCTCTACATCTCCTCCAAACCCACTTCCACTTTCCCTCCCTCCTCCCTCTGTACCTGTCTACAGGAAATCAAATCCTGGTTTTCCTCCAATTTTCTCAAACTGAACAGTGATAAAACTGAGGCAGTCCTCATTGGTTCCAAGTCCACCCTCTCTAAGCACCCCAGTTTCACCCTCAACATAGACAACTCCTTGGTTTCCCCCTCCCCTCAGGTCAAGAGTCTGGGTGTCGTCCTCGACAGCACCCTATCCTTCCACTCCCACATCAACAACAACATCCGGTCCGCCTACTTCCACCTCAGCAACATCAACCGTCTCCGCCCTTCACTCACTCCCAACAGCACCGCAATCCTGGTTCACTCTTTAGTCACTTCACGTATGGATTACTGTAATTCCCTTCTTTTTGGTCTCCCGCACAAACTCCTCCATAAACTTCAACTGGTTCAGAATGCTGCTGCCCGTATCATCACCAGAACACCATCCATCAGTCACATCACCCCCGTTCTACATCAACTCCACTGGCTTCCCATTAAACACCGTATTGTCTACAAAGTCCTCCTCCATACATTCAACGCCATCCACAACCTCGCTCCTCCATACCTCTCTGACCTTCTCCATATCTATGTCCCTCCCCGCTCTCTCAGGTCTGCCTCCTCCCTCAGCTTAACTGTCCCCCCAGCCCGTCTGTCCACCATGGGGTCCAGGGCCTTCAGCCGCTCTGCCCCTCACCTCTGGAACTCCCTTCCCCCCGACATCAGGAACATTGACTCCATCTCCCATTTCAAAACCCACCTCAAAACCCACCTTTTTAGACAGGCATATAATTTATAATGTTCCTGTTTGTCTTTGCTCTGCTACAAATTCTGCATTTGTAAATCTTGCTTTTGCATTTTAAGTGTTTTAATATTTTTGTATTTCTGTATTTTTTGTATATTGTGTTTTTATCTTGTATTGTTGTACGGCGACCTTGAGTGCCTTGAAAGGCGTCTTATAAATAAAATGCATTATTATTATTATTATTACAATAATTGTGTCACAGAAAAGGAATGATAACAGTTTGAGACAATGACAGGTGTGTAGATAAGGCTACTAACGGCCCAGAGGTAAATCCTACAGCATGGCTCTGACAGAGTGAATTGATTCTTCACTGAATCTGTAAAATCTGAGAAAAGCACAAGAGACTGATGGAATCAAACTAACGAGTGCTCATCATACTCACACATTTCAAGCTTGTAAACTGGCTGATGAATCCAGTTAGACAGGAATGACATTGATCAGGTATAAATGCATTTGACTTCACCACAAGAGCATCGGCTTTATGTACAAAAGTTTGTACTACAAACATTAGATGAAATAAAGTTTTGTCTAATGATTTGGATCAAAACGTAATGTCTGTATCTTTATTACGTTAAAATATGACTTAACAAAATAATGATGAAAAGAAAATAAAGGAAACATAATTATTAACAGATTTTCCCTATTCCCTTCAGTACAACATCTCTAATTTGTTATTTTTTACTGACACCGGGACGACGTCACTGTTACAGACACTTTCACTGGGATGACATCACTGTTACAGACACTTTCACTGGGATGACATCACTGTTACAGACACTTTCACTGGGATGACATCACTGTTACAGACACCTTCACTGGGCCGGGGTGCATCGTTCCCATCTTCTTTCAAACAGGGACAGAAGAATGGGAACACTCTCTCAGTAAATGTGTCTGTAAAAGTGTAAATGTGGGACATGTCACTGGAGACAAAGAAGGACACCTCCCCCCTGTCATAGTCCAGCTGCACTCTGATGCTCTGGGGTTTCCTCTTCAGTGTGAGGTTAGTAACTCCAGCACTGTAATCATCACCATTCTTCAGCATCATGACCCAGAATCCTCTCTTTGGGCTGTATGTTATACTTCCCTTCCTAGTGATGGACTCTATCACCACTCCTACATCCCGATCAGGTTTGTTCCCCACCTTCACCTCCCAGCTGTGTTTCCCTGAGCTAAACCCCTCAGATCCCAGCACATTCACACAGAGATTAAACCTCTCTGGGTTGTCAGGATATGTCTGGTGTGTATCTCCGTATCTCACAGTGGTCAGATCATCAGAGAGAGCCTGGGGGGGGGGGGCTGCAGTTTTGGGGTCCAGCAGCACAGGAGATGAAATATCAAGAAAGATGTTTAAAAGGCTGAAAGAGGCGGCACATTTCAAATACTCTATTCAGATTGGGTTACATACACAGTATATTGTATATAATAATTATGGATATATATAATATACTATAGTTATAGTTATTTAGTATTGAAACATAAAACCCAATTGCTTTATGAAAATGAATGAATCAAATCTGCTTTTATGTCAATATTCAGCTTTTTTCGTCAGTTTTTTGTGCTCATTAAATACTTGCAAAAAACATGTTTTTCACCATCTGCCCCAGATACTCACTGTACTGCACCATCTCCAGCATCTTCTCCCAGACACTGTACTTCAGGTTGCCCAGGTGTTTGGCCACATCTATCAGCGCCCCTGAGAGCAGCTCTGGATCCTGCAGTGTGCACTGGGCTCTGTAAAGACAAGCAGGACTCAGTGAAGCTTCGGGGTTTGAAGTGACTTATACAGAAAAGACTAAATGAAGTGAGAGTGTTACGCTCTCCATTTTCTCTCAGTCCTCATCCCTGTTTGTGCTCCGTGTTTTCCCCTTTTCCTCACGTTTCTTGTCATGTTTCCCCGTCTGTTTTCTGTGTTGTGCGGGTTTGGCGTGGTTTTCCTTCTTGTTTGCCCATTTCGCCCTCACTAATTCCCCAGCCAATTACATTTCTTCCCCGTTTGCATTCCTCACGCGCTCATTACCGCTCAATCACTCTCGCATACATTCTCACGCTGCAATCACTCATTATCTCATTTACCACACTATACTGTATATTCCCCTGTTGTTCTTTGTCTTGTTGCCCGTTCGTTAAGTCTTGTTCATTGTTACCTCGGTCATGGCAAGTTTGGAACTCGGTCTAAGTCTTGTCTTGCTGAATTAACTATTAATCTTGACTTTCTATTTGTACCCGCCAGCCTGCAGCTTCCTGCCTGTTCCAAGCCATGCTTTCCTGCTTCCCGCATCCCGCTCTGCCCCTGCTATGCCCTACCCAGGATTCAGTCACCATCCAGCTCCTTGCCTGCTTCCCTCTTCTGCTCTGCCCTCCGGTTCTGCCCTAACCAGGATTCAGTCCCTTCCCCTCTCTCGCTACAAAAGTTTGCTGTAACTAATAAACGCTCTTTGGGAGCTTTTTGTGAGTTCTGTCTCTGAGTCATGCATTTGGGTCCAGTTCTGATCAGGAACCTTAACAAAGAGTCTACATACATTTCCTTGATGTTCTTGTAGCTCTGAAAAAGACAAAATAACAGCGTTATTGTGATAAGATGTATGCATGCATAAATGTATTCAATAGAGACCATTATGAGAGAGAGGTTACAATACATGAGAAACAGGAGCCATGCTAATGAAAGTGATGCAGATTTTAACAGTAAAGACACATGAATGAAGGTGCTGTAATGTACAGGTAACTGCCAAAATAAAGGAAACACTTGAGTAAATGAGGGATTCAAGTACATTGAAAGCAGGAGCTTCCACACGGGTCCCTGAGTTACTTAACCCTTAGATGAGTACGTGGGTCAGAAATGATCCGGTTCAGTTTTTAAAAAAATATATTTCTCAAATTAAGCTACATCAACAACTGTTCCTCCAGAGTATGGTTGTTTTAACTTTTTTTTTACAATTTCAGTAAAGATTTGTTTTTTATTAATAACCCTTCTTTACATAGACGGGGTAATTTTTGACCTGTATTCAATTTCAATGGAATTGTATGCATTATATTGAAACAAGTGCTGTGTCTCAGTATACATAAGAACTATTTTTAATGAGTGAATTTTATTTTTGTTTGATGGTATATAATACTAATACAAAGTAATAAAAATAATAATATTAACATATTAAAAAAGTTAATATACACAGGGTCCAAGCAAAAGGTTGTAATTTTCTTGTAATCATGTTACATTGGTTTCCTTTTACAATTGAGTCTCAGAAGGTATATGTGAGACACATGTAGCTGTGGGACATGAGTGTCTAAACATGAATATGTATGAAAGGTCAAACTGTTTTCAGACCACCACCTTCAGTTAATTCTGGGTAAACTGAATAATTTGAGAAGACCTTCAAGACATTTTTTTCTAGAGATAGCAGACACTGAAAAGTTCCCATAATGCAACAATGAGAGTCATTAGCAAAGCTACGTAAGTCTCACTCATGTGGTTAGGCCAAAACTTGAGACAATATTGAAAATAGCATTTCCAAAATGGTGGCCAATCGAAGATGGTGGCGAAACATTTAGTACACATACAGGTGCAGCTCAAAAAATTAGAATACCGTGAAAAAGTTCAATATTTTTTGTCACTCATGTCAGAAAGTGAAACTCATATATTATATAGATTCATTACACATAGAGTGAAATATTTCAAGCCTTTATTTCTTGTAACTTTGATGATTATGGCTTACAGCTAATGAAAACCCAAATTCAGTGTCTCAGAAAATTTGTATATTACATAAGATCAATAAAAAAGGATATTTTAAACAGAAATGTTAGCCTTCTGAAAAGTATGTTCATTTCTATGCACTAAATACTTGGTTGGGGCTCCTTTTGCATGAATTACTACATCAATGCGGTATGGCATGGAGGCGATCAGCCTGTGGCACTGCTGAGGTGTAATGGAAGCCCAGGTTGCTTTGATAGCGGCCTTCAGGTCGTCTGCATTGTTGGGTCTGGTGTCTCTCATCTTCCTCTTGACAATACCCCATAGATTCTCTATGGGGTTCAGGTCAGGTGAGTTTGCTGGCCAATCAAGCACAGTAATACCATGGTCATTGAACCAGCTTTTGGTACTTTTGGCAGTGTGGGCAGGTGCCAAGTCCTGCTGGAAAATGAAATCAGCATCTCCATAAAGCTTGTCAGCAGAAGGAAGCATGAAGTGCTCTAAAATGTCCTGGTAGATGGCTGCGTTGACTGTGGACTTCAGAAAACACAGTGGACCAACACCAGCAGATGACATGGCACCCCAAATCATCACTGACTGTGGAAACTTCACACTGGACTTCAAGCAACGTGGATTCTGTGCCTCTCCACTCTTCCTCCAGACTCTGGGACCTTGATTTCCAAATGAAATGCAAAATTTACTTTCATCTGAAAAGAGGACTTTGGACCACTGCGAAACAGTCCAGTTCTTTTTCTCCTTAGCCCAGGTAAGACGCTTCTGACATTGTCTCTGGTTCAGGAGTGGCTTGACACGAGGAATGCGACATTTGTAGCCCATGTCCTGGATTCGTCTGTGCGTGGTGGCTCTTGATGCACTGACTCCAGCCTCAGTCCACTCCTTGTGAAGCTCCCCCAAATTCTTGAATGGATTTTGCTTGACAATCCTCTCAAGGCTGCGGTTATCCCTGTTGCTTGTGCACCTTTTCCTACCAGACCTTTTCCTTCCACTCAACTTTCTATGAATATGCTTGGATACAGCACTCTGTGAACAACCAGCTTCTTTAGCAATGACCTTTTGTGGCTTACCCTCCTTGTGGAGGGTGTCAATGACTGTCTTCTGGACATCTGTCAAGTCAGCAGTCTTCCCCATGATTGTGTAGCCTACTGAACCAGACTGAGAGACCATTCAAAGGCTCAGGAAACCTTTGCAGGTGTTTTGAGTTAATTAGCTGATTAGAGTGTGACACCATGAGTTTCCAATATTGAACTTTTTCACAATATTATAATTTTTTGAGACACTGAATTTGGGTTTTCATTAGCTGTAAGCCATAATCATCAAAATTACAAGAAATAAAGGCTTGAAATATTTCACTCTATGTGTAATTCTATGAGTTTCACTTTCTGAAATGAGTGACAAAAAATATTGAACTTTTTCATGATATTCTAATTTTTTTGAGCTGCACCTGTATGTGTTCCAGATGAGGAAATTGATCACTACAACAAGTTTTAATTAATTTCTAAATATTTTCTGAAAATATTATACTCTACAGCGGCACCATTTGATTTTTATTAGGTCTCTTCTTTAGAGTTTGGCTCTGGATGTGAGTGCTAGTATAGCTACCAAATTTCATCAATGTCCTTCAATCCATTTTGGAGGTATTAGCATTGTTGTGTTAAACTACACCTATGACTCCTAAACACTTGAGTTGTCCATGAGGAGAGACATCTTGGTGGGTTGGATGTAAGGCATGGTAGGTGTGAAAAGCGGCCTTTTCAATGAAAGGCACAAACCTTTGGAACTCTGCCTGGCAATTTGAAACAAATTCAGGATTACCATTATTTCTCTAAAACAACAAATGCTTGGCTTAAAATGGGACAACATTGTAGTCATGATTTAAATGAGTAATTTTGAATGAATTATAATGTAATTGTGTGAATGTTGTTAATATTCATTTTCTATTGTTTGTACTGTCTTCATTTAACGTTGTGCTGATTTTATTGACTGTATGGACCGTGTTTTCCCATCCAAGGGACTGCTGTTAGAAATGAGCTTTGGCTTCAAACATGTCCACAGTACATTGGACAGTGCATAAGCAATTGTTTTCTGTGCTTGTTCCTTACAAATAAACCAATAAATAAGTATGTTATATGAAATAAAAAAGTATTTTGAACCAGGTGGTAGTTACGCAACATTCCCCGAAGGAGTGCTGTACATATTGCTTCTTCTTCTGTGAGTAAAAAGCATGGAAAAAGGACATAAATCATATGTCTGAATGCGCTTCTAACCGGTCTAGCATGGGACACGCCCTCAAACTCCACCTATCTAGCTCCCTTTCACTCATGTTCCATTTAAGGGAAGAACTCTAAACTCACTTAAACTGCAAAGGTGCAAAATATTTGACTTGAGTTGATTTTTGCACACGAGCATGTCAAGTGCGAGTAGGCCCCCTAGAGTACTGCGTGGCTGATGCAGACAGACTGCAGCCATCTGATTTGCCAGCTGTTGCTATTGAGTAATGGGGATGGGGGATTCCCTGTCAACTGACACCCATCCTCTATGGATGACACAGTGGCCAATTGACAGGACAGTGACAGCGGGTGGCATGG
The DNA here is from genome assembly GCA_022702515.1 of Ilyophis sp. 1 JC-2022. Classification (NCBI taxonomy): domain Eukaryota; kingdom Metazoa; phylum Chordata; class Actinopteri; order Anguilliformes; family Synaphobranchidae; genus Ilyophis; species Ilyophis sp. 1 JC-2022. The sequence goes on along the minus strand of CM040405.1, from coordinate 107,669,373 downwards.
TTGGGATTCAGTCCAGAGTATAAGCATCACAGTGCCTACAAGCCCTTGGGCATGTACTGTATGTGTGTGTATCTAAGCAGAGCCCTTATCAAGACACTTCCTTCCAGATGATTCTGGTCAGTGAATAGTCAAACAGAATTGATTCAGTGGAAAAAAGTCATGAGCTCAAACTATGTGAGGCGCACAAACTATCACAAGAGCAGATCTTCTTCGCCTGTGCTGCGCCGCACTACCGTCTGAACACCACACGAGACTTATTAGCACGGCGCACTACCGTCTGAACACCACACGAGACTTATTAGCACGGCGCACTACCGTCTCAACACCACACGAGACTTATTATCACGGAACACTACCGTCTGAACACCACACGAGACTTATTAGCACGGCGCACTACCGTCTGAACACCACACGAGACTTATTAGCACAGCGCACTACCGTCTGAACACCACACGAGACTTATTAGCACGGCGCACTACCGTCTGAACACCACACAAGACTTATTAGCACGGCGCACTACCGTCTCAACACCACACGAGACTTATTAGCACGGCGCACTACCGTCTCAACACCACACGAGACTTATTAGCACGGCGCACTACCGTCTGAACACCACACGAGACTTATTAGCACAGCGCACTACCGTCTGAACACCACACGAGACTTATTAACACGGCAACGGCGCTAATGGAGCGTATACACAACAATACGGAACTCATCTGTGATGTCTGTGACTGCTCTTTATCAAGCCATCACGTGCTTCTCCTGAAGCATGGAGTGTATTGAATGGCAAAAACTGACCGGTGTGTGACTAACAGAAGTACAGCAGCCAGTTGGCAGAATGGATGGGAGGGGAGAATGCGCGTTCATACAAAACAAAACCAGGCCCAGAAAACAAACAGAACTTTCTCCAGGAAGCGGGCAACTCCAGACTGATGCAATTAGAACACTGAGCGTCCCAACATTCCATACTGGTCATACAACAGGGGAGAGCGGGTGACCTTTCAATGGTGGTGTGTAGCAGTCATTCACTTTCTTTGTTTTTCCAAACATCATGCAACCATTTTGAAAGGTATAACAAAATTAGATAGCCAGGGAGGTTTAGAACCCACACAAACCTTCCTGCATACACATACATAAAATAATGTACTGTTGGTATTGAAGACGGTGTATGTGTGTGCACTCACATCTCCACGTACATTTGTGTACAAATCTGCATGTTCATGAGCATGTTTGTGTATGTGGGCATGTACGCCAATGTTTTCGCGCATGTGTCTGTGTGTGGTCACATGCCCGTGCATGTTTGCATGCGTGTGTCTGTGTACATGTCCGTGCATGCATGTATGCATTCAGGTACATACGTGTGTATGAGCGTGTGCACAGGAAGGAAGAGAGATAAAGATCAGGGTTGGAGCAGCATGCATCCGGCCACACCTTCCCCATCATCATCTCGATCAGGACACACCCCAGGCTCCAAATAACTGCTACCTGCCCATGACCCTTGTCAAACTTTCTCAATCATAAACCAACTGACGTTATATCATCAGGTACATTCATAAAAGTGCTTAGACAATGACAGACATGCGGCATTTAATGGGAAAATGATGAGTGTGGATCTCTTAAAAATACATTTTAATTCAGGCTGAAATAATTTATATAATTCCATTTTTAGAAAAAATATATTAAGCACAGCCATCAAAAGTTGAAAGTTAAAAGAATGGAACGCTCAATGGAAAGAATGACGTTCTAAAAGTGAATGAACATCATATCACTGGACAACAGCGCAGTTATGAAGGAAAATGTATTGTGTTAAAAGGTGGTAGACTGGCGCCACCTGCCGGAGAAAAAGCTTTCTTGTAGGTGGCATTGAAATCAAAGGGCCCTTATATTTTAAGCCAATGTGAAATTTGTGGGTAATTCTACAGTGAATTGACTTTTTATTTAATTTTTTTATGGTTCTGGACATGGTATGTGTGCAACCAAGCAACATTGTTGTACAATAATTCCAAATAAAAAACATCTGCATATTAACAGAGACGCTTTTGTTAAAAGGCCAGAGTGTTTCTGAAGAGGCTGGAACGCAGCTGTTTTAGTGTTGGTGGACTGTACTCACTATCGGGACAGTAGAGTTATTAGATTTTTCAGAGCACTTGGCAAGGTGCAGTTTTCATTGTGACATTGAAGACCATTAATGTATACGACATATTGTGTAAACAATGTCTATATACTCTATATATACTCTATATTTCCTGTTAATTAGAATGAGTGGAAGAGAACATTCCAAAAACAACTCATTCAGATACAGGCAACAGGCAGTTTGTGTGCGTGCGTGTGTGCGTGGGTGCGTGTGTGCGTGCGTGCGTGCGTGGGTGCGTGTGTGTGTGCGTGCGTGCGTGGGTGCGTGTGTGCGTGCGTGGGTGCGTGCGTGCGTGCGTGCGTGCGTGCGTGCGTGCGTGCGTGTACGCACAGGCACACCTCTCAACAGCAGGCCCATGAAGACAGGGATTGTTTTTTTGTTTTTTTGAGACAGAGAGAAACCATTGCAGGGCTGAGAGAAAGCGACCAGATAAATGCTAGGAGGTACTCCAAAAAGACAAGCCATAACAAGCCCCATCTTGCAGTACACAAACAGGCCATGACAAAATGTCATCATTCTTTCTGCTTGGCCTATATGCATACATTCCCTAAGCCTGCTCAGCACATTTGTTGGCACTCTCCATGTTGGTTTTTTCCCTGTCTAGTTCCACTAAAGACAACACTATAACTAAATCTAGGCTGCCTGCTGTCGACCCAGAGCTTCTGTGGGCACACCTGAACCACCACAGAGCCTGCATTTGTATAATTATAGTCCCAACAGTTACACTGTTTAGACATATGGACAGACCTTGTTCAGGAAGCAGGTGCAGCACAGACCGGCCAGATGCTGAAGCTGTGCGTGTTTCATTATCTCTTTGCAGTCTCTGACCATGCCACTAGATGCTGCCATTCAACAGAAATTTCAGCAAGGACGGACAAGCAGTGTTGCCCAGAGATACTAAACAGTTTTATATCTATGGTGTTTCAAGGTCAGAAAGCAATTTCCAACTCTATGGTCGTGTCCGCATATGATCCCTGTTCCCTGCCCCCTGTCCACTCAGACCCCTGTCTACTATGTGCCCTGTCCCCTCACCATCCTGCAAAACTCTTTCCAAATTAGTGGGGAAATAGTTTGTAATATATATAAATATATTTGTTTGTTTTATTGAGAATATCAATCAGCTTACATAAGACAATGGTTACAAAGTGTAGATTACGAATGAAGATAGAATTAACAAAAATAAAAAGAGTAGTTTGTAATACATCCCGCTCTTGTACTACAAGTTTTAGTTTTCACTTCCCGAAATGAGTGCACAGTTCTGTAGATGAGTGTGTCCTGAATCCCCTCAACAAAACCCCAGAAATAAGGGTTTCATCCTGGTATTTTAAGTGCCCCTGTTTGTGAGAAAAAGTCGCCCACTCAAAAACTTTTTGACGAAGTTGACTCAAATATGCGCCCTCAAAGGGGTTAAGGGAACGTATTCGGTCACGGCCAAGGGTTCTCAAAACCTGCCCATACATAATCACAGTGCATTATAAAAGTGGCCCAATATACACTGCTCAAAAAAATTAAGGGAACACTTAATCAACACAGTATAACACCAAGTCATTTAAACTTCTGGGATATCGATCTGTCCAGTTAGGAAGCATAAACTATTGTGAATCAATTTCACGTGCTTTGGTGCAAATGAAAGTGACAGGAGGGACAAGAGAGGCAACAGCAAGACAACCCCCAAAAAGTAAATGGTTTTGCAGGTGGTGACCATAGACCATTTCTCTCTCCTTATCCTTCCTGACTGATTTTTCTCTAGTTTTGAATATTTTTTTTTCTTGAGCCCCTGCCCCCCAAAATGTCTGTGAACGTCCCTGTTGATGGTGACAGTGCACACGGGCGGTGGAAAGTTCCAGTGTTCCCACTGAACAGCAGCGGTTATATCTAATCATTATGGCAGTGGAAAGAGGCGTCTCGGACAGAGTGAGCCACAGTCAAGTAATTGACACATTTGCTAAACGTACAATCCGGCATTTTAGCCTGCTGCGACCAAATTCCACTGAAGCTGGGCAAAGTGTCGTCTCTCTCTGTAGCTTTCAATGAACACTTTCAGTCAGAATGGTTAGGTGTGTCTCTGCCTGCTCACTGGCCACTAATACTCCAGAGTGTTGCCACGTGTTTCAGTGTCTACCACTTCTTTCACTTATTTTGTGTTACATTCCTTTCAACCCCTCAAATGAAGCAACGAGTCGCTTTAAGATGTGATTTTATATGAAAGGATGAAGAGAATGATGTGTAGCCTGACAGTGCAAATGATTTGTCTGCATGCTTCAATGGAAACAAATGTGAATTCATCATTTGAGAGCTAGCTGGAAGCAAACTACATGTACAGGCTGATTTTTATTTATTTTATGTATTTGTCTCTAATGACTTACTCCATGTCTAATCCGAAAAACTAACTAACTAATGAGTCGGATGTCGCATATTATGTTTACACGTACAGGGCGATTGAATGTTGTGCAGTGATTTTTTTCTGAGAAATAATTTTAAAAATTTTCACATCAGACTCATTTTTGTAGAGCTTTGTTCATATCTCTTTCAGAATAAAATATTTCTTGAATCAAATGTTTTAGAAAACTTTATATGAGTAAATGTCACAGACAGCAAAATACTTCAATGCCCACCTAACACCTCAACTTCCCCAGGTATCCCCCAGCCCAACATTACAGCTCCTGGACACAGTAAGTAAAAGCAGTACAATATGTATTTATATAATTCAGATAATTCATAAAATTCAGACACAAATGTCTTGGTAAACTATTGATTTGCCCTTTATTCCTCAAGATTTATTTAATTTTAAAAGAGCACTCAATTTGTTATAAGTTATTAGATGCAGTTAAGAGGCTTTTGGACTAAAGGTACCCTATTAGCTTTCTCAATGCACCCGAAAGAAAAGGTGCAGTTATCTGCTGTCTCCATTGTCTCTACTGTACTGTATGTCCTGAGAGAGTCTTAATGTTAATGTGTGAGTGAATATCTGCACAGGATGAACTCCAGTAAAGGTGCTGGGTGCACAGAGATGCTAATGTGCTGAACTGACTGCTCTGGAGGGATTTACAGGGAGCAGTAGTGCAGCACTGGATCTAGAACTGGGCCTTCAGCAATCTTATCTTTAAAGGGATCATTACTGTTGACCTGTTTTGGTTTGCATTCCCGGATTATGAAGAAAACAATGAGAATTCATGCCAGAATTTAGGAGATATTGACTCTGTAATTTACCATTTATCTGGTCTAAGCAGTTTAATGCTCATGAAATAGCACTGATGTTTTCACCAACCTGAAGAAGCCTAACTGTTTGCTAAGCTTTATTTCACATTACTATAAGTGCCCTTTGAAATAAACAGAGATTTAAGTAAAAAATATATACCTTATTCTTTAAAACAATTCTGCTGTTTTTTACTCAATGGAATGCGTTTTTTTTTTTAAAAAAAATTTAAATTCTCTTCCCTGATTTAAGAAAAAAGAATGCTAAGAGAGACACAATCAGAGAAAGCTTTGTGATTACTTGCCAAGGTCAATCATTTAATTATGATTGATTATTCTACCAATTGTCATACAATAATTGTGTCACAGAAAAGGAATGAAAACAGTTTGAGACAATGACAGGTGTGCAGATAAGGCTACTGAAGGCCCAGAGGTAAATCCTACAGCATGGCTCTGACAGAGTGAATTGATTCTTCACTGAATCTGTAAAATCTGAAAAAAGCACAAGAGACTGATGGAATCAAACTAACGAGTGCTCATCATACTCACACATTTCAAGCTTGTAAACTGGCTGATGAATCCAGTTAGACAGGAATGACATTGATCAGGTATAAATTCATTTGACTTCACCACAAACATTAGATGAAATAAAGTTTTGTCTAATGATTGGGATCAAAACATAAAGTCTGTATCTTTAGTACATTAAAATATGACTCAACAAAATAATGATGAAAATAAAATAAAGGAAACATAATTATTAACAGATTTTCCCTATTCCCTTCAGTACAACATCTCTAATTTGTTATTTTTTACTGACAGCGGGACGACGTCACTGTTACAGACACTTTCACTGGGATGACATCACTGTTACAGACACTTTCACTGGGATGACATCACTGTTACAGACGCTTTCACTGGGATGACGTCACTGTTATAGACACTTTCACTGGGATGACATCACTGTTACAGACACTTTCACTGGGCATATTTGCAGGGGTGCATCGTTCCCATCTTGTTTCAAACAGGGAGAGAAGTATGGGAACACTCTCTCAGTAAATGTGTCTGTAAAACTGTAAATGTGGGACATGTCACTGGAGTCAAAGAAGGACACCTCCCCCCTGTCATAGTCCAGCTGCACTCTGATGCTCTGGGGTTTCCTCTTCAGTGTGAGGTTAGTAATTCCAGCACTGTAATCATCACCATTCCTCAGCATCATGACCCAGAATCCTCCCTCTGGGCTGTATGTTATAATTCCCTTCCTAGTGATGGACTCTTTCACCACTCCTACATCCCACTCAGTTTTATTCCCCACCTTCACCTCCCTGAGCTAAACCCCTCAGATCCCAGCACACACGCACAGTAGCTAAACCTCTCTGGGTTGTCAGGACATTTCTGCTCTGTACCTGTGTGTATCACAGTGATCAGATCATCAGAGAGAGAGAGAGAGGCGCGTACAGTGTTGGGGTCCAGCAGCACAGGAGCTGAAATATCAAGAAGAAAAAATTTGAAAGAAGCGCCACATTTCAAATACTCTATTCAGATCAGGTCACATACACAGTACATTGTATATAATTATAATATACTCTAGTGATTTATTATTGAAATATAAAACCCATTTGCTTTATGAAAATGAATAAATCAATGAACACATTTCATAGCAAATCAAATGTACAGACTTCTAATAATCCATATTATTAATGAGGTTTTATATTTTATGTTAATTCTATGTTTGCTTGTGAGAAGCAGGATCTTCTTTTAGGATCTTTCTAAACTTGGAGGGAACTGAGACTGGGTGCCTTGTTTTTATTTTACAACATTTCAATATACAGCTTGTTTCTTCAGCTTCACATGTTTATGAAATGCTTGCAAAAAAATACAAATGTTCACCACCTGCCCCAGATACTCACTGTACTGCACCATCTCCTGCATCTTCTCCCAGACTCTGTATTTCAGGTTGCCCAGGTGTTTGGCCACATCTATCAGCGCCCCTGAGAGCAGCTCTGGATCCTGCAGTGTGCACTGGGCTCTGTAAAGACACGCAGGAGTCAGTCAAGCTTTAGTGTTTGAAGTGACTTAAACAGAAAAGACTAAATGAGGTGGAGTCTACATACCTTTCCTTGATGTTCCTGTAGCTCTGAAAAACACATAATAACAGCATAATTGTGATAAGATGTATGCATGCAGAAAGGTATTCAATAGAGACCATTATGAGAGAGAGGTTACAATAGTGAGAAACAGAAGCCATGCTAATGAAAGTGATGCAGATTTTAACAGTAAGCACACATGAATGAAGGTGCTGTAATGTACAGGTAACTGCAAAAATAAAGGAAACACTTGAGTAAATGAGGGATACAAAGTACATTGAAAGCAACAGTTTCCACACAGGTGTGGTTTCTGAGTTACTTCAGCAACTAAATTAAGGCTTCTCTAAATTATACAGGTCTCTTTACATTGAAATTATTCCACATTCAGACAAAAAAGTAAAGCATAGAAAACCATCGGTAACACTTTATTTTGATTGTCCCATGTTGACACTCATATCAATTGAATATCAGTTCAGTGTTAATTTAAAGCCAATTGCATGGTAGGTGATTGTCCACAAACTCCACAAAGAAGTGAGTGTCAAGAAACACTGTATTGACACTGAACACTCTTTTCAAGAAACACTATTGACACTCAGCAAAGTATAAACTGACTGTTTGCTCATCTCAACATTCAGTTGATATCAAGTTGAGATCAACATGGGACACTCAAAATAAAGTGTCACCAAACCATCAAATAATTAAAATCACATTCATTATATTAAAAAAAAAATGCTGATGCACCTCGCTGGCTTAGTTCAAAGATCTACATCTTCGCACATCAACATTTTTACCAGCACTGACCTCGGTGAACCCAACATAACTGTTTGATTCACAATCAGGGTTCATGGATTATTCATGCTCACTTTTGACAGGCTACCTGATAGTAAGTTACAGATACATTGTTACAGAAAAAGGTAACTTTGGCACGCAGCCAAATACTGTGGAGAACCACAGGCCAGCACATAAAAATGTTTCAGTTTGTTGATTTTAACGACAGTTAGGGGCTGACTTATTGTCGGCTCCACCTCTCTCTTCCTCTTGTCCCACACCGTCCCTCCCCTCCCCACACCCCCACTGTCTCTGTCCGCCGTAACCTCTGCTCCCTCTCGCCCTCCTCTCTTGCTCCCTGTGTCACTGCTTCCCTCCCCCCTCTCAAACCCTTCTCTCAACTCTCTATCGACTCTGCATCTGATACCCTTCTCACAGCTCTCTCCACATCACTTGACTCTCTCTGCCCTCTTGTCTCTAGGCCCACATGCCTATCTCCTCCCTGCCCGTGGATGTCCGACACCCTGCGCACCTCAAGGGCCGGTCTCCGCGCAGCAGAGAGGATGTGGAGGAAATCCAGAGACGCATCAGACCTCTCCTCCTACCAGACTCTCGTAGCGGCGTTCTCTACAGCAGTCACCGCCGCTAAGGTAACTTACTATCACACAAAAATTTGCAAACACAGTTCTAACCCCCGTCAATTGTTCTCCATCTTCTCCTCCCTCCTCAGCAAACCCCCTCCTGCTCCTCATTCCTCGTTCACTGCAGACGACTTCGCAGATTCCTTCGATGAGAAGATCGCAGACATCCGCAGCTCCTTCAGCCCCACTCCCCCTCCCCTCACAGACACTGTTTCCCACTCTCTTCCTCTCTCTACCCCTTCTGTGTCCCCCCCTGTTTCTCTACCTTTTCTCCCATTTCTCAGACCGATGTGTACCATCTCCTACTCTCCCATCGCCCCACTACTTGTGCCCTCGACCCTATCCCTTCCTGTACAGGTTCTTCCTGTACAACATCATGAGAATCCGCCCCTTCCTCACCACCCACTCAACCCAGCTCCTGGTCCAAGCAATGGTGCTGTCCCGCCTGGACTATTGCAACTCTCTCCTGGCTGGCCTGCCAGCATCGGCCATTAGACCCCTTCAGCTTATCCAGAACGCAGCAGCGCGCCTGGTCTTCAACCTCCCCCGACACTCCCATGTCACCCCCCTTGCTCATTGACCTCCACTGGCTACCGGTGATGGCTTGCATCAAATTCAAAACATTGGTGCTCGCCTTCCAGGCAGTCCGAGGATCTGCCCCTCCATACCTCCAAAAACTAATCAGACCCTACACACCTGCCAGATCCCTGCGTTCCGCCTCCTCAGGACGACTGGTACCCCCCCTCTTCATACTAGCACCCGGTCTCGACGTCTGTCTGTCCTGGCCCCACGGTGGTGGAATTACCTCCCCGTGGAGGTCAGAACAGCAGAAAGTCTGACCGCCTTCAAGCGCAGATTGAAGACTCACCTCTTCAAGCTGCACCTCTCTCCACCCCTCCCTACCTCCCTGTGACTATTGTTAATAATGTTGTGTAATTACCCCCCCCAAAAAAAAAAAAATAATAATAATAAACCCCAATCAAACTGACTGCGCCTAGTACTTAGATTCGTATTTGCCTTTTTAGGGTTGTTTTTAAATGCTCTTGTTCCTAGTTTGAAAATGCACTATGTACGTCGCTCTGGATAAGAGCATCTGCTAAATGTCTATAATGTAATGAGAGTAAACAATGAGCTATTGGCTAGCAGAAAACCAGAAAACAGATCGTCTATACATGTCAGCAAAGTGTATGCGTGCTAATTGGAGTAGAAGCTAGGCTATGCTCAAAATAATTTAAAAATTATTGGATTGAATCTCCAATGGAAATGTGATAAACAATTTTATAGTATAGCATAGAAAAGGGAAATATATATAATATAAGTTGTTTAATACATATCCCAATGTAACATGTTGCTTGTTAGCAGTTTATTCTCATCTTCCCCATTCTGCTGGTGGGGCCTCCCCCACTGACCCCTTATTGAAAATTGCCACGGATGTATCACAGTAACAAACTGTGGCATGGCCGCCGCCGTCAGTATTAAAGTACTACTTTTTCGCAGACCATATGGCGTTTATTTCATTTAGAAAACTTAGGTAACCTGTAATGCAACCCTAATTTTATGTAGTGAAGAATCTGATTGTATCTGCTGCGATATATGAAAACATTCGACTTTATCACTTATCACTTTATCATTCGACTTTATTATGAGCTAGATTAGATACCCGTGGAGGTCAGAACAGCAGAAAGTCTGACCGCTTTCAAGCGCAGATTGAAGACTCACCTCTTCAAGCTGCACCTCTCTCCACCCATCCCTACCTCCTTGTGACTATTGTTATCAGAATTGTGTATTCCCCCCCCAAAAAAAAAAAAAAAAAAATCCCAATCATACTGACTGTGCCTAGCGCTTAGATTCGTATTTGCCTTTTTAGGATTGTTTTAATGCACTTGTTACTAGTTCGGAAATGCACTATGTACGTCGCTCTGGATAAGAGCGTCTGCTAAATGTCTATAATGTAAAATACCATTTGAGTGCCTGTGCACGACTACCGCGGCGGTGCGCGTGCACTGTCTTCTAGTCGACAGATGGAACGTTCCTCTCCGCTACCGCCAAACCGCCGCGACCAGAGACTGCGGGAAACAGCTCAGAGGAAGAGACTTGTCGACCGATCAGATGAAGTCATCTAGCTAGACTTCAAAACACAGGTGAGATGTGTACATAAAAACAAGCATATTTTGCATCATTATCAATATTGTGCAACAGTTGGTCGTATTTCTGACTGAAGCATTGTTGCATGAAGCATTGTTGCAACATTAGCTAGGTAGCTAGATCGAGGCACTGGGACAGTTGGGCAGCAAACTTAGTTAACAAGCTTAAACACTAATTGTAATCAATTGAAATTTCAGAGTCGAAATGTAATGTTAGATGCATCTTGAGCCGAAATGCATTAAATCTTATTAGCTCCGTAGCTACTAGCTAGCTTACTAACCAGCTAAATTTAAATGATTTAAGTGAATGGATAACTAGCTAGCTAGCTATATTAGCTAATGACACAGTCCACACCATCGTCGTGTATTTCGATGGACAATGCATGAATTCAAGCAGCTTTAAGTTTAGTTAAATTATTTATGTCTTTTTAAATTCAGATTAAGTTGGCAATGGCTAGTATTTTTTCCCCATGCAGACAGGAAGAGAACAGGTTGCACATGCAGTGCATGTGGCAGTATGAAGCATGCAGGTGCACAAAGACATTATGGTCTTTCTTTAAAAGATTTGTGAAGGGTTAATGAAGTAGGGAACATTTTTGTCCAAAATGATTGAATTTGCAGCGGCTTTTCTCTCAAAAATTGCGATGCAATTTGCGACCTTTTTGGGTTATTTTGCAATAAAATTGTGGGAATGTTTGAAAATTGCAATGGTCAGCTGGAAAAAATTGCGATTGTTTAAAGAACTCCCCTCCAACCAAAGATCATTTTATGAGGGGAAATTGCAGCAATTGACTACATTTACAAGCGTTTTTTTCTTTCTGATTTGACCATTTTATGCGGAAATATTGCGGGGATTGGACAAAATTGCAAGCTATCGCAAATAATTGGATTGGTTGAATTTGCATTAATTCGATCGCTTATTCCTGGAGGGACTGATTGTAGTTGTATTAACACGCACAAGTAGTTGTTAAAATAAAATGTGTTGGAAGTACATTTTAAGATCATTGTAAATCACTTGTATGTAGTAGAGGCCTACTCGTGTATAACTAGCCACCTAATTGCAAATAACTTTGTAAAGAACTTGTCAAGAATGTATATGTATATTTGTGAATTTCAACAGTATTAATAAATACATTTGTACATAAATGGAGTTTGCATGTGTTCAGACAAGTACTTGACTCAGCTGTGTAGCTGTCAGCTGCTGCTGAGACTTAATTCATGATGTAAACAGTATGGTGAATACAGGTAAAGTGGGACAGCAGGGACACTTCAATTTCATCATCTTTATCTTTGTGTATATACTTCCATTACTAAAAATAAACTAAGTTTATTATAAGTTTCCGTAGCTCTGACATTTAAACCATTTGGATCATAATTTAAAACTATGCAAAATGTTAATGATCAGAAAGTGTCCCACTTTACCTGTATTCACCTGTATTTGCCTGTATTTATCCTATTTAGATTAGTATGATTGTGATAATTGCCTTAATGGGGGTTCATACTTCTTGACCACTCTATAGGGGTTTGGGTTCACCAACCATAGGAAAAAATATCTGGGAAACTGTTACATTGCAGTGATATGCTCCATAATTACATTGTTAAAATATTTCACATTTAAACTTATAATAACCACACAGAATAAAATAACAAAAATAGATAGCTTTATGAGTCCTTTATTTAATGCATACACCATATTGTGCGTGGCGAGAAAGTCTGGCAATACTACTTTTACACTGGTGATGGCACCTCTGATGACCAGTATGGAATGTTTGGACGCTCAGTGTTCTAATTGCATCAGTCTGGAGAAAGTTCTGTTTGTTTTCTGGGCCTGGTTTTGTTTTGTATGAACGCGCATTCTCCCCTCCCATCCATTCTGCCAACTGGCTGCTGTACTTCTGTTAGTCACACACCGGTCAGTTTTTGCCGTTCAATACACTCCATGCTTCAGGAGAAGCACGTGATGGCCTGATAAAGAGCAGTCACAGACATCAGTATTTCCGTATTGTTGTGTATACGCTCCATTAGCGCCGTTGCCGTGTTAATAAGTCTCGTGCGGTGTTCAGACGGTCGTGCACCGTGCTAATAAGTCTCGTGTGCAGTTTAAGTGAATTTAGAGTTCTGCCCTTAAATGGAACATGAGTGAAAGGGAGCTAGATAGGTGGAGTTTGAGGGCGTGTCCCATGCTAGACCGGTTAGAAGCGCATTCAGACATATGATTTATGTCCTTTTTCCATGCTTTTTACTCACAGAAGAAGAAGCAATATGTACAGCACTCCTTCGGGGAATGTTGCCTAACTACCACCTGGTTCAAAATACTTTATTTCATATAACATACTTATTTATTGGTTTATTTGTAAGGGACAAGCACAGAAAACAATTGCTAATGCACTGTCCAATGTACTGTGCACATGTTTGAAGCCAAAGCTCATTTCTAACACCAGTCCCTTGGATGGGCAACAACGTTACATGAAGACAGTACAAACTATAGAAAATGAATATTAACAACATTCACACAATTACGGTACATTATAATTCATTAAAAATTACTCATTTAAATCATGACTACAATGTTGTCCCATTTTAAGCCAAGCATTTGTTGTTTTAGAGAAATAATGGTAATCCTGAATTTGTTTCAAATTGCCAGGCAGAGTTCCAAAGGTTTATGCCTTTCATTGAAAAGGCCGCTTTTCACACCTACCATGCCTTACATCCAACCCACTAAGATGTCTCTCCTCATGGACAACTCAAGTGTTTAGGAGTCATAGGTGTAGTTTAACACAACAATGCTAATACCTCCAAAATGGATTGAAGGACATTGATGAATTTTGGTAGCGATACTAGCACTCACATCCAGAGCCAAACTCTAAAGAAGAGACCTAATAAAAATCAAATGGTGCCACTGTAGAGTATAATATTTTCAGAAAATATTTAGAAATTAATTAAAACTTGTTGTAGTGATCAATTTCCTCATCTGGAACACATACAGGTGCAGCTCAAAAAAATTAGAATATCATGAAAAAGTTCAATATTTTTTGTCACTCATTTCAGAAAGTGAAACTCATAGAATTACACATAGAGTGAAATATTTCAAGCCTTTATTTCTTGTAATTTTGATGATTATGGCTTACAGCTAATGAAAACCCAAATTCAGTGTCTCAAAAAATTATAATATTGTGAAAAAGTTCAATATTGGAAACTCATGGTGTCACACTCTAATCAGCTAATTAACTCAAAACACCTGCAAAGGTTTCCTGAGCCTTTGAATGGTCTCTCAGTCTGGTTCAGTAGGCTACACAATCATGGGGAAGACTGCTGACTTGACAGATGTCCAGAAGACAGTCATTGACACCCTCCACAAGGAGGGTAAGCCACAAAAGGTCATTGCTAAAGAAGCTGGTTGTTCACAGAGTGCTGTATCCAAGCATATTCATAGAAAGTTGAGTGGAAGGAAAAGGTCTGGTAGGAAAAGGTGCACAAGCAACAGGGATAACCGCAGCCTTGAGAGGATTGTCAAGCAAAATCCATTCAAGAATTTGGGGGAGCTTCACAAGGAGTGGACTGAGGCTGGAGTCAGTGCATCAAGAGCCACCACGCACAGACGAATCCAGGACATGGGCTACAAATGTTGCATTCCTCGTGTCAAGCCACTCCTGAACCAGAGACAACGTCAGAAGCGTCTTACCTGGGCTAAGGAGAAAAAGAACTGGACTGTTGCTCAGTGGTCCAAAGTCCTCTTTTCAGATGAAAGTAAATTTTGCATTTCATTTGGAAATCAAGGTCCCAGAGTCTGGAGGAAGAGTGGAGAGGCACAGAATCCACGTTGCTTGAAGTCCAGTGTGAAGTTTCCACAGTCAGTGATGATTTGGGGTGCCATGTCATCTGCTGGTGTTGGTCCACTGTGTTTTCTGAAGTCCACAGTCAACGCAGCCATCTACCAGGACATTTTAGAGCACTTCATGCTTCCTTCTGCTGACAAGCTTTATGGAGATGCTGATTTCATTTTCCAGCAGGACTTGGCACCTGCCCACACTGCCAAAAGTACCAAAAGCTGGTTCAATGACCATGGTATTACTGTGCTTGATTGGCCAGCAAACTCACCTGACCTGAACCCCATAGAGAATCTATGGGGTATTGTCAAGAGGAAGATGAGAGACACCAGACCCAACAATGCAGACGACCTGAAGGCCGCTATCAAAGCAACCTGGGCTTCCATTACACCTCAGCAGTGCCACAGGCTGATCGCCTCCATGCCATACCGCATTGATGCAGTAATTCATGCAAAAGGAGCCCCAACCAAGTATTTAGTGCATAGAAATGAACATACTTTTCAGAAGGCTAACATTTCTGTTTAAAATATCCTTTTTTATTGATCTTATGTAATATACAAATTTTCTGAGACACTGAATTTGGGTTTTCATTAGCTGTAAGCCATAATCATCAAAGTTACAAGAAATAAAGGCTTGAAATATTTCACTCTATGTGTAATGAATCTATATAATATATGAGTTTCACTTTCTGACATGAGTGACAAAAAATATTGAACTTTTTCACGGTATTCTAATTTTTTGAGCTGCACCTGTATGTGTACTAAATGTTTCGCCACCATCTTCGATTGGCCACCATTTTGGAAATGCTATTTTCAATATTGTCTCAAGTTTTGGCCTAACCACATGAGTGAGACTTACGTAGCTTTGCTAATGACTCTCATTGTTGCATTATGGGAACTTTTCAGTGTCTGCTATCTCTAGAAAAAAATGTCTTGAAGGTCTTCTCAAATTATTCAGTTTACCCAGAATTAACTGAAGGTGGTGGTCTGAAAACAGTTTGACCTTTCATACATATTCATGTTTAGACACTCATGTCCCGCAGCTACATGTGTCTCACATATACCTTCTGAGACTCAATTGTAAAAGGAAACCAATGTAACATGATTACAAGAAAATTACAACCTTTTGCTTGGACCCTGTGTATATTAACTTTTTTAATATGTTAATATTATTATTTTTATTACTTTGTATTAGTATTATATACCATCAAACAAGAATAACATTCACTCATTAAAAATAGTTCTTATGTATACTGAGACACAGCACTTGTTTCAATATAATGCATAAAATTCCATTGAAATTGAATACAGGTCAAAGTTAAAACAACCATACTCTGGAGGAACAGTTGTTGATGTAGCTTAATTTGAGAAATATATTTTTTTTAAAACTGAACCGGATCATTTCTGACCCACATACGCATCTAAGGGTTAAGTAACTCAGGAACCACACCCTTGTGGAACCTCCTGCTTTCAATTTACTTTGTATCCCCCATTTACTCAAGTGTTTCCTTTATTTTGGCAGTTACCTGTACATGACAGCACCTTCATTTATGTGTGCTTACTGTTAAAATCTGCATCACTTTCATTAGCATGGCTCCTGTTTCCCACGTATTGTAACCTCTCTCTCATAATGGTCTCTATTGAATACATTTATACATGCATACATCTTATCACAATAACGCTGTTATTTTGTCTTTTTCAGAGCTACAAGAACATCAAGGAAAGGTATGTAGACTCTTTGTTAAGGTTCCTGATCAGAACTGGACCCAAATGCATGACTCAGAGACAGAACTCACAAAAAGCTCCCAAAGAGCGTTTATTAGTTACAGCAAACTTTTGTAGCGAGAGAGGGGAAGAGACTGAATCCTGGGTAGGGCAGAACCGGAGGGCAGAGCAGGAGAGGGAAGCAGGCAAGGAGCTGGATGGTGACTGAATCCTGGGTAGGGCATAGCAGGGGCAGAGCGGGATGCGGGAAGCAGGAAAGCATGGCTTGGAACAGGCAGGAAGCTGCAGGCTGGCGGGTACAAATAGAAAGTCAAGATTAATAGTTAATTCAGCAAGACAAGACTTAGACCGAGTTCCAAACTTGCCATGACCGAGGTAACAATGAACAAGACTTAACGAACGGGCAACAAGACAAAGAACAACAGGAGAATATACAGTATAGTGTGGTAAATGAGATAATGAGTGATTGCAGCGTGAGAATGTATGCGAGAGTGATTGAGCGGTAATGAGCGCGTGAGGAATGCAAACGGGGAAGAAATGTAATTGGCTGGGGAATTAGTGAGGGCGAAATGGGCAAACAAGAAGGAAAACCACACCAAACCCGCACAACACAGAAAACAGATAGGGAAACATGACAAGAAACGTGAGGAAAAGGGGAAAACACGGAGCACAAACAGGGATGAGGACTGAGAGAAAATGGAGAGCGTAACACTCTCACTTCATTTAGTCTTTTTTGTTTAAGTCACTTCAAACCCCGAAGCTTCACTGACTCCTGCTTGTCATTACAGAGCCCAGTGCATACTGCAGTATCCAGAGCTGCTCTCAGGGGCGCTGATAGATGTGGCCAAACACCTGGGCAACCTGAAATACAGAGTCTGGGAGAAGATGCTGGAGAGGGTGCAGTACAGTGAGTATCTGGGAGAAGATGCTGGAGATGGTGCAGTACAGTGAGTATCTGGGAGAAGATGCTGAAAAACATGTTTTTTGCAAGTATTTAATGAGCACAAAAAACTGAAGAAAAAAGCTGTTTATTGACATGGTGTAAAATAAAAGCAGATTTGATTCATTCATTTTCATAAAGCAATTGGGTTTTATGTTTCAATACTAAATAACTATAACTATAGTATATCCATAATTATTATATACAATTTACTGTGTATGTAAGCCAATCTGAATAGAGTATTTGAAATGTGCCGCCTCTTTCAGCCTTTTAAACATCTTTCTTGATATGTCATCTCCTGTGCTGCTAGACCCCAACACTGCAGCCCCCCCAGGCTCTCTCTGATGATCTGACCACTGTGAGATACAGAGGTACATACCAGACATATCCTGACAACCCAGAGAGGTTTAGTCTCTGTGTGAGTGTGCTGGGATCTGAGGGGTTTACCTCAGGGAAACACAGCTGAGAGGTGATGGTGGGGGATGTAGGAGTGGTGAAAGAGTCCATCACTAGAAAGGGAAAGATAACATACAGCCCAGAGGGAGGATTCTGGGTCATGATGCTGAGGAATGGTGATCATTACAGTGCTGGAGTTACTGACCTCACACTGAAGAGCAAACCCCAGAGCATCAGAGTGCAGCTGGACTATGACGGGGGGGAGGTTTCCTTCTTTGACTCCAGTGACATGTCCCACATTTACACTTTTACAGACACATTTACTGAGAGTGTTCCCATGCTTCTCTCCTTGTTTAAAACAAGATGGGAACGATGCACCCCGGCAAATATGCCCAGTGAAAGTGTCTGTAACAGTGATGTCATCCCAGTGAAAGTGTCTGTAACAGTGACGTCGTCCCGGTGTCAGTAAAAAATAACAAATTAGAGATGTTGTACTGAAGGGAATAGGGAAAATCTGTTAATAATTATGTTTCCTTTATTTTATTTTCATCATTATTTTGTTGAGAGTCATATTTTAACGTAATAAAGATACAGACATTACGTTTTGATCCCAATCATTAGACAAAACTTTATTTCATCTAATGTTTGTAGTACAAACTTTTGTACATAAAGCCGACGCTCTTGTGGTGAAGTCAAATGCATTTATACCTGATCAATGTCATTCCTGTCTAACTGGATTCATCAGCCAGTTTACAAGCTTGAAATGTGTGAGTATGATCAGCACTCGTTAGTTTGATTCCATCAGTCTCTTGTGCTTTTCTCACATTTTACTTTACAGATTCAGTGAAGAATCAATTCACCCTGTCAGTACCATGCTGTAGGTGTAGGATTTACCTCTGGGCCTTCAGTAGCCTTATCTGCACACCTTTCATTGTCTCACTGTTTTCATTCCTTTTCTGTGATTTGATTTGATTTGATAATCTTTATTTTGAACTTGCATATAAAAAACAAAATAAAAACAAATAACAATGAACATGTTCAAAAAGGAGTAGGAAGAAGTAAAGACTTATTTACTCCTACCCCCTTCTCTTACAACATTCATGATTAATATAAACAATTACAAATATACATTTATGTCATAAATCCTATGATATCTGTATATATATCTCCTATACTCACTATGTCCTGTGCTATCAATATACCATATATATATAATAATAATACACTCGTAACTCAATACATAACCCAAATATACCCTTACCCACTTGCTGAAAATCAATAAGGCGTCATATAGACAATCTACTACCAATCTGATCACTAGATTAATAAAATAAACGATAAAAAAATAAAATAAAACTAAATACAATCAACACACCCCTTCCTCCACTCTATACCCGCTAAGGATGTTCTTTTTGTACATCCTCTTAAACGGCACAATATTAGTGCTTTGTTTGAGTTCCAGATCCAGACCATTCCATAAATTGACCCCACAGATAGCGATACACTGACTTTTCATAGTGGTGTGTACAAAAAGTTTCCTTAAATTAAGCTCCCCTCTTAAATTATAACCCCCCTCTCTATCAAAAAACATCCTCTGTATATTCCCCGGTAGTACGTTATTTCTTGCTTTAAACAATGTTTGAGCTGTTTTGAATTTTACCAAGTCCATAAACTTCAATGCATTTAACTGTAAGAAAAGAGGGTTTGTGTGTTCCTGATAACCTACATTGTTTACAAACCTTATTGCTCTCTTTTGCAGTATGACTAATGGTTGTAAGTTACTTTTGTAGGTATTACCCCAGATCTCCACACAATAGTTAAGATACGGCAAAACCAGTGAACAATACAGAATGTACAATGCCCTTTGATTTAAAATGTACCTTGTTTTTCCCAGCAAAGAAACGCTTCTTGCCAGCTTGGCTCTTATATATGAGATTTGGGGTTTCCAGCTGATTTTGTGGTCTAGTATCACACCAAGAAATTTAATTTGTGACACAATTATTGTATGACAATTAGTAGAATAATCAACCATAATTAAATGCTTGACCTTGGCAAGTAATCACAAAGCTTTCTCTGATTGTGTCTCTCCTAGCATTCTTTTTTCTTAAATCAGGGAAGAGAATTAAAAAAAAAAAAAAAAAAAACACATTCCATTGAGTAAAAAACAGCAGAATTGTTTTAAAGAATAAGGTATATATTTTTTACTTAAATCCTTTTATTTGTTTCAAAGGGCACTTATAGAAATGTGAAATAAAGCTTAGCAAACAGTTAGGCTTCTTCAGGTTGGTGAAAACATCAGTGCTATTTTATGAGCATTAAACTGCTTAGACCAGATAAATGGTAATTTACAGAGTCAATATCTCCTAAATTCTGGCATGAATTCTCATTGTTTTCTTCATAATCCAGGAATGCAAACCAAAACAGGTTGACAGTAATGATCACTTTAAAGATAAGATTGCTGAAGGCCCAGTTCTAGATCCAGTGGTGCACTACTGCTCCCTGTAAATCCCTCCAGAGCAGTCAGTTCAGGCACATTATCATCTCTGTGCACCCCGCACCTTTGCTGGAGTTCATCCTGTGCAAACATTCACTCACACATTAACACTAAAGGCTTTCTCAGGACATACAGTACAGTAGAGACAATGGAGACAGCAGATAACTGCACCTTTTCTTTCATATGTGTGCGTTGAGAAGGCTAATAGGGTACCTTTAGTCCAAATGTTTAAATATTAATATATGTTTTAACATATTAACTTTCATGCTTTCTTGTGATGGAGTAAAAACAGTGGGTGCAACATTCTACATTTACGCATTTTTAGAAAAAAAGAGTGAATTGCATTGCATGCTAGCTTGTAAAATTATATAGTTTATCAAACAGATTTACAGTTATGCAGTTACTATTTTCTGTATGCATGTTATTATTATTTTACTGTATAATTACATTTGGTGGCTACTGATAAATACAGTTCTCTGCAGGTAAAAGTTTTTTACTTGGCTTGCAGGTTTTTTGATTGAACTTAACAGTTTTCTGTTGTTTATTTTGTCACATTATAGTGTCTTATTTAAGTATTCAACAGACCATTGATTTTGAAATTCATTCTTCTCTGTGTAATATCAGACACGTTAAAATAAAATGCTCTGATGAAGGCAGTAATGCCGAAACGCGTTATTTTAATGTGTGCCTAATAATAAATAGTAAAAGTAAGGAGTCTGTATTTTTTCATTATTTTTGGATGTGCTACCTCACTCGTGTTTATGAGTAGTTTGATCTGTCAACGTATTTTTGGGCTCAGCACTCCTCTCTTCTTTTTGATGGAATGCGCACTTTTTCTTATCTTCAATATCAACGTTAAAATAAACTTAAACAAACGAAAAATGAATTAAGTGTCTTATTTCTACATAAAAAGAGCTACCGAGATAAACATTGGAAAGTGGTCTACAAAACCACTGCTCCAGCAAATCAGGTTTGGGCATTGAGAAGAGATGGAAATGTGCCTTTGAACCAGACAGGGAATCTGGCACCTGATGTGTCCTGCTCAGACTCCTGGGAAAAACAGTTAAGCATTTTAATTATTTTTGACATTAAAGTGTCCTGGGTAATGATACAAGTGTCCTGGGGAATGATACAAGAGCATAGGATTTATCAAAGTTAAGGGCACTATTTTCCGGCTGGTGCATGGTGGGCGGCGAGCCAGCGTATCGGGGAAGTGACATTTTCGAGGTTATTTTGGTGCAAGATTAGACTGTTATTCGCTAGGTGAGACCACGATTACGGCGAAAATCGCACCACAGTTTATGGCAATTTCGGGGCTTTTTAGGTGCTTTATAGGCAATTTAGGTGTAGGAACCTATTAAAAAGCCAAAAACTGTTTTGTGGATCATATGTGGTCAAATCTGACTTTGAAATAAATCCCCCCAAGCAGGAAAAATGAATACTTTGCATTTATTGTTTGTTGTCTTTTTTATGTTAGGCCAAACCCTGTATTTATTCATGTTTTTAATTGTTCTTACACCCGCCTGTAATGAGAAGAATGACAAACTTGGTGCATACATTCACTCTTATTGCACATATTGCACTAAAAACGTACCTCTTAACTCAATTACATTCAACTAAATCAATGAAAAGAGGTCATTTGATTAGTTATGGTTGAATCCAGCTGAAGCACGCCCACTGATAAATATTCAGCAGAATGCAGCACATTTTCAACCTGCGCAGCACGCTGTGAGCTGTGCTCCTCGACTCTGCTCCGAAAATCGCAAAATTCAGTAGCCATGGTTACTATGAAGTGAAACATGAAGCAAGGGTAAAACATTATTGATAAAGCTAGTACCTAAAACAACCACTAGGTGTCAGCAATGTACTGTGATCTGGGGTCAGAATAAAGGGGCCAAGACTGGGCTTTCGTTTTGAAGCTAATTTCCTGGTTGGGCTGGGAGCCGCCATAGGTCTTTCACCACGTAAGTCAATGGCAGCAATGTGGTCAAAATACTCAAAAAAATTGAATTGCAATAGGTGCCTTTCCTTCATCTAATGCCTGTGCGTGTGCTGATTTTTTAAAATATTGTGTCGTTTGGACAGGGTATTAATATTTGTTCAGGACCAATCAGAGGGACAGGTTGAGTCCTGGGGTCACTGCTATATGGTTCTCACAGCCCTCACTCGGAGGGGCGGGAACAGAAGGGGGAGACATCAGTCATTGGTCTAAAATGCGCCCTGGCATCATGGGACCTTTATACAGTCTATGCTTGGGACAGAGAGACTCGCTGTATTTTTGAGTGGAAGTCGATGGAGAACATCCTTTAGTAGTCTACCGTAAACAAGCTGTTGTTTTGTGGACGCAGTTCGTAACATAATAAATTGATTGCCTTTTCACTCATCTTCAACATGTTGTAACAACAAAGATGTAAAACGGTAACACTGGAATATATTTTCTGAGAAATAATCTATTTCCTGTAATGTAAAAGGCCTAATCTAATCATAAATGAAACACTGAATTAAATAAAATTTTATTTTGTGGGCTACATCCTCATTTACCACCCATGCCCACCCTTTTCTCCAGCACAACAGACTGAGTACCACAAACCTGATCAGCCGGTTTATTCCGGTTTTGAACCACATAGCAAAAGTGAAAGTGAAAGTGAAAATATCAGTGAGAGACGGGAGTCTGAAATGGCAGCTAAAGTTTTGATTCCTGAAGATGACCTTTGTTGTTCTATATGTTGTGATATATTTAAAGAGCCTGTTGTTCTGAAATGTAGCCACAGCTTCTGTAGAACATGTGTGCAGCAGTACTGGGAAGAGAAGAGCTCTCGAGAGTGTCCCATCTGCAGGAGCAAGGCCTCTATGGAGGATCCTCCTGTAAGCCTGGCTTTAAGAAGCATTGTGGAGTCCTACTTAAAGCAGAAGACTGAGAGCGAAGCTGCAGAGAAAAGTGAAGCTGTTGTGAAGAGTGAAGCTTGTTGCAGTCTTCATGGAGAGAAACTCCTGTTCTTCTGTGAGGAGGACCAGGAGCCTCTCTGTGTCGTGTGTCAAACATCAAAAAAGCACAGAAACCACCCAGTCTGTCCAGTGGAAGAGGCTGCACTGGACATGAAGGTATTTGATTTTAAATGTCAACAATTTGATACTCTCAATTAAGTATGGATAAAATGTCTCAGTGTAAAACATTCAGTTCTGACAGACAGCTGTGGTATGAGGTCTTATACATTCTTATACACTTAATACATTCAGTGGAAGAGAGAGCACTGGATCTGAAAGGCTTGTTTTTAACCGTCAAAGCATGATTCAGTGTTTTATATCATGAGTACAATTTCATATGAGTAAAATGTAGGCTGGGTTAAGTCTTGACTGACAGACTCTTGGGGGCCTTTTATAGAAATTATGGCACACGGGAAGCACTGAAATACACAGTGCGATTGTAAGAATATGTAGCAATGATGTTTCAAATGAGGTGTACTGACAGCACAAATTGAGATATTACACAAGAAATAATAAAATAATAAAATTCAAGACCTAATAAATCTACTGTTACATATGCTGTTATTGAGCAACAACTAAGAAGTATAGACATCCACAATGTATAACTGATGAAGACAGACAACACTACAGTCACCTATACTATACATCCAAGAAAATCTTGGAATAAGTTAAACCAATATTATAAATGCTTCAACATTTCTTACAGTCTTCTATAAATTATATGAACAACTCAGTAAAATAGTTGTTTTGTAATCCTATGTGCTGCAGAACTAGACTGGATTAATTGGACTAAAAACACATAATAACATAAACGTTTATGATGCACTATGAGTATGTTTCAGTTTCACTGATCTTTAGTTAAGTTGTAGCATGGCTGTTTTCTCTAATACATTTTCAATGTTCTTAAAAAGTTGCACTGACCTTTTATTGCAGCAGGGGTATTACTGTGCAATTTGTGTCTTTCTGTAAGTGATAATTGGTTAATTTCACTCCAAGGAGGAACTCACGCCTGCACTTAATCTTATTAAAGAAAAACTGAAGAAGTTTTCTGAGGTTGAACAAGAATGTAAAACAACCGCAGAACACATCAAGGTGAGATAAGAACTGTGGAATTATTTTTAGCTACACAAAAACACAAAAACATTATGTTTGGTTAATATTGTGTTTGACAGGTATAACGAACACAATGTCATACATAAAACATAGTTACACTATTTAGGTTTAAAATTGTGTGTTCGAATTACAGAGTCAAGCCCAGCACACAGAGATTCAACTAAAGGCAGAGTTTGAGAAGCTCCACCAGTTCCTGCGAGAGGAAGAGGAGGCCAGACTAGCTGCACTGAAGGAGGAAGAGGAGCAGAAGAGCCAGATCATAAAGGAGAAGTTAGAACAAATCACAACACACGTCTCCACCCTTTCAGACAAAATCACAGCTGTAGAGAAGGCCATGAAAACTGAAGACATCTTTTTTTTAAAGGTATAGAAGCTTGATTTAGTGACAGTGTTCTGGGTTTATACCGTCTAATTCCAGCCATTTTGAGATCCACAGTTTGTTACTGTGATACATCCGTGTCAATTTTCAATAACGGGTCAGTGGGGGAGACCCCACCAGCAGAATGGGGAAGATGAGAATAAACTGGTAACAAGCAACTTGTTACATTGGGATATATATTAAACAACTTATATTATATATATTTCCCTTTTCTATGCTATACTATAAAATTGTTTATCACATTTCCATTGGAGATTCAATCCAATAATTTTAAATTATTTTGAGCATAGCCTAGCTTCTACTCCAATTAGCACGCATACACTTTGCTGACATGTATAGACGATCTGTTTTCTGGTTTTCTGCTAGCCAATAGCTCATTGTTTACTCTCATTACATTATAGACATTTAGCAGACGCTCTTATCCAGAGCGACGTACATAGTGCATTTTCAAACTAGGAACAAGAGCGTTTAAAAACAACCCTAAAAAGGCAAATATGAATCTAAGTACTAGGCGCAGTCAGTTTGTCACAGGGAGGTAGGGAGGGGTGGAGAGAGGTGCAGCTTGAAGAGGTGAGTTTTCAATCTGCGCTTGAAGGCGGTCAGACTTTCTGCTGTTCTGACCTCCACGGGGAGGTCATTCCACCACCGTGGGGCCAGGACAGACAGACGTCGAGACCGGGTGCTAGTATGAAGAGGGGGGGGGGTACCAGTCGTCCTGAGGAGGCGGAACGCAGGGATCTGGCAGGTGTGTAGGGTCTGATTAGTTTTTGGAGGTATGGAGGGGCAGATCCTCGGACTGCCTGGAAGGCGAGCACCAATGTTTTGAATTTGATGCGAGCCATCACCGGTAGCCAGTGGAGGTCAATGAGCAAGGGGGGTGACATGGGAGTGTCGGGGGAGGTTGAAGACCAGGCGCGCTGCTGCATTCTGGATAAGCTGAAGGGGTCTAATGGCCGATGCTGGCAGGCCAGCCAGGAGAGAGTTGCAATAGTCCAGGCGGGACAGCACCATTGCTTGGACCAGGAGCTGGGTTGAGTGGGTGGTGAGGAAGGGGCGGATTCTCCTGATGTTGTACAGGAAGAACCTGTACAGGAAGGGATAGGGTCGAGGGCACAAGTAGTGGGGCGATGGGAGAGTAGGAGATGGGACACATCGGTCTGAGAAATGGGAGAAAAGGTGGAGAAACAGGGGGGGGACACAGAAGGGGTAGAGAGAGGAAGAGAGTGGGAAACAGTGTCTGTGAGGGGAGGGGGAGTGGGGCTGAAGGAGCTGCGGATGTCTGCGATCTTCTCATCGAAGGAATCTGCGAAGTCGTCTGCAGTGAACGAGGAATGAGGAGCAGGAGGGGGTTTGCTGAGGAGGGAGGAGAAGATGGAGAACAATTGACGGGGGTTAGAACTGTGTTTGCCAATTTTTGTGTGATAGTAAGTTACCTTAGCGGCGGTGACTGCTGTAGAGAACGCCGCTAGGAGAGTCTGGTAGGAGGAGAGGTCTGATGCGTCTCTGGATTTCCTCCACATCCTCTCTGCTGCGCGGAGACCGGCCCTTGAGGTGCGCAGGGCGTCAGACATCCATGGGCAGGGAGGAGATAGGCGTGTGGGCCTAGAGACAAGAGGGCAGAGAGAGTCAAGTGATGTGGAGAGAGCTGTGAGCAGGGTGTCAGATGCAGAGTCGATAGAGAGTTGAGAGAAGGGTTTGAGAGGGGGGAGGGAAGCAGTGACACAGGGAGCAAGAGAGGAGGGCGAGAGGGAGCAGAGGTTACAGCGGAGAGAGACAGTGGGGGTGTGGGGAGGGGAGGGACGGTGTGGGACAAGCGGAAGAGAGAGGTGGAGCCGACAATAAGTCAGCCCCTAACTGTCGTTAAAATCAACAAACTGAAACATTTTTATGTGCTGGCCTGTGGTTCTCCACAGTATTTGGCTGCGTGCCAAAGTTACCTTGTTCTGTAACAATGTAGCTGTAATTTACTAATCAGGTAGCCTGTCAAAAGTGAGCATGAATAATCCGTGAACCCTGAATGTGATTCCAACAGTTATGTTGGGTTCACTGAGGTCAGTGTTGGTAAAAATGTTGATGTGCGAAGATGTAGATCTTTGAACTAAGCCAGCGAGGTGCATCAGCATTTTCTTTAATATAATGAATGTGATTTTTATTTTTGCAGTTACCTGTACATTACAGCACCTTCATTCATGTGTGCTTACTGTTAAAATCTGCATCACTTTCATGAGCATGGCTCCTGTTTCTCACGTATTGTAACCTCTCTCTCATAATGGTCTCTATTGAATACCTTTCTGCATGCATACATCTTATCACAATAACGCTGTTATTATGTGTTATTCAGAGCTACAGGAACATCAAGGAAAGGTATGTAGACTCCACCTCATTTAGTCTTTTCTGTTTAAGTCACTTCAAACACTAAAGCTTGACTGACTCCTGCGTGTCTTTACAGAGCCCAGTGCACACTGCAGGATCCAGAGCTGCTCTCAGGGGCGCTGATAGATGTGGCCAAACACCTGGGCAACCTGAAGTACAGAGTCTGGGAGAAGATGCTGGAGAGGGTGCAGTACAGTGAGTATCTGGGGCAGATGGTGAAACTTTTTTTTTTTTTTGCAAGCATTTAATGAACATGTGAAACTGAAGAAACAAGCTGTATATTGAAATGTTGTAAAATAAAAACAAGGCACCCAGTCTCAGTTCCCTCCAAGTTTAAGAAGATCCTAAAAGAAGATCCTGCTTATCACAAGCAAACATAGAATTAACATAAAATATAAAACCTCATTAATAATATGGATTATTAGAAGTCTGTACATTTGATTTGCTATGAAATGTGTTCATTGATTTATTATTTTTCATAAAGCAAATTGGTTTTATATTTCAATAATAAATCACTATAGTATATTATAATTATATACAATGTACTGTATATGTGACCTGATCTGAATAGAGTATTTGAAATGTGGCGCTTCTTTCAAATTTTTTCTTCTTGATATTTCAGCTCCTGTGCTGCTGGACCCCAACACTGCACGTGCCAATCTCTCTCTTTCTGATGATCTGATCACTGTGATACACACAGATACAAAGCAGAAATGTCCTGATAACCCAGAGAGGTTTAAACCCTGTGTGAATGTGCTGGGATCTGAGGGGTTTAGCTCAGGGAAACACAGCTGGGAGGTGAAGGTGGGGAACAAAACTGCATGGGATGTAGGAGTAGTGAAAGAGTCCATCACTAGGAAGGGAGATATAACATACAGCCCAAAGAGAGGATTCTGGGTCATGTCACTGAGGAATGGTGATGATTACAGTGCATCTGGAGGTACTAAACTCACACTGAAGAGGAAACCCCAGAGCATCAGAGTGCAGCTGGACTATGACGGGGGGAAGGTGTCCTTCTTTGACTCCAGTGACATGTCCCACATTTACACTTTTACAGACACATTTACTGAGAGAGTGTTCCCATACTTCTCTCCCTATTTGAAAAAAGATGGGAATGATGCACCCCTGCAAATATGCCCAGTGACAGTGTCTGTAACAGTGATGTCATCCCAGTCAAAGTGTCTGTAAAAGTGGTGTCATCCCAGTCAAAGTGTCTGTAACAGTGATGTCATCCCAGTGAAGGTGTCAGTAAAATACTACAGTTGTGGTACTGAAAAAATATTATTGAAAAAATTATATTCACTTTCTTTTCATCTTTATTATGTTGAGGGTTAATTAACTGTACATGGATTTTTGATCATGTACATACTGATGCAGGCAGTATCTTCTGGGTTTTGCTTTTATCAGGTTTTGTTTTTTATTTTATTGTTTTTTTCAGAATAATTAGACAAAACTATGTCATATAATGTTTTACATAAAGCAGATGCGCTCTTTGTGGTGAAGTCAAATGCTTTCAAAATCATTCCTGTCTAACTGGGTTCATAAGCCAGTTTACAAGCTGGAAATGCATGAGTATGATGAGCACTCGTTCGTTTGATTCCATCAGTCTCTTGCGCTCTTTTCACATTGTACTTTACAGATTCAGTGAAGAATCAATTCACCCTGTCAAGTTGATTACAGTAATCAACCATAATTAAATCATTGACATTGTCAAGTAATTACAAAACTTTCTCTGATTGTGTCTCTCATAGCATTCTTTCATCAAATCATGTTAGAGAATGCAAATTACCTAAAATAATTCCAAGTTAAAAGAGTTAAAATCAACTGTATAATTTTACAGAATAGAGGATATTTTTTATTTAATCCCCTGCTTTATTGTATAGTTCACTAGCTAATAGCAACATTCACTAAATTCTAGCAAAGAAACTTCAGTTTGCTAAAAATTTAGGAGCTCTAAACTGCCTCAGCCATAATTAAGTAATTGACTTTGGCAAGTAATCACAAAGCTTTCTCTGATTGTGTCTCTCATAATATTTATCTTCATCTAATCAGAGAAGATATTTCAAATTACAAAAAAAAGGTTCCACTGACTAAAAAACAACAAAATTATTTTAAAGAATAAGGTATAAGATATTTTCTTTACTGGGGCACTTATAGTAGCGTGCAGTAAAGCTTACCAAAGAGTTAGGCTTCTTCTTATGTTTGTTGAAAACTGTTTTTTTATGTACATTAAACTGCCTGATTTTAACAGACCAGATACATCATTATTTACGGAGTCAATATTTCTTAAATTCTGGCATGAATTCTAATAGTTATTTTCATAACTAGAGAATGCAAATCAATGTTGACAGTAACCACCAGATTTAAGATAAGATTACTGAAGGCCCAGGTCTACATCCTGTGGTGCACTACTGCTCCCTGTAAATCAGTTAGTTCAGGCACATTATCATCTCTGTGCACCCAGCGCCTTTACTGGAGTTCATCCTGTGCAGATATTCACTCAACAATTAACACTAAAGACTCTCTCAGGACATACAGTACAGTAGAGACAATGGAGACAGCAGATAACTGCATTTTTTCCTTTAATGTGTTTGTGTTGAGAAGGCCCAGAAGGGTAACAGGGTATACTCTATCCAAACGCCACTGGCCTTGATGCATCTATTAACTTACCATAAATTGAGGGCTCTTTAAAAAGGAAATAGATCTTGAGGAATAGAGAGGAAATCAATGGTGTTATCAGGATGTTTGTGTCTGAATTTTATGAATTATCGGAATTATATGAGTACATATTGTACATCACTGCTTGTACTCACTGTGTCGAGGAGCTTTACTGTTGGGCTGGGAGATACCTGGGGAAGTTGAGGTGTTATGTGGGCATTGAAGTATTTTGCTGTCTGTGACATTTACTCATATAAAGTTTTCTAAAACTTTTGATTCAAGAAATATTTTATTCTGAAAGAAATATGAACAAAGCTCTACAAAAATGAGTCTGATGTGAAAAATGTTTCAATAATTTTTCCAAAAAAAATCACTCAACAACGTTCAATTGCCCTGTACGTGTAAACATAATATGTGACATCCAACTCATTTTTGCAGAGCGGGTCACATTTAATGTTAGTTTTTCGGATTAGACATGGAGTAAGTCATTAGAGACAAATACATAAAATAAAAATAAATCAGCATGTACATGTAGTTTGCTTCCAGCTAGCTCTCAAATGATGAATTCACATTTGTTTCCATTCAAGCATGTGCCTATCACGCCGTCCCCCGCGCTGCACTGGGACACTC
Organism: Ilyophis sp. 1 JC-2022; assembly: GCA_022702515.1. Taxonomy (NCBI): domain Eukaryota; kingdom Metazoa; phylum Chordata; class Actinopteri; order Anguilliformes; family Synaphobranchidae; genus Ilyophis; species Ilyophis sp. 1 JC-2022. The sequence goes on along the minus strand of CM040405.1, from coordinate 107,638,885 downwards.
TGACCACGTCATGGTCCACCTGATTCCTGCATACAGGCAGAAATTAAAGCTGTCTAAACCAGTTGTGAGGACATCAAAGAAGTGGACCAGGGAAGCTGTAGAGGATCTTCAGGCGTGTTTGGACTGCACTGACTGGGATGTTTTCAGGACTGCTTCCAATAATCTGGACGAGCACACAGAGGCTGTGACTTCTTACATCAGCTTCTGTGAGGACAGCTGTGTACCATCATGCACCAGGGTGAGTTATAATAATGACAAACCCTGGTTCACAGCCAAACTCAGACAGTTAAGGTCAGAGAAGGAAGATGCATTTAGGAGTGGGGACAGAGTCATATTTAAAGAGGCAAAGTACAAGTTTGGCAAGGAGGTGCGAGCAGCTAAACGACTGTACTCAGAGAAACTCCAAGACCAGTTCTCAGCCAATGACTCTGCTTCTGTCTGGAAGGGGTTCAGACAGATCACAAACTACAAAGCAAAAACCCCCCACTCCATGAATAACTCACGCCTGGCCAACGACCTGAATGAGTTCTACTGTCGCTTTGAAAGACAATGGGACAGTCCTGACACCATCCCCCGTGACACCATCCACCAGCTTCAGCCCACCACCCCCACCTCAGCGACACCTCTGTCCTTACTGGAGAGAGATGTGAACAGGGTGTTCAAGAGAATTAACCCCCGCAAAGCAGCAGGGCCGGACTCTGTCTCCCCATCCACCCTGAAGCACTGTGCTGATCAGCTGGCTCCGGTGTTCACAGACATTTTTAACACCTCTCTGGAGACTTGCCATGTACCTGACTGCTTCAAGTCCTCCACTATCATCCCTGTCCCTAAAAAGCCAAAGATCACAGGACTTAATGACTACAGACCCGTTGCCCTGACCTCTGTGGTGATGAAGTCTTTTGAGCGCCTTGTGCTGTCCCACCTCAAATCCATCACAGGCCCCCTCCTGGACCCCCTGCAGTTCGCCTACAGAGCCAACAGATCTGTAGACGATGCAGTAAACTTGGCCCTCCACTTCATCCTCCAGCACCTGGACTCTGCAGGAACCTATGCCAGGATCCTGTTTGTGGACTTCAGCTCTGCCTTCAACACAATTATCCCATCTCTGCTACAGGACAAGCTCTTCCAGATGGGCGTGCCTGACTCCACCTGCAGGTGGATCACAGACTTCCTGTCTGACAGGAGGCAGCGCGTGAGACTGGGGAAACACATTTCTGACTCCCGGACCATCAGCACCGGTTCCCCCCAAGGCTGCGTTATTTCCCCTGCGCTATACTCCCTGTACACCAACAACTGCACCTCCAGTCACCAGTCTGTCAAGCTCCTGAAGTTCGCGGACGACACCACCCTCATCGGACTCATCTCTGGTGGGGATGAGTCCGCCTACAGGAGGGAGATCGACCATCTGGCGGACTGGTGCAGTCAGAACAACCTGGAGCTAAATGCTGCAAAGACAGTGGAGATAGTGGTGGACTTCAGGAATAACCCAGCCCCACTCATCCCCATCTCCCTGAGAGACTCCACAGTTGACATTGTGGAGTCCTGCCGCTTCCTGGGAACCTTCATCTCCCAGGACCTCAAGTGGGAGCTGAACATCAGCTCCATCACTGGAAAAGCCCAGCAGAGGTTGTTCTTCCTGCGGCAGCTGAAGAAGTTCAACCTGCCAAAGACGATGATGGTCCACTTCTACTCTGCCATCATCGAGACCATCCTCACCTTCTCCATCACCATCTGGTACGCTGCTGCCACTGCCAAGGACAAGGGCAGACTGCAGCGTATCATCCGCTCTGCGGAGAGGGTGATTGGCTGCAACCTGCCATCTCTCCAGGACCTGTATGCCTCCAGGACCCGGAGGCGTGCAGGCAAGATTGTGGCCGACCCCTCTCACCCCGGTCACAGTCTGTTTGTAACACTTCCCTCTGGCAGGAGGCTGCGGTCCATCAGGACCAAAACCTCTCGCCATAAAAACAGTTTCTTTCCTTCTGCAGTTAGCCTTATCAACAAGGCCCGGGACCCCCTCCGACACAGACACAGACTCTATCCCGCCTCATAGACACTTTACTTTACACTTACCTACTTCCCACTGTACTTTTTGTTTATTATATTTTTATCTTTACTTATATTTTTATTTTTACTTATATTTTTATTTTATTTTATTTTATTTTTATTGCACTACTACTTGCACTACTACTTGCACTACTTGTTTTTGTGTTTTGTTTTATGTTTTATGTTTTATATTATTTTATTTTATGTTGGTTTATGTACGCACCAATAAACCACAGTAAATTCCTTGTATGTAAATACTTGGCGAATAAAGGGATTCTGATTCTGATTCTGATTCTGATTCTGATGCAGATAAATCAGTTGCACTGTTAGGTTACACATCATTCTCTTCATCCTTTCATATAAAATCACATGTTAAAGTGACTCATTGCCTCATTTGAGGGGTTGAAAGGAATGTAACAGAAACCAAGTGAAAGAAGTGCTAGACACTGAAACACGTGGCAACACTCTGGAGTATTAGTGGCCAGTGAGCAGGCAGAGGCACACCTAACCATTCTGACTGAAAGTGTTCATTGAAAGCTACAGATAGAGACGACACTTTGCCCAGTTTCAGTGGAATTTGGTCGCAGCAGGCTAAAATGCCAGATTATAAATTTAGCAAATGTGTCAATTACTTGACTGTGGCTCACTCTGTCCAGGACGCCTCTTTCCACTGCCATAATGATTAGATATAACCGCTGCTGTTCAGTGGGAGCACTGGAACTTTCCAGCACCCGTGTGCACTGTCACCATTGTTGTGTTTTGGGCACATGCGCTCGCTCTTCTTCTTCTTCTTAATTGTTTTTTTTGGCGGTTTCCATCCAACTTTAGGAGCTTTACCGCCACCTACCGAACTGGAGTATGGACCAGGGACCCAACCCATTAAACCCAACCAACCAAAATAAACATCCTACAAAACAAATTAAACCACCCAACTACCACCAAATACAAACAAATGGAAAATAAACTCTTACAGTACATTAATTAAAACACAAACAAAATCCTCTAAACCCTTTTATATAAACCCGTTTCCCTCAAAAATCTAAATATGTGCCTATATCCCCCATCCCCAGAGTGTCTATCTAAAAACCCCATCTCAAACTCCACCCCACTCTCCCTCATTCGTGCTACCATCCTCTCCCTCTCCCTCCCATACCTCCCGCACTTCATTAGCACATGCTCCACCGTCTCCTCCTCCTTACAATACACCGCCCATCTGGATGTTTTTTTATTACCCTTAGACCCCCATTCAGACCCGCATGCCCCACCCTAAGCCTTGTTATTATTATTTCCTCCCTTCTACACCTCCCCCCATGTCTGATCCTTCCCACTGTCTTCTGAACCCTATACAAATGCCTCCCTCTGCCCTCCCAGTCCCATCCCTCCTGCCACATTCATTTAACCCTCTCCTTAATTATTGTATTTGCCTCCGCCCTACCCATCTTCACACCCACCTCAACTTCGGCCTTCCCAACCGCCCTCCTAGCCAAAACATCAGCCATCTCGTTGCCCTCTACCCCCATGTGCGCCGGCACCCACACAAACCTAATCACCAACCCCATCCTTTCCAACCCATACAAAGCCTGTAACACATCCTAAATCAGATCCGACCTACTTCTAGACCTGACTCCCTTCAGACTTTCCAGCACAGCACTGGAGTCTGAACACACCACCACCCTATCTGGTCTCACCTCCTCCACCCACTGCAGTGCTAACACAATTGCCACCATTTCTCCCATATATACTGACAGCTGATCCTCCACTCTCCTCCCCACCGCCACCCCAATCTCCGGTACCGCAAATGCACACCCTACCCTCTCCGTCACCGGATCCTTCGACCCATCAGTATATATTTCTACGTGCCCATAAAATTTCTTCTTTATATAATCACCTACCTGTTCCTGTCTAGACACCCCCCCCACTCCGCCCACCCCCTTCAACAGCTCCAAATCTACTTCCGGCTGCGGCAGCAACCACGGCGGTACCGCCGGAAATACCACCGTTTTACTGTACTCCCGTCCCCATAAGCTCCCAGCATTCCCCCATAATACCCTTCGTCGGGTGATTCTCCCCATGCCCCCATGCGCTCGCTCGCTCCCTCCCTCCTGTATTATTTTGTCATTTGTATTCATTTATGTGTTCTTTTATCGGCTGAGATCTGCCTGGCTCCCCTTTATCAGCTGGATCTGGTCCTGCTGATCGCCTTCTCAGCTGGAGCTGGTCCGGCTGATTAGGTCCCACCCTAAAGTGGGCTATAAATGGAGGCAGACCTCACCTCTATAGCTCTCTCCACTCATGCTGGTAGCACCACTCAGGTGCTCTTCTTAGGGGTTGTTTTGGGTTTATTATTTTTCTTTGCTTAATCGATTATACTTTAGGGATAGTGGGTTGGTAGTTCTGTTTTTGTGGCTTTATTTTGATAGTTTAGTTTCTTTGAATGTTTTGGTAGTTTAAGGGAGTCCCCGGCTCCGGCGGGCCACTACGTGTTCGAGCCGGGCGGCTCCTATCCTTTTGTTCCTTTTGGCCAACCCACCTGACCTCTTTCTTTTCTTTTGGGTAAGTTTTGTAGATTTGTTTTTTTGGTAATAAAAAATTCGTTATATTTTTTCAAACTTGCTTGTTCGTGTCAATTATGTCATGGTTACCCACGAGCCTGGTGTATTCTTGGGGTGACCGTAACACCATCAACAGGGATGTTCACAGACATTTTGGGGGGCAGGGGCTCAAGATTATTTTATTTTTTTTCATGTTCTGTATCATTTTGTTACACTGCATACATTTTATAAATGAGACATACAGTACAACTACTGAACTATAGTTTGATTTTAGTAACATGTTTTTGAGCATCAGACTGAGAGGAAAAGAAACCACAGTATTATATTATATTCAAAAACATATGCACGCACGCACGCACACATGCACACACACATATTTGTTACATCTGTGCATATGGCTGAAAAACTGAGCCAGGGTCAGGGAGGTGAGAAGTATTTTGCCTTTCATTGGAGACAGGTGTATTTGCTTGTTGATTGTTATTTTCTTCTAGCAGTATTTATGCTGCTTCTTATTTCCCAATCAAAATTGATTGATTGAAACTTATTTTAACAGAGAAAACGCACTGCGACATGCCCAAACAATAATACACTTAACATCACGTTTTTAGAAAAATGGCTATAAAGAAAAGGGGGTGACTAATCACGAAACTACCAAAACTATGCAAAACGTAACTACCTGCTTCAGAAATTAATTGCATATTTATAAGTTGTCCTGCATGACGGAGACAACGTCGTTTTAATGATAATTATACCAGCTTGCTTGCTCGCGAGTACCGATGCTAGTAAAGACGAAATTACAGCGTGAAGGTGGCAAATCCTACTGAGCTACTTCATAGTTTTTTAACGGATATATAACATAAGTAAGTGTTTAATTGTGGTTTCATCATTAAAACAGTGCCTATACCTGAGTGATATCATTCACCGTAACCGAACTGGGGAAGGGGATGCGGTGCTTTTCATCACAAGTTTTATTCGGAACGTCGGAAGATGCGACGTTTATTGATTGATTGAGACAAAAGCATTTGGGGGGGGGGGGTAATTTTTACATTTAACATTTATAAGGTGTATTTTTTGTGGATACTAGTATACATTTCCCTCTTTATATTTGATAGAATTTCAATAACAAATAAAGAATAAATTAAATACAATTAACACAAGCCACGTTTTGACTGAGGGCAAAAGGGCAGGGGCTCAAGCCCCCCTAGGGCCCTATCTGTGCATGTGCCTGACCATCAACATGACGAGGAACTGTCACAAACCACTCTGAAACTATACCCCAATATTGAAAATAAACACACATCATTATTTAATATCACCCATGAGTTCTGTGTGCAGGTGGACAAACTGCTCATTTGTGCAACTCAATAAGTCTCCCTACCACCCTCTCCTTCTATCTCTCTCTCTACTCTCTCTTTCTCTTTCTCTCTGGAAAACCATTGACATGAAAAATCACAAACAAGCACGCACGCACACACACACACACACACACACACACACACACACACTCCGCATCATAAGCTCTACCCAACCTCTCATTAGGGTTGTGTTCTCGTCATGCTCACAGGCTCGAGTTTTGCGAGTCTATGTTGACTTGAGGCCTGCATGCTAATCCGATTGGCTAAACTCAGGGGAACTAACCACAGATGGAAGTGCCAACAAAGGTCATGCAGCCCAAAAACAAGGACGCAAAATTGCAGAGTGATGGGCCAATCGAAACCTGTAGCAGTTCATCAGCCATGTTTATTCAAATGTTGCAGGTTCAACTTCAGTTGTAGCTCACTGAAAACAATCGAGAAACCGGCACGTGTACGGACTATATTTTTATAATGTTTGTTGTTGTTTTTTACTGTTGTGTTTATGTACTAGAATTTGGTATTTGGATTTTGGGGTTTCCTTTTTTGATTGTATGTGATTGTTACATTTTTGATGTCTTGGGGTTTCTTTGTTACGTATGGATGTTTTTTTATTGATATTAAAACCCTCCATACATAACAATGTTTGGTATGCGATTGCCCTGTGTGTGTTCTTTTGTTCTTATGATGAGGAGTTTTTGAAAGAAAGATGTTTGCAGGGATGCTTTGGGTTAATAGGCTGATGTGATGAGATCTGTAGTGTAAATTATTATTTTTTTAAATATATTTTTTTATTTTAAAAAACGATTTGCAAAACCAATGAAGACATTTTCATTTGACCTAGCTGAGCCTACACTGGAACTCATATCAGACCTACACTTAAGAAACAGGTCCAGACTTTTCAGATTAAACAAGCAAAATTGTTCTACTTTGTAACTGAACTGGTAGGTAAAAAAAACAAAGCCATAGGTAGCTACACTGCTCAAAAAAATGAAGGGAACACTTAATCATCACAGTATAACACCAAGTAAATTAAACCAAACCGGTCATGCTGGATGATGTTGCAGGCAGCATAACATTCGCCACGGTGTCTCCAGACTCTTTCACATCTGTCACATGTGCTCAGTGTGAACCTGCTTTAATCTGTGAAGAGAACGGGGCGCCAATGGCGAATTCTCCCAATTCTGCTGTTCTCTGGCAAATGCCAATCGAGCTGCATGGTGCTGGGCTGTGAGCACAGGTCCCACTACAGGACGTCGGGCCCTCATGCCACCCTCATGGAGTCTGTTTCTGACAGTTTGGTCAGAAAAATGCACACGAGTAGCCCGCTGGAGGTCATTTTGTTGGGCTCTGGCAGTGATCCTCCTGTTCCTCCTCGCACAAAGGAGCAGAAATCGGTCCTACCGCTGGGTTGTTGCCCTTCTACGGCCCTGTCCAGCTCTCCTCGTGTAATGGCCCGTCTCCCAGTATCTCCTCCACGCTCTTGAGACTGTGCTGGGAGACACAGCGAACCTTCTTGCGACGGCACATATGGATGTGGACTACCTATGCAACGTGAATGGGCTGCAGGTACCGCCTCATGCTACCAGTAGTGACAAGGGCACTAGCAAAATGCAAAACTAGAGAAAAATCAGTCCGGAAGGATAAGGAGAGAGAAATGGTCTGTGGCCACCACCTGCAAAACCATTTCCTTTTTGGGGGTTGTCTTGCTGTTGCCTCTCTTGTCCATCTCTTGTCACTTTCATTTGCACCAAAGCAGGTGAAATTGATTCACAATAGTTTATGCTTCCTAACTGGACAGATCGATATCCCAGAAGTTTAATTGACTTGGTGTTATACTGTGTTGATTAAGTGTTCCCTTAATTTCTTTGAGCAGTGTATATTGGGCCACTTTTATAATGCACTGTGATTATGTATGGGCAGGTTTTGAAAACCCTTGGCCGTGACCGAATACGTTCCCTTAACCCCTTTGAGGGCGCATATTTGAGTCAACTTCGTCAAAAGGTTTTTGAGTGGGCGACTTTTTCTCACAAATGGGCACTTAAAATATCAGGATGAAACCCTTATTTCTGGGGTTTTGTTGAGAGGATTCAGGACACACTCATCTACAGAACTGTGCACTCATTTCGGGAAGTGAAAACTAAAACTTGTAGTACAAGAGCGGGATGTATTACAAACTACTCTTTTTATTTTTGTTAATTCTATCTTCATTCGTAATCTACACTTTGTAACCATTGTCTTATGTAAGCTGATTGATATTCTCAATAAAACAAACAAATCTATATATATATATATATTATATATATATATTACAAACTATTTTCCCACTAATTTGGAAAGAGTTTTGCAGGATAGTGAGGGGACAGGGCACATAGTAGACAGGGGTCTGAGTGGACAGGGGGCAGGGAACAGGGATCATATTCGGACACGACCATAGAGTTGGAAATTGCTTTCTGACCTTGAAACACCATAGATATAAAACTGTTTTGTATCTCTGGGCAACACTGCAGAAAGAATGATGAAATTTTTTCATGGCCAGTTTGTGTACTGCAAGGTGGGGCTTGTTATGGCTTGTCTTTTTGGAGTACCTCCTGGCATTTATCTGGTCGCTTTCTCTCAGCCCTGCAATGGTTTCTCTCTGTCTCAAAAAAGAAAGAAAACAATCCCTGTCTTCATGGGCCTGCTGTTGAGAGGTGTGCCTGTGCGTACGTGCACGCACGCACGCACGCACGCGCACACACACAAACTGCCTGTTGCCTGTATCTGAATGATTTGTTTTTGGAATGTTCTTTTACACTCATTCTAATTAACAGGAAATATAGAATATAGAGATTACCCAGAGTTAACTGAAGGTGGTGGTCTTAAAACAGTTTGACCTTTCATACATATTCATGTTTAGACACTCATGTCATGCAGCTACATGTGTCTCACATATACCTTCTGAGACTCAATTATAAAAAAAAAACAATGTAACATGATTACAACAAAATTACAACCTTTTGCTTGGACCCCGTGTATCGCTGCTTGAAGCTATATTTACTTTTGTTATTATTATTATTATTATTATTAGTATTATTATTACTTTGTATTATTATTATATAACATCAAACAAAAATAACATTCACTCATTAAACATAGTTCTTATGTATACTGAGACAGTAAGACACAGCACTTGTTTCAATATAATGCATCAAATTCCATTGGAATTCAATACAGGTAAGAAATGACCCCGTCTATGTAAACAAGGGGTATTAATAAAAAACTAATCTTTACTCAAATTGTAAAAAAAAGTGAAAACAACCATACTCTGGAGGAACAGTTGTTGACGTAGCTTAATTTGAGAAATATATATATATTTAAAAACTGAACCGGATCATTTCTGACCCACATTCGCATCTAAGGGTTAAATCTAAGGGTTAAATAACTCAGGAACCACACCCTTGTGGAAGCTGCTGCTTTCTATGCACTTTGTATCCCTCATTTACTCAAGTGTTTCCTTTATTTTTGCAGTTACCTGTACATTACAGCACCTTCATTTATGTGTGCTTACTGTTAAAATCTGCATCACTTTCATTAGCATGGCTCCTGTTTCTCATGTATTGTAACCTCTCTCTCATAATGGTCTCTATTGAATACCTTTATACAAGCATACATCTTATCACAATAACGCTGTTATTATGTGTTTTTCAGAGCTACAGGAACATCAAGGAAAGGTATGTAGACTCTTTGTTAAGGTTCCTGATCAGAACTTGACCCAAATGCATGACTCAGAGACAGAACTCACAAAAAGCTCCCAAAGAGCGTTTATTAGCTACAGCAAACTCTTGTAGCGAGAGAGGGGAAGGGACTGAATCCTGGGTAGGGCAGAACTGGAGGGCAGAGCAGAAGAGGGAAGCAGGCAAGGAGCTGGATGGTGACTGAATCCTGGGTAGGGCATAGCAGGGGCAGAGCGGGATGCGGGAAGCAGGGAAGCGTGGCTTGAAACAGGCAGGAAGCTGCAGGCTGGCGGGTACGAATAGAAAGTCAAGATTAATAGTTAATTCAGCAAGACATGACTTAGACCGAGTTCCAAACTTGCCATGACCGAGGTAACAATGAACAAGACTTAACAAACTGTCAACAAGACAAAGAACAACAGGAAAATATACAGTATAGTGTGGTAAATGAGATAATGAGTGATTGCAGCGTGAGAATGTATGCGAGAGTGATTGAGCGGTAATGAGCGTGTGAGGAATGCAAACGGGGAAGAAATGTAATTGGCTGGGGAATTAGTGAGGGCGAAATGGGGAGACAAGAAGGAAAACCACGCCAAACCTGCACAACACAGAAAACAGACAGGGAAACTTAAAACATGACAAGAAACGTGAGGAAAAGGGGAAAACACGGAGCACAAACAGGGATGAGGACTGAGAGAAAATGGAGAGCGTAACACTCTCACCTCATTTAGTCTTTTCTGTTTAAGTCACTTCAAACCCCGAAGCTTCACTGACTCCTGCTTGTCATTACAGAGCCCAGTGCACACTGCAGGATCCAGAGATGCTCTCAGGGGCGCTGATAGATATGGCCAAACACCTGGGCAACCTGAAGTACAGAGTCTGGGAGAGGATGCTGGAGATGGTGCAGTACAGTGAGTATCTGGGGCAGATGGTGAAAAACATGTTTTTTGCAAGTATTTAATGAGCACAAAAAACGGAAGAAAAAAGCTGTATATTGACATGGTGTAAAATAAAAGCAGATTTGATTTATTAATTTTCATAAAGCAATTAGGTTTTATGTTTCAATACTAAATAACTATAACTATAGTATATTATATATATCCATAATTATTACATACAATATACTGTGTATGTAATCCAATCTGAATAGAGTATTTGAAATGTGCCGCCTCTTTCAGCCTTTTAAACATCTTTCTTGATATTTCATCTCCTGTGCTGCTGGACCCCAACACTGCAGCCCCCCCCCCCCCCCCCAGGCTCTCTCTGATGATCTGACCACTGTGAGATACAGAGATACATACCAGACATATCCTGACAACCCAGAGAGGTTTAATCTCTGTGTGAGTGTGCTGGGATATGAGGGGTTAACCTCAGGGAAACACAGCTGGGAGGTGAAGGTGGGGAACAAACCTGATCGGGATGTAGGAGTGGTGATAGAGTCCATCACTAGGAAGGGAAGTATAACATACAGCCCAAAGAGAGGATTCTGGGTCATGATGCTGAGGAATGGTGATGATTAGAGTGCAGCTGGAGTTACTAACTCACACTGAAGAGGAAACCCCAGAGCATCAGAGTGCAGCTGGACTATAACGGGGGGAAGGTTTCCTTCTTTGACTCCAGTGACGTCCCACATTTACACTTTTACAGACACATTTACTGAGAGTGTTCCCATACTTCTCTCCCTGTTTGAAACAAGATGGGAATGATGCACCCCGGCAAATTTGCCCAGTGAAAGTGTCTGTAACAGTGATGTCATCCCAGTGAAAGTGTCTGTAACAGTGATGTCATCCCAGTGAAAGTGTCTGTAACAGTGATGTCATCCCAGTGAAAGTGTCTTTAACAGTGACGTCGTCCCAGTGAAGGTGTCAGTAACAGTGATGTCATCCCAGTGAAAGTGTCTGTAACAGTGACGTCATCCCAGTGAAAGTGTCTGTAACAGTGATGTCATCCCGGTGAAAGTGTCTGTAACAGTGACGTCGTCCCGGTGTCAGTAAAAAATAACAAATTAGAGATGTTGTACTGAAGGGAATAGGGAAAATCTGTTAATAATTATGTTTCCTTTATTTTATTTTCATCATTATTTTGTTGAGTCATATTTTAACGTACTAAAGATACAGACATTACGTTTTGATCCCAATCATTAGACAAAACTTTATTTAATTTAATGTTTGTAGTACAAACTTTTGTATATAAAGCCGATGCTCTTGTGGTGAAGTCAAATGCATTTATACCTGATCAATGTCATTCCTGTCTAACTGGATTCATCAGCCAGTTTACAAGCTTGAAATGTGTGAGTATGATGAGCACTCGTTAGTTTGATTCCATCAGTCTCTTGTGCTTTTTTCAGATTTTACAGATTCAGTGAAGAATCAGTTCACTCTGTCAGTACCATGCTGTACGATTTACCTCTGGGCCTTCAGTAGCCTTATCGACATACCTGTCATTGTCTCAAACTGTTTTCATTCCTTTTCTGTGACACAATTATTGTATGACAATTAGTAAAATAATCAACCATAATTAAATGCTTGACCTTGGCAAGTAATCACACAGCTTTCTCTGATTGTTTCTCTCCTAGCGTTCTTTTTCCTTAAATCAGGGAAGAGAATTCAATTTTTTTTTTAAAAACGCATTCCATTGAGTAAAAAACAGCGGAATTGTTTTATAGAATATTTGTTTCAAAGGGCACTTATAGAAATGTGAAATAAAGCTTAGCAAACAGTTAGGCTTCTTCAGGTTGGTGAAAACATCAATGCTATTTCAACTGCTTAGACCAGATAAATGGTAAATTACAGAGTCAATATCTCCTAAATTCTGGCATGAATTCTAATTGTTTTCTTCATAATCCGGGAATGCAAACCAAAACAGGTCGACAGTAATGATCCCTTTAAAGATAAGATTGCTGAAGGCCCAGTTCTAGATCCAGTGCTGCACTACTGCTTCCTGTAAATCCCTCCAGAGCAGTCAGTTCAGCACATTATCATCTCTGTGCACCCAGCGCCTTTACTGGAGTTCATCCTGTGCAGGTATTCACTCACACATTAACATTAAGACTCTCTCAGGACATACAGTACAGTAGAGACAATGGAGACAGCAGATAACTGCACCTTTTCTTTCATATGTGTGCCTTGAGAAGGCTAATAGGGTACCTTTAGTCCAAAAGCCACTTAACCGCATCTATTAATATCAGGGTAGCGTTAGAAACGAAGGACCAAACGCGACAGTAAGGTTCTTAAAGTGTTCCCGAAGGAACACCACTAAAGCGGAAGGGAAACCAGCAAAAAGGGAATAAAACAACGAGCGAAAAATAATAAACTCTTTTTTAACGAGAGTAACCACTACCAAACTGAAAGCGACCCGTACAGGGCGAAAAACTCTAAAGCTAGAGCTTAGTACAATACAAACGAAAGAAAAGACTCTCGCTCACACGAATGAGAGCCGGAAAAACAAACAAAGAGGTAACAAACGGCGAAGACAGAACTGTCTAGGACAGGGAGACAGTGAAGTCCCGAGAGGGAAATAACAAAGGCCAGAGAGTAAACAGAGCTAAGATTCCTAGCTAACTCTAAAAACACCCGAAACAAGTCCCGTGTTACTTCAACAAGTTGAAATGATACGGTGGTTTCGAACTGTCAGTCCTATACCGTAGGTTACCGGAATTCCTGGTCAAACAATTGGCAATATGGAAGCGTAGAACAAAGAAAACGCGAGGTTTAAATAAGGAGCGGAAATGTGACGCAGGTGCAAACACTGAGTAGCAGAACAAACCAAAACACGGGACGGATAACGAAAACCTAAAGAAAGAGGATGCTACACGAGCGCTCCACAGAGTGGCCAATAAAGAAAGAGCAGGCTGAGAATCCATGATAATTAACTTACAATAAATTGAGTGGTCTTTTAAAATGAAATAAATTGAGGAATAAAGAGCAAACCAATAGTTTACCAGGACGTTTGTGTCTGAGTTATCTGAATTATATAAATATATAAATATATATTGTACATCACTGCTTTTACTTACTGTGTCCAGGAGCTATAATGTTGGGCTAGGGAATACTTAGGGAAGGGGGAGGGGGGGGGGGGGGGGGCATGTTTAAAATTGAAAATATTTTTTAAAAAATTAAATTTAATGCTTTATTTTGATGGAGTAAAAACAGTGGGTGCAAAATTAAACATTTACGCATTTTTATAAAAAAAGATTGAATTGCATTGCATGCTAGCTTGTAAAATTATATAGTTTATCAAACAGATTTACAGTTATGCAGTTACTATTTTCTGTATGCATGTTATTATTATTTTACTGTATAATTACATTTGGTGGCTACTGATAAATACAGTTCTCTGCAGGTCAAAGTTTTGTACTTGGCTTGCAGGTTTTTTGATTGAACTTAACAGTTTCTTTTTGTTTATTTTGTCACATTATAGTGTCTTATTTAAGTATTCAACAGACCATTGATTTTTGAAATTCATTCTTCTCTGTGTAATATCAGACACGTTAAAATAAAATGCTCTGATGAAGGCAGTAATGCTGAAACGCGTTATTTTAATGTGTACCTAATAATAAATAGTAAAAGTAAGGAATCTGTATTTTATCATTATTTTTGGATGTGCTACCTCACTCGTGTTTATGAGTAGTTTGATCTGTCAACGTATTTTTGGGCTCAGCGCTCCTCTCTTCTTTTTGTTGGAATGCACACTTTTTCTTATCTTCAATATCAACGTTAAAATAAACTTCAACAAACGAAAAATGAATTAAGTGTCTTATTTCTACATAAAAAGAGCTACCGAGATAAACATTGGAAAGTGGTCTACAAAACCACTGCTCCAGCAAATCAGGTTTGGACATTGAGAAGAGATGGAACTGTGCCTTTGAATCAGACAGGAAACTGGCACCTGATGTGTCCTTCTCAGACTCCTGGGAAAAACAGTTTAAGCATTTTAATTATTTTTGACATTAAAGTGTCCTGGGTAATGATACAAGAGCATAGGATTTATCAAAGTTAAGGTTTGGATAGCCTATAGCTAAGGGCACTATGTTCCGGCTGGTGCATGGTGGGTGCGAGCCAGAGTATCGGTGAAGTGACATTTTCAAGGTCATTTTGGTGCAAGACTAGACTGTTATTCGCTAGGTGAGACCACGTTTACGGCGAAAATCGCACCACAGCTTATGGCAAGTTGCTAATTTCGAGGCGTGCAGGAACCTATTAAAAAGCCAATCACCGTTTTGTGGATCATATGTGGTCAAATCTGACTTTGAAATAAATCCCCCCAAGCAGGAAAAACGAATACTTTGTATTTATTGTTTGTTGTCTTTTTTCTTTTTTATGTTAGGCCAAACCCTGTATTTATTCATGTTTTTAATTGTTCTTACACCCGCCTGTAATGAGAAGAATGACAAACTTGGTGCATACATTCACTCTTATTGCACATATAGCGCTAAAAACGTACCTCTTAACTCAATTACATTCAACTAAATCAATAAAAAGAGGTCATTTGATTAGTTATGGTTGAATCCAACTGAAGCACACCCACTGATACATATTCAGCAGAATGCAGCCCATTTTCAACCTGCGCAGCACGCTGTGATCTGTGCTCGTCGCCTCTGCTCCGAAAATCGCAAAATTCAGTAGCCACGGTCACGATGGAATGAAACATGAAGCAAGGGTAAAACATTATTGATAAAGCTAGTACCTAAAATAACCACTAGGTGTCAGCAATGCACTGTGATCTGGAGTCAGAATCAAGGGGCCAAGACTGGGCTTTCGTTTTGATGCTCATTTCCTGGTTGGGCTGGGAGCCGCCATAGGTCTTTCACCACGTAAGTCAATGGCAGCAATGTGGTAAAAATACTCAAAAAAATGGAATTGCAATAGGTGCCTTTCCTTCATCTAATGCCTGTGCATGTGCTGATTTTTTTAAATATTGTGTCGTTTGGACAGGGTATTAATATTTGTTCAGGACCAATCAGAGGGACAGGTTGAGTCCTGGGGTCACTGCTATATGGTTCTCACAGCCCTCACTCGGAGGGGCGGGACCAGAAGGGGGAGACAACAGTCATTGGTCTAAAATGCGCCCTGGCATCATGGGACCTTTATACAGTCTATGCTTGGGACAGAGATACACTGTATTTTTGAGTGGAAGCCAATGGAGAACATCCTTTAGTAGTCTACCGTAAACAAGCTGTTGTTTTGTGGACGCAGTTCGTAACATAATAAATTGATTGCCTTTTCACTCATTTTCAACATGTTGCCAACAACACAGATGTAAAACGGTAACACTGGAATATATTTTCTGAGAAATAATCTATTTCCTGTGATGTAAAAGGCCTAATCTAATCATAAATGAAACACTGAATTAAACTAAAATTTATTTTGTGGGCTACATCCTCATTTGTCACCCATGCCCACCCTTTTCTCCAGCACAACAGACTGAGTACCAGAAGCCTGATCAGCAGGTTTATTCCGGTTTTGAACCACATAGGGTGTGTTCAGCAAAAGTAAAAATATCAGTGAGAGACGGAGTCTGTGAAATGGCGGCTAAAGCTTTGATTCCTGAGGATGAACTCTGTTGTTCTATATGTTGTGATATTTTTAAAGAGCCTGTCGTCCTGAAATGTAGCCACAGTTTCTGTAGAGTGTGTCTGCAGCAGTACTGGGAAGAGAAGAGCTCTCGAGAGTGTCCCATCTGCAGGAGCAAGGCCTCTGTGGAGGATCCTCCTGTAAACCTGGCTTTAAGAAGCATTGTGGAGCTTTACTTAAAGCAGAAGAGAGAGTGAAACTGCAGAGAAAAGCGAAGCAGTTGTGAAGAGTGAAGCTTGTTGCAGTCTTCATGGAGAGAAACTCCTGTTCTTCTGTGAGAAGGACCAGGAGCCTCTTTGTGTCGTGTGTCAGACATAAAAAAAACACAGAAACCACCCGGTCTGTCCAGTGGAAGAGGCTGCACTGGACATGAAGGTATTTGATTTTAAATGTCAACAATTTGATATTCTCAAGACACCATTAAATATGAATAAAATGTCTCAGTGTAAAACATTCAGTTCTGACAGACAGCTGTGGTATGAGGTCTTATACATACAAGAGAGAGCACTGGATCTGAAAGGCTTGTTTTTAACCGTCAAAGCATGATTCAGTGTTTTATATCATGAGTACAATTTCATATGAGTAAAATGTAGGCTGGGTTAAGTCTTGACTGACAGACTCTTGGGGGTCTTTTATAGAAATTATGGCACACAGGAAGCACTGAAATACACAGTGTGATTGTAAGAATATGTAGCAATGATGTTTCAAATGAGGTGTACTGACAGCACAAATTGAGATATTATCCAATAAATCATAAAATTCAAGACCCAATAAATCTACTGTTATATATGCTGTTATTGAGCAACAACTAAGAAGCATAGACATCCACAATGAGTGTATAACTGATGAAGACAGACAACACTACAGTCACCTATACGATACATCCAAGAAAATCTTGTAATAAGTTAAACCAATATTATAAATGCTTCAACATTTCTTACAGTCTTCTATAAATTATATGAACAACCCAGTAAAATAGTTGTTTTGTAATCCTATGTGCTGCAGAACTAGACTGGATTAATTGGACTGAAAACACATAATAACATAAACGTTTATGATACACTATGAGTATGTTTCAGTTTCACTGATCTTTAGTTAAGTTGTAGCATGGCTGTTTTCTCTCATACATTTCCAATGTTCTTAAAAAGTTACACTGATATTTTATTGCAGCAGGGGCATTACTGTGCCACTTGTGTCTTTCTGTAAGTGATAATTGGTTTATTTCACTCCAAGGAGGAACTCAAGCCTGCACTTAATCTTATTAAAGAAAAACTGAAGAAGTTTTCTGAGGTTGAACAAGAATGTAAAACAACAGCAGAACACATCAAGGTGAGTTAAGAACTGTGGAATTATTTTTAGCTACACAAAAACACAAAAACATTATGTTTGGTTAATATTGTGTTTGACAGGTATAACGAACACAGTGTCATACATAAAACATAGTTACACTATTTAGGTTTAAAATTGTGTGTTCGAATTGCAGAGTCAAGCCCAGCACACAGAGATGCAGGTAAAGGCAGAGTTTGAGAAGCTCCACCAGTTCCTGCGAGAGGAAGAGGAGGCCAGACTAGCTGCACTGAAGGAGGAAGAGGAGCAGAAGAGCCAGATCATGAAGGAGAAGTTGGAACAAATCACAACACACATCTCCACCCTTTCAGACAAAATCACAGCTGTAGAGAAGGCCATGGATGATGAAGACATCTTTTTTTTAAAGGTATAGGAGCTTGATTTAGTGACACTGTTCTGGGTTTATACCGACTAATTCCAGCCATTTTGAGATCCACAGTTTGTTACTGTGATACATCCGTGTCAATTTTCAATAACGGGTCAGTGGGGGAGGCCCCACCAGCAGAATGGGGAAGATGAGAATAAACTGCTAACAAGCAACATGTTACATTGGGATATATATTAAACAACTTATATTATATATATTTCCCTTTTCTATGCTATACTATAAAATTGTTTATCACATTTCCATTGGAGATTCAATCCAATAATTTTTAAATTATTTTGAGCATAGCCTAGCTTCTACTCCAATTAGCATGCATACACTTTGCTGACATGTATAGACGATCTGTTTTCTGGTTTTCTGCTAGCCAATAGCTCATTGTTTACTCTCATTACATTATAGACATTTAGCAGATGCTCTTATCCAGAGCGACGTACATAGTGCATTTTCAAACTAGGAACAAGAGCGTTTAAAAACAACCCTAAAAAGGCAAATACGAATCTAAGTACTAGGCGCAGTCAGTTTGATTGGGTTTTTTTTATTTTTTTTTATTACACAACATTATTAACAATAGTCACAGGGAGGTAGGGAGGGGTGGAGAGAGGTGCAGCTTGAAGAGGTGAGTCTTCAATCTGCACTTGAAGGCGGTCAGACTTTCTGCTGTTCTGACCTCCACGGGGAGGTAATTCCACCACCGTGGGGCCAGGACAGACAGACGTCGAGACCGGGTGCTAGTATGAAGAGGGGGGGTACCAGTCGTCCTGAGGAGGCGGAACGCAGGGATCTGGCAGGTGTGTAGGGTCTGATTAGTTTTTGGAGGTATGGAGGGGCAGATCCTCGGACTGCCTGGAAGGCGAGCACCAATGTTTTGAATTTGATGCAAGCCATCACCGGTAGCCAGTGGAGGTCGATGAGCAGGGGGGTGACATGGGAGTGTCGGGGGAGGTTGAAGACCAGGCGCGCTGCTGCGTTCTGGATAAGCTGAAGGGGTCTAATGGCTGATGCTGGCAGGCCAGCCAGGAGAGAGTTGCAATAGTCCAGGCGGGACAGCCACCATTGCTTGGACCAGGAGCTGGGTTGAGTGGGTGGTGAGGAAGGGGCGGATTCTCCTGATGTTGTACAGGAAGAACCTGTACAGGAAGGGATAGGGTCGAGGGCACAAGTAGTGGGGCGATGGGAGAGTAGGAGATGGGACACATCGGTCTGAGAAATGGGAGAAAAGGTGGAGAAACAGGGGGGGACACAGAAGGGGTAGAGAGAGGAAGAGAGCGGGAAACAGTGTCTGTGAGGGGAGGGGGAGTGGGGCTGAAGGAGCAGCGGATGTCTGCGATCTTCTCATCGAAGGAATCTGCGAAGTCGTCTGCAGTGAACGAGGAATGAGGAGCAGGAGGGGGTTTGCTGAGGAGGGAGGAGAAGATGGAGAACAATTGACGGGGGTTAGAACTGTGTTTGCAAATTTTTGTGTGATAGTAAGTTACCTTAGCGGCGGTGACCCGTAGATCACTCCATCCTCCTGTCGTCCCTGTCTGCAGCGGCGATTGGCGGCTCGGCCCTGGCCTGGATTGAGTCCTACCTCTCGGAACGCTCCTCCCAGGTTGCCTGGGCTGGTAAAGTATCGGCAGCCCGTCCCCTTACCACAGGAGTCCCCCAGGGCTCTGTCCTTGGTCCCCTCCTTTTCTCCATCTACACCAAATCCCTTGGCCCTGTTATCACTGCTCATGGTCTTTCTTACCACTGCTATGCTGACGATACTCAACTCTTTCTCTCCTTCCCACCCTCTGACACTCAGGTATCAGCCCGCGTCTCCGCTTGCCTGAGAGACATCCAGAGCTGGATGGACAACCGCCATCTCAAGCTCAATCCTGGCAAGACTGAGCTCATCTACATTCCTGCTCTAACCTCTCCTCCTCTCAATCTCTCTATTTCCCTAGGGGACACTCCACTGACCCCAACGCCCTGTGCCAGGAACCTCGGAGTCGTGATGGACAACAGGCTGTCCCTCTCCGAGAACATCGCAGCAGTAACCCGGGCATGCAGGTTCTTCCTGTACAACATCAGGAGAATCCGCCCCTTCCTCACCACCCACTCAACCCAGCTCCTGGTCCAGGCAATGGTGCTGTCCCGCCTGGACTATTGCAACTCTCTCCTGGCTGGCCTGCCAGCATCGGCCATTAGACCCCTTCAGCTTATCCAGAACGCAGCAGCGCGCCTGGTCTTCAACCTCCCCCGACACTCCCATGTCACCCCCCTGCTCATCGACCTCCACTGGCTACCGGTGATGGCTCGCATCAAATTCAAAACATTGGTGCTCGCCTTCCAGGCAGTCCGAGGATCTGCCCCCCCATACCTCCAAAAACTAATCAGACCTTACACACCTGCCAGATCCCTGCGCTCCGCCTCCTCAGGACGACTGGTACCCCCCCCTCTTCATGCTAGCGCCCGGTCTCGACGTCTGTCTGTCCTGGCCCCACGGTGGTGGAATGAGCTCCCCGTGGAGGTCAGAACAGCAGAAAGTCTGACCGCCTTCAAGCGCAGATTGAAGACTCACCTCTTCAAGCTGCACCTCTCTCCTCCCCTCCTTACCTCCCTGTGACTATTGTTATTAATGTTGTGTAATTCCCCCCCCCCCAAAAAAAAAAAAAAAAAAAGCCCCAATCATACTGACTGCGCCTAGTACTTAGATTCATATTTGCCTTTTTAGGGTTGTTTCTTTAACGTTCTTGTTCCTAGTTTGAAAATGCACTATGTACGTCGCTCTGGATAAGAGCGTCTGCTAAATGTCTATAATGTAATGTAATGTAATGTAATGTAATGACTGCTGTAGAGAACGTCGCTAGGAGAGACTGGTAAGAGGAGAGGTCTGATGCGTCTCTGGATTTCCTCCACATCCTCTCTGCTGCGCGGAGACCGGCCCTTGAGGTGCGCAGGGCGTCGGACATCCACGGGCAGGGAGGAGATAGGCATGTGGGCCTAGAGACAAGAGGGCAGAGAGAGTCAAGTGATGTGGAGAGAGCTGTGAGAAGGGTGTCAGATGCAGTCGATAGAGAGTTGAGAGAAGGGTTTGAGAGGGGGGAGGGAAGCAGTGACACAGGGAGCAAGAGAGGAGGGCGAGAGGGAGCAAAGGTTACGGCGGCCAGAGACAGTGGGGGTGTGGGGAGGGGAGGGACGGTGTGGGACAAGAGGAAGAGAGAGGTGGAGCCGACAATAAGTCAGCCCCTAACTGTCGTTAAAATCAACAAACTGAAACATTTTTATGTGCTGGCCTGTGGTTCTCCACAGTATTTGGCTGCGTGCCAAAGTCACCTTGTTCTGTAACAATGTAGCTGTAACTTACTAAGCAGGTAGCCTGTCAAAAGTGAGCATGAATAATCCGTGAACCCTGATTGTGATTCCAACAGTTATGTTGGGTTCACCGAGGTCAGGGTTGGTAAAAATGTTGATGTGCGAAGATGTAGATCTTTGAACTAAGCCAGCGAGGTGCATCAGCATTTTTTTTAATATAATGAATGTGATTTTAATTATTTAATGGTTTGGTGACACTTTATTTTGAGTGTCCCATGTTGATCTCAACTTGATATCAACTGAATGTTGAGATAGAGCAAACAGTCAGTTTATACTTTGCTTAGTGTCAATAGAGTGTTTCTTGAAAAGAGTGTTCAGTGTCAATACAGTGTTTCTTGACACTCACTTCTTTGTGGAGTTTGTGGACAATCACCTACCATGCAATTGACTTTAAATTAACACTGAACTGATATTCAATTGATATGAGTGTCAACATGGGACAATCAAAATAAAGTGTTACCGATGGTTTTCTATGCTTTACTTTTTTGTCTGAATGTGTCACAAAATAATTTCAATGTAAAGAGACCTGTATAATTTAGAGAAGCCTTCATTCAATTGCTGAAGTAACTCAGAAACCACACCCGTGTGGAAACTGCTGCTTTCAATGTACTTTGTATCCCTCATTTACTCAAGTGTTTCCTTTATTTTTGCAGTTACCTGTACATTACAACACCTTCATTCATGTGTGCTTACTGTTAAAATCTGCATCACTTTTATTAGCATGGCTCCTGTTTCTCACGTATTGTAACCTCTCTCTCATGATGGTCTCTATTGAATACCTTTATGCATGCATATATCTTATCACAATTATGCTGTTATTATTTGTTTTTCAGAGCTACAAGAACATCAAGGAAAGGTATGTAGACTCCACCTCATTTAGTCTTTTCTGTTTAAGTCACTTCAAACACTAAAGCTTGACTGACTCCTGCTTGTCATTACAGAGCCCAGTGCACACTGCAGGATCCAGAGCTGCTCTCAGGGGCGCTGATAGATGTGGCCAAACACCTGGGCAACCTGAAGTACAGAGTCTGGGAGAAGATGCTGGAGATGGTGCAGTACAGTGAGTATCTGGGGCAGATGGTGAACATTTGTATTTTTTTGCAAGCATTTCATAAACATGTGAAGCTGAAGAAACAAGCTGTATATTGAAATGTTGTAAAATAAAAACAAGGCACCCAGTCTCAGTTCCCTCCAAGTTTAGAAAGATCCTAAAAGAAGATCCTGCTTATCACAAGCAAACATAGAATTAATATAAAATATAAAACCTCATTAATAATATGGATTATTAGCTGTCTGTACATTTGATTTGCTATGAAATGTGTTCATTGATTTATTCTTTTTCATAAAGCAGATGGGTTTTATATTTCAATAATAAATCACTATAGTATATTATAATTATATACAATGTAATGTGTATGTGACCTGATCTGAATAGAGTATTTGACATGTGGCGCTTCTTTCAAATTTTTTCTTCTTGATATTTCAGCTCCTGTGCTGCTGGACCCCAACACTGTACGTGCCTCTCTCTCTCTCTCTGATGATCTGATCACTGTGACACACACAGGTACAGAGCAGAAATGTCCTGATAACCCAGAGAGGTTTAAACCCTCTGCGTGTGTGCTGGGATCTGAGGGGTTTAGCTCAGGGAAACACAGCTGGGAGGTGAAGGTGGGGAACAAACCAGCATGGGATATAGGAGTGGTGAAAGAGTCCATCCCTAGGAAGGGAATTATAACATACAGACCCAAGAGAGGATTCTGGGTCATGATGCTGAGGAATGGTCATGATTACAGTGCAGCTGCAGTTACTAAACTCACACTGAAGAGGAAACCCCAGAGCATCAGAGTGCAGCTGGACTATAACAGGGGGGAGGTGTCCTTCTTTGACTCCAGTGACATGTCCCACATTTACACTTTTACAGACACATTTACTGAGAGAGTGTTCCCATACTTCTGTCCCTGTTCAAAACAAGATGGGAAAGATGCACCCCTGCAAATATGCCCAGTGAAAGTGTCTGTAACAGTGAAGTCGTCCCAGTGAAGGTGTCAGTATTAAGTGAATTATATTCACTTTCTTTTCATCTTTATTATGTTGAGGGTTAATTAACTGTACATGGATTTTTGATCATGTACATACTGATGCAGGTAGTATCTTCTGCGTTTTGTTTTTTATCAGGTTTTGTTTTTTATTTTATTGTTTTTATCAGAATAATTAGACAAAACAATGTCATATAATGTTTTACATGAAGCAGATGTGCTCTTGTGGTGAAGTCAAATGCTTTCAAAATCATTCCTGTCTAACTAGTTTTATAAGCCAGTTTACAAGCTGGAAATGCATGAGTATGATGAGCGCTCGTTCGTTTGATTCCATCAGTCTCTTGCGCTCTTTTCACATTGTACTTTACAGATTCAGTGAAGAATCAATTCACCCTGTCAAGTTGATTACAGTAATCAACCATAATTAAATCATTGACATTGTCAAGTAATTACAAAACTTTCTCTGATTGTGTCTCTCATAGCATTCATTCATCAAATCATGTTAGAGATGCTAATTACCTAAAAGCATTCCACTGAGTTAAAATCAACTGTATAATTTTACAGAATAGAGTATATTTTTTATTTAATCCCCTGCTTTATTGTATAGTTCACTAGCTAATAGCAACATTCACAACATTCTAGCAAAGAAACCTCAGTTTGCTAAAAATTTAGGAGCTCTAAACTGCCTCAGCCATAATTAAGTAATTGATCTTGGCAAGTAATCACAAAGCTTTCTCTGATTGTGTCTCTCATAGTATTTCTCTTCATCTAATCAGAGAAGATATTTCAAATTACAAAAAAAAGGTTCCACTGACTAAAAAACAACAAAATTATTTTAAAGAATGAGGTATAAGATATTTTCTTTACTGGGGCACTTATAGTAGCGTGCAGTAAAGCTTACCAAAGAGTTAGGCTTCTTCTTAAGTTTGTTGAAAACTGTTTTTTTATGTACATTAAACTGCCTGATTTTAACAGACCAGATACATCATTATTTACGGAGTCAATATTTCTTAAATTCTGGCATGAATTCTAATAGTTATTTTCATAACTAGAGAATGCAAATCAATGTTGACAGTAACCACCAGATTCAAGATAAGATTACTGAAGGCCCAGGTCTACATCCTGTGGTGCACTACTGCTCCCTGTAAATCAGTTAGTTCAGGCACATTATCATCTCTGTGCACCCAGCACCTTTACTGGAGTTCATCCTGTGCAGATATTCACTCACACATTTACACTAAAGACTCTCTCAGGACATACAGTACAGTAGAGACAATGGAGACAGCAGATAACTGCATTTTTTCCTTTAATGTGTTTGTGTTGAGAAGGCCCAGAAGGGTAACAGGGTATACTCTATCCAAACGGCACTGGCCTTGCTGCATCTATTAACTTACCATAAATTGAGGGCTCTTTAAAAAGGAAATAGATAGATAGATAGATAGATAGATAGATCTTTATTGTCATTGTCACAGGTACAACGAAATTTAAAGTACTTCTTGTCAGTGCAACATAAAAGAATAAATAGCAGGCATAAAACATAAAACACAGTCATACACACCACATGCATACTTTTCTGTCATGGTTCATTTTCTCTTTTGAGCATTGAGGGTGGTTATTGCAGTTGGATAAAAGCTGTGTTTGAGTCTGTTTGAGATCTTGAGGAATAGAGAGGAAATCAATAGTGTGATCAGGATGTTTGTGTCTGGGTTTTATGAATTATCTGAATTATATGAGTACATATAGTACATCACTGCTTGTACTTACTGTGTCGAGGAGCTGTAATGTTGGGCTGGGGATACCTGGGGAAGTTGAGGTGTTATGTGGGCATTGAAGTATTTTGCTGTCTGTGACATTTACTCATATAAAGTTTTCTAAAACTTTTGATTCAAGAAATATTTTATTCTGAAAGAAATATGAACAAAGCTCTACAAAAATGAGTCTTATGTGAAAAAAATCTAAATTATTTCTCTGAAAAAAATCTAAATTATTTATCCGAAAAAAATCACTCCACAACATTCAATCGCCCTGTACGGGTAAACATAATATGCGACATCCGACTCAGAGCGGGTCACATTTAATGTTAGTTCGGATTAGACATGGTGTAAGTCATTAGAGACAAATACATAAAATAAATAAAAATCAGCATGTACATGTAGTTTGTAATTCACATTTGTTTCCATTCAAGCATGCAGATAAATCAGTTGCACTGTTAGGTTACACATCATTCTCTTCATCCTTTCATATAAAATCACATCTTAAAGTGACTCGTTGGTTCATTTGAGGGGTTGAAAGGAATGTAACACAAAAGAAGTGAAAGAAGTGGTAGACACTGAAACACGTGGCAACACTCTGGAGTATTAGTGGCCAGTGAGCAGGCAGAGGCACACCTAACCATTCTGACTGAAAGTGTTCATTGAAAGCTACAGATAGAGATGACACTTTGCCCAGCTTCAGTGGAATTTGGTCGCAGCAGGCTAAAATGCCGGATTATAAATTTAGCAAATGTGTCAATTACTTGACTGTGGCTCACTCTGTCCGAGACGCCTCTTTCCACTGCCATAATGATTACATATAACCGCTGCTGTTCAGTGAGAGCACTGGAACTTTCCACCACCCGTGTGCACTGTCACCATCAACAGGGACGTTCACAGACATTTTGGGGGGCAGGGGCTCAAGGAAAAAAAAAAAAAAAGGCCACTGTTTTCATGTTCTGTATCATTTTGTTACACTGAATACATTTTATAAATGAGACATACAGTACAACTACTGAACTATAGTTTGATTTTACTTTTTACATTTAACATTTATAAGGTGTATTTTTTGTGGATACTAGTATACATTTCCCTCTTTATATTTGATAGAATTTCAATTACAAATAAAGAATAAATTAAATACAATTAACACAAGCCACTTTTTGACTGAGGGCAAAAGGGCAGGGGCTCAAGCCCCCCTAGGGCCCTATCTGTGCATGTGCCTGACCATCAACATGACGAGGAGCTGTCACAAACCACTCTCAAACTATACCCCAATATTGAAAATAAACACACATTATTTTTTAATATCACCCATGAGTTCTGTGTGCAGGTGGACAAACTGCTCATTTGTGCAACTCAATAAGTCTCCCTACCACCCTCTCCTTCTATCTCTCTCTCTCTCTCTCTCTACTCTCTCTTTCTCTTTCTCTTTCTCTCTGGAAAAGCTCTATATTACAACCATTGACATGAAAAATCACAAAGAAGCACGCACGCATGCACACACAAACACACTCCGCATCATAAGCTCTACCCAACCTCTCATTACCTAAATCTGTGCAACCTAAATGGGCTGCAGGTACCGCCTCATGCTACCAGTAGTGACAAGGGCACTAGCAAAATGCAAAACAAGAGAAAAATCAGTCAGGAAGGATAAGGAGAGAGAAATGGTCTGTGGCCACCTCCTGCAAAACCATTTACTTTTTGGGGCTTGTCTTGCTGTTGTCTCTCTTGTCCATCTGTTATCACTTTCATTTGCACTAAAGCATGTGAAATTGATTCACAATCGTTTACGCTTCCTAACTGGACAGATCGATATCCCAGAAGTTGAATTGACTTGGTGTTATACTGTGTTGATTAAGTGTTCCCTTAATTTCTTTGAGCAGTGTATATTGGGCCACTTTTATAATGCACTGTGATTATGTATGGGCAGGTTTTGAAAACCCTTGGCCGTGACCGAATACGTTCCCTTAACCCCTTTGAGGGCGCATATTTGAGTCAACTTCGTCAAAAGGTTTTTGAGTGGACGACTTTTTCTCACAAACGGGCACTTAAAATACCAGGATGAAACCCTTATTTCTGGGGTTTTGTTGAGGGGATTCAGGACACACTCATCTACAAAACTGTGCACTCATTTCGGGAAGTGAAAACTAAAACTTGTAGTACAAGAGCGGGATGTATTACAAACTACTTTTTCTATTTTTGTTAATTCTATCTTCATTCGTAATCTACACTTTGTAACCATTGTATTATGTAAGCTGATTGATATTCTCAATAAAACAAACAAATATATATATATATTACAAACTATTTCCCCACTAATTTGGAAAGAGTTTTGCAGGATAGTGAGGGGACAGGGCACATAGTAGACAGGGGTCTGAGTGGACAGGGGGCAGGGAACAGGGATCATATTCTGACACGACCATAGAGTTGGAAATTGCTTTCTGACCTTGAAACACCATAGATATGAAACTGTTTAGTATCTCTGGGCAACACTGCTTGTCCGCCCTTGCTGAAATTTCTGTTGAATGGCAGCATCTAGTGGCATGGTCAGAGACTGCAAAGAGATAATGAAACACGGACAGCTTCAGCATCTGGCCGGTCTGTGCCGCACCTGCTTCCTGACCAAGGTCTGTCCATACGTCTAAACAGTGTAACTGTTGGGACTGCATTTATACAAATGCAGGCTCTGTGGTGGTTCAAGTGTGCCCACAGAAGCTCTGGGTCGACAGCAGGCAGCCTAGATTTTGTGATAGTGTTGTCTTTAGTGGAACTAGACAAGGACAAAACCAACATGGAGAGTGCCAACAAATGTGCTGAGCAGGCTTAGAGAATGTATGCATATAGGCCTAGCAGAAAGAATGATGACATTCTGTCATGGCCAGTTTGTGTACTGCAAGGTGGGGCTTGTTATGGCTTGTCTTTTTGGAGTACCTCCTGGCATTTATGTGATCACTTTCTCTCAGCCCTGCAATGGTTTCTCTCTGTCTCAAAAAAACAAAAAAACAATCCCTGTCTTCATGGGCCTGCTGTTGAGAGGTGTGCCTGTGCTTACACGCACGCACGCACGCACGCACGCACGCACGCACGCACGCAAGCACGCACGCACGCACCCACGCACGCACCCACGCACGCACGCACGCACGCACGCACCCACGCACTCACGCACGCACACACGCACCCACTCACACACGCGCGCACACACAAACTGCCTGTTGCCTGTATCTGAATGAATTGTTTTTGGAATGTTCTCTTACACTCATTCTAATTAACAGGAAATATAAAGTATATATAGAGTATATAGACATTGTTTACACAATATGTCGTATACATTAATGATCTTCAATGTCACAATGAAAACTGCACCTTGCCAAGTGCTCTGAAAAATCTAATAACTCTACTGTCCCGATAGTGAGTACAGTCCACCAACACTAAAACAGTTGCGTTCCAGCCTCTTCAGAAACACTCTGGCCTTTTAACAAAAGCGTCTCTGTTAATATGCAGATGTTTCTTATTTGAAAATATTGTACAACAATGTTGCTTGGTTGCACACATACCATGTCCAGAACCATAAAAAAATTTAATAAAAAGTAAATTCACTGTAGAATTACCCACAAATTTCACATTGTCTTAAAATATAAGGGCCCTTTGATTTCAATGCCACCTACAACAATAGAACTGGGAGACAGTGAGAAATGACAACTGAGCTTTTTCTCCAGCAGGTGGCGCCAGTCTACCACCTTTTAACACAATACATTTTCCTTCATAACTGCGCTGTTGTCCAGTGATATGATGTTAATTCACTTTTAGAACGTCATTCTTTCCATTGAGCATTCCATTCTTTTAACTTTCAACTTTTGATGGCTGTGCTTAATATATTTTTTCTAAAAATTGAATTATATAAATTATTTCAGCCTGAATTTAAATGTATTTTTAAGAGATCCACACTCATCATTTTCCCATTAAATGCCGCATGTCTGTCATTGCATAAGCACTTTTATGAATGTACCTGATGATATAACGTCAGTTGGTTTATGATTGAGAAAGTTTTCCTCACGAAAGACAAGGGTCATGGGCAGATAGCAGTTATTTGGAGCCTGGGGTGTGTCCTGATCGAGATGATGATGGGGAAGGTGTGGCCGGATGCATGCTGCTCCAACCTTGATCTTTATCTCTCTTCCTTCCAGTGCACACACTCATACACACATATGTACCTGAATGCATACATGCATGCACGGACATGTACACACAGACACACGCATGCAAACATGCACGGGCATGTGACCACACACAGACACATGCGCGAAAACGTTGGCGTACATGCCCACATACACAAACATGCTCATGAACATGCAGATTTGTACACAAATGTATGTTGAGATGTGAACGCACACACATACACCGTCTTCAATACCAACAGTACATTATTTTATAGTGAATGGAGTCTTCCTGTGTACACAGGAAGGTTTGTGTGGCTTCTAAACCTCCCTGGCAATCTAATTTTGTTATACCTTTCAAAATGGTTGCATGATGTTTGGAAAAACAAAGAAAGTGAATGACTGCTACACACCACCATTTAAAAAGGTCACCCGCTCTCCCCTGTTGTATGACCAGTATGGAATGTTGGGACGCTCAGTGTTCTAATTGCATCAGTCTGGAGTTGCCCGCTTCCTGGAGAAAGTTCTGTTTGTTTTCTGGGCCTGGTTTTGTTTTGTATGAACGCGCATTCTCCCCTCCCACCCATTCTGCTAACTGGCTGCTGTATTTCTGTTCGTCACGCACTGGTCAGTTTTTGCCGTTCAATACACTCCATGCTTCAGGAGAAGCACGTGATGGCTTGATAAAGAGCAGTCACAGACATCACAGATGAGTTCCGTATTGTTGTGTATACGCTCCATTAGCACCGTTGGTGTGTTAATAAGTCTCGTGTGGCGTTCAGACGATAGTGCGCCGTGCTAATAAGTCTCGTGTGGTGTTCAGACGGTAGTGCGCCGTGCTAATAAGTCTCGCGTGGTGTTCAGACGGTAGTGCGCCGTGCTAATAAGTCTCGTGTGGTGTTCAGACGGTAGTGCGCCGTGCTAATAAGTCTCGTGTGGTGTTCAGACGGTAGTGCGCCGTGCTAATAAGTCTCGTGTGGTGTTCAGACGGTAGTGCGCCGTGCTAATAAGTCTCGTGTGGTGTTCAGACGGTAGTGCGCCGTGCTAATAAGTCTCGTGTGGTGTTCAGACGGTAGTGCGCCGTGCTAATAAGTCTCGTGTGGTGTTCAGACGGTAGTGCGCCGTGCTAATAAGTCTCGTGTGGTGTTCAGACGGTAGTGCGCCGGGAATCCCCCATCCCCATTACTCAATAGCAACAGCTGGCAAATCAGATGGCTGCAGTCTGTCTGCATCAGCCGCGCAGTACTCTAGGGGGCCTACTCGCACTTGACATGCTCGTGTGCAAAAATCAACTCAAGTCAAATATTTCGCACCTTTGCAGTTTAAGTGAGTTTAGAGTTCTGCCCTTAAATGGAACATGAGTGAAAGGGAGCTAGATAGGTGGAGTTTGAGGGCGTGTCCCATGCTAGACCGGTTAGAAGCGTATTCAGACATATGATTTATGTCCTTTTTCCATGCTTTTTACTCACAGAAGAAGAAGCAATATGTACAGCACTCCTTCGGGGAATGTTGCCTAACTACCACCTGGTTCAAAATGCTTTTTTATTTCATATAACATACTTATTTATTGGTTTATTTGTAAGGGACAAGCACAGAAAACAATTGCTAATGCACTGTCCAATGTACTGTGCACATGTTTGAAGCCAAAGCTCATTTCTAACACCAGTCCCTTGGATGGGCAACAACGTTACATGAAGACAGTACAAACTATAGAAAATGAATATTAACAACATTCACACAATTACATTATAATTCATTAGAAATTACTCATTTAAATCATGACTACAATGTTGTCCCATTTTAAGCCAAGCATTTGTTGTTTTAGAGAAATAATGGTAATCCTGAATTTGTTTCAAATTGCCAGGCAGAGTTCCAAAGTTGTATGCCTTTCATTGAAAAGGCCGCTTTTCACACATACCATGCCTTACATTCTACCCACCAAGATGTCTCTCCTCATGGACAACTCAAGTGTTTAGGAGTCATAGGCGTAGTTTAACACAACAATGCTAATACCTACAAAATGGATTGATGAAATTTTGGTAGCTATACTAGCACTTACATCCAGAGCCAAACTCTAAAGAAGAGACCTAATGAAATCAAATGGTGCCGCTGTCGAGTATAATATTTAAAAAATATATTTAGAAATTAATTAAAACTTGTTGTAGTGATCAATTTTCTCATCTGGAACACATATGTGTACTAAATGTATCACCACCATCTTGGATTGGCCACCATTTTGGAAATGCTACTTTCAATTTTGTCCCAAGTTTTGGCCTAACCACATGAGTGAGACCTATGTAGCTTTGGTGATCACTATATTGAGAGGAAGAATCTGGCTGTTCAATTGTTGTATTTAGTCTCATTGTTGCACTATGGGAACTTTTCAGTATCTGCTATCTCTAGAAAAAAAAAAAAAAAAAATTGCACATTTCTTGAAGGTCTTCTCAAATTATTCATATTACCCAGAGTTAACTGTGGTGGTCTGAAAACAGTTTGATCTTTCATACATATTCATGTTTAGACACTCATGTCATGCAGCTATACCTTGATACTAGCTATGCACATATACCTTCTGAGACTCAATTGTAAAAAAAAAACAATGTAACATGATTACAACAAAATGACAACTTTTTGCTTGGACCCTGTGTATATTTACTTTTGTTATTATTATTATTATTATTATTATTATTATTATTATTATTATTATTACTTTGTATTATTATTATATACCATCAAACAAAAATAACATTCACTCATTAAACATAGTTCTTATGTATACTGAGACAATAAGACACAGCACTTGTTTCAATATAATGCATCAAATTCCATTGGAATTCAATACAGGTCAAAAATTACCCCGTTTATGTAAACAAGGGGTATTAATAAAAAAACGAATCTTTACTCAAATTGTAAAAAAAGTTAAAACAACCATACTCTGGAGGAACAGTTGTTGACGTAGCTTAATTTGAGAAATATATATATTTTTAAAAACTGAACCGGATCATTTCTGACCCATATACGCATCTAAGGGTTAAATAACTCAGGAACCACACCCATGTGGAAGCTCCTGCTTTCTATGTACTTTGTATCCCTCATTTACTCAAGTGTTTCCTTTATTTTGGCAGTTACCTGTACATTACAGCACCTTCATTTATGTGTGCTTACTGTTAAAATCTGCATCACTTTCATTAGCATGGCTCCTGTTTCTCACGTATTGTAACCTCTCTCTCATAATGGTCTCTATTGAATACCTTTATGCATGCATACATCTTATCACAATAACACTGTTATTATGTGTTTTTCAGAGCTACGGGAACATCAAAGAAAGGTATGTAGACTCTTTGTTAAGGTTCCTGATCAGAACTCAGAGACAGAACTCACAAAAAGCCCCCAAAGAGCGTTTATTAGCTAAAGCAAACTCTTGTAGCGAGAGAGGGGAAGGGACTGAATCCTGGTTAGGGCAGAACCGGAGGGCAGAGCAGAAGAGGGAAGCAGGCAAGGAGCTGGATGGTGACTGAATCCTGGGTAGGGCATAGCAGGGGCAGAGCGGGATGCGGGAAGCAGGCAAGGAGCTGGATGGTGACTGAATCCTGGGTAGGGCATAGCAGGGGCAGAGCGGGATGCGGGAAGCAGGGAAGGAGCTGGATGGTGACTGAATCCTGGGTTGGGCGTAGCAGGGGCAGAGCGGGATGTGGGAAGCAGGCAAGGAGCTGGATGGTGACTGAATCCTGGGTAGGGCGTAGCAGGGGCAGAGCGGGATGCGGGAAGCAGGGAAGGAGCTGGATGGTGACTGAATCCTGGGTAGGGCATAGCAGGGGCAGAGCGGGATGTGGGAAGCAGGGAAGAAGCTGGATGGTGACTGAATACTGGGTAGGGCATAGCAGGGGCAGAGCGGGATGTGGGAAGCAGGGAAGGAGCAGGATGGTGACTGAATACTGGGTAGGGCATAGCAGGGGCAGAGCGGGATGTGGGAAGCAGGGAAGGAGCAGGATGGTGACTGAATACTGGGTAGGGCATAGCAGGGGCAGAGCGGGATGCGGGAAGCAGGGAAGGAGCTGGATGGTGACTGAATCCTGGGTGGGGCATAGCAGGGGCAGAGCAGAAGAGGGAAGCAGGCAAGGAGCTGGATGGTTACTGAATCCTGGCTAGGGCATAGCAGGGGCAGAGCGGGATGCGGGAAGCAGGAAAGCGTGGCTTGGAACAGGCAGGAAGCTGCAGGCTGGCGGGTGCAATTAGAAAGTCAGGATTAATAGTTAATTCAGTAAGACAAGACTTAGACCGAGTTCCAAACTTGCCATGACTGAGGTAACAATGAACAAGACTTAACGAACGGGCAACAAGACAAAGAACAACAGGAGAATATACAGTATAGTGTGGTAAATGAGATAATGAGTGATTGCAGCGTGAGAATGTATGCGAGAGTGATTGAGCGGTAATGAACGCGTGAGGAATGCAAACGGGGAAGAAATGTAATTGGCTGGGGAATTAGTGAGGGCGAAATGGACAAACAAGAAGGAAAACCACACCAAACCTGCACAACACAGAAAACAGACGGGGAAACATGACAAGAAACGTGAGGAAAAGGGGAAAACACGGAACACAAACAGGGATGAGGACTGAGAGAAAATGGAGAGCGTAACACTCTCACTTCATTTAGTCTTTTCTGTTTAAGTCACTTCAAACCCCGAAGCTTAACTGACTCCTGCTTGTCTTTACAGAGCCCAGTGCACACTGCCGGATCCAGAACTGCTCTCAGGGGCGCTGATAGATGTGGCCAAACACCTGGGCAACCTGAAATACAAAGTCTGGGAGAAGATGCTGGAGATGGTGCAGTACAGTGAGTATCTGGGAGAAGATGCTGGAGATGGTGCAGTACAGTGAGTATCTGGGAGAAGATGCTGGAGATGGTGCAGTACAGTGAGTATCTGGGAGAAGATGCTGGAGATGGTGCAGTACAGTGAGTATCTGGGAGAGGATGCTGGAGATGGTGCAGTACAGTGAGTATCTGGGAGAAGATGCTGGAGATGGTGCAGTACAGTGAGTATCTGGGAGAAGATGCTGGAGATGGTGCAGTACAGTGAGTATCTGGGAGAAGATGCTGGAGATGGTGCAGTACAGTGAGTATCTGGGAGAAGATGCTGGAGATGGTGCAGTAC
The DNA here is from genome assembly GCA_022702515.1 of Ilyophis sp. 1 JC-2022. Classification (NCBI taxonomy): domain Eukaryota; kingdom Metazoa; phylum Chordata; class Actinopteri; order Anguilliformes; family Synaphobranchidae; genus Ilyophis; species Ilyophis sp. 1 JC-2022. The sequence continues at coordinate 107,604,476 of CM040405.1, read as the reverse complement.
AGTGAGTATCTGGGAGAAGATGCTGGAGAGGGTGCAGTACAGTGAGTATCTGGGAGAGGATGCTGGAGATGGTGCAGTACAGTGAGTATCTGGGAGAAGATGCTGGAGATGGTGCAGTACAGTGAGTATCTGGGAGAAGATGCTGGAGATGGTGCAGTACAGTGAGTATCTGGGAGAAGATGCTGGAGATGGTGCAGTACAGTGAGTATCTGGGAGACGATGCTGGAGAGGGTGCAGTACAGTGAGTATCTGGGAGAGGATGCTGGAGATGGTGCAGTACAGTGAGTATCTGGGAGAAGATGCTGGAGATGGTGCAGTACAGTGAGTATCTGGGAGAAGATGCTGGAGATGGTGCAGTACAGTGAGTATCTGGGAGAAGATGCTGGAGATGGTGCAGTACAGTGAGTATCTGGGAGAAGATGCTGGAGATGGTGCAGTACAGTGAGTATCTGGGAGAAGATGCTGGAGATGGTGCAGTACAGTAAGTATCTGGGAGAGGATGCTGGAGATGGTGCAGTACAGTGAGTATCTGGGAGAAGATGCTGGAGATGGTGCAGTACAGTGAGTATCTGGGAGAAGATGCTGGAGATGGTGCAGTACAGTGAGTATCTGGGAGAAGATGCTGGAGATGGTGCAGTACAGTGAGTATCTGGGAGAAGATGCTGGAGATGGTGCAGTACAGTGAGTATCTGGGAGAAGATGCTGGAGAGGGTGCAGTACAGTGAGTATCTTGGAGAAGATGCTGGAGATGGTGCAGTACAGTGAGTATCTGGGAGAAGATGCTGGAGAGGGTGCAGTACAGTGAGTATCTGGGGCAGATGGTGAAAAACATGTTTTTTGCAAGTATTTAATGAGCACAAAAAACAGAAGAAAAAAGCTGTATATTGACATGGTGTAAAATAAAAGCAGATTTGATTTATTCATTTTCATAAAGCAATTGGGTTTTATGTTTCAATGCTAAATAACTATAACTATAGTATATTATATATATCCATCATTATTATATACAATATACTGTGTATGTCACCCAATCTGAATAGAGTATTTGAAATGTGCCGCCTCTTTCAGCCTATTAAACAGCTTTCTTGATATGTCATCTCCTGTGCTGCTGGACCCCAACACTGCAGCCCCCCCAGGCTCTATCTGATGATCTGACCACTGTGAGATACAAAGATACATACCAGACATATCCTGACAACCCAGAGAGGTTTAGCTCCTGTGTGAGTGTGCTGGGATCTGAGGGGTTTAGCTCAGGGAAACACAGCTGGGAGGTGAAGGTGGGGAACAAAACTGCGTGGACTATAGGAGTGGTGAAAGAGTCTATAATAAGAAAAGGGGAGATAACATGCAGCCCAGAGGGAGGATTCTGGGTCATGATGCTGAGGAATGGTGAGGATTACAGAGTAGCTGGATGTTCTAACCTCACACTGAAGAGCAAACCCCAGAGCATCAGAGTGCAGCTGGACTATGACGGGGGGAAGGTGTCCTTCTTTGACTCCAGTGACATGTCCCACATTTACACTTTTACAGACACATTTACTGAGAGAGTGTTCCCATGCTTCTCTCCCTTTTTGAAACAAGATGGGAACGATGCACCCTGGCAAATTTGCCCAGTGAAAGTGTCTGTAACAGTGATGTCATCCCAGTGAAAGTGTCTGTAACAGTGACGTCGTCCCGGAGTCAGTAAAAAATAACAAATTAGAGATGTTGTACTGAAGGGAATATGGAAAATCTATTAATAATTATGTTTCCTTTATTTTATTTTCATCATTATTTTGTTGAGTCATATTTTAACGTACTAAAGATACAGACATTACATTTTGAGTTTTGTTTTGATCCAAATCATTAGCCAAAACTTTATTTCATATAATGTTTGTTGTACAAACTGTACATAAAGCCGATGCTCTTGTCGTGAAGTCAAATGCATTTATACCTGATCAATGTCATTCCTGTCTAACTGGATTCATCAGCCAGTTTACAAGCTTGAAATGTGTGAGTATGATGAGCACTCGTTAGTTTGATTCCATCAGTCTCTTGTGCTTTTCTCAGATTTTACTTTATAGATTCAGTGAAGAATCAATTCACTCTGTCAGAGCCATGCTGTAGGATTTACGTCTGGGCCTTCAGTCGCCTTATCTGCACACCTGTCATTGTCTCAAACTGTTTTCATTCCTTTTCTGTGACAAAATTATTGTATGACAATTACTAAAATAATCAATCATAATTAAATGATTGACCTTGGCAAGTAATCACACAGCTTTCTTTGATTGTGTCTCTCCTAGCATTCTTTAAATCAGGGAAGAGAATTCAAATACAAATAAAAAAACGGATTCCATTGAGTAAAAAACAGCAGAATTGTTTTGAAGAATAAGGTATATATTTTTTACTTAAATCCCTTTATTTGTTTCAAAGGGCATTTATAGAAATGTGAAATAAAGCTTAGCAAACAGGTAGGCTTCTTCAGGTTGGTGAAAACTTCAATGCTATTTCATGAGCATTAAACTGCTTAGACCAGATAAATGGTAATTTACAGAGTCAATATCTCCTAAATTCTGGTATGAATTCTCATTGTTTTCTTCATAATCCAGGAATGCAAACCAAAACAGGTTGAAAGTAATGATCACTTTAAAGATAAGATTGCTGAAGGCCCAGTTCTAGAGCCAGTGGTGCACTACTGTACCCTGTAAATCCCTCCAGAGCAGTCAGTTCAGGCACATTATCATCTCTATGCACCCAGCGCCTTTACTGGAGTTCATCCTGTGCAAACATTCACTCACACATTAACACTAAAGGCTCTCTCAGGACATACAGTACAGTAGAGACAATGGAGACAGCAGATAACTGCACCTTTTCTTTGTGCGTTGAGAAGGCTAATAGGGTACCTTTAGTCCAAAAGCCGCATCTATTAATATCAGGGTAGCGTTAGAAACGAAGAACCAAACGCGACAGTAAGGTTCTTAGTGTTCCCGAAGGAACACCACTAAAGCGGAAGGGAAACCCGCAAAAAGGGAATAAAACAAGGAGCAAAAAATAATAAACCCTTTTTTAACGAGAGTAACCACTACCAAACTGAAAGCGACCCGTATAGGGCGAAAAACTCTAAAGCTAGAGCTTAGTACAATACAAACGAAAGAAAAGACTCTCGCTCACACGAATGAGAGCCGGAAAAACAAACATAGAGGTAACAAACGGCGAAGACAGAACTGTCTAGGACAGGAAAACAGTGAAGTCCCGAGAGGGAAATAACAAAGGCCAGAGAGTAAACAAAGCTAAGATTCCTAGCTAACTCTAAAAACACCCGAAACAAGTCCCGTGTTACTTCAACAAGTTGAAATGATACAGTGGTTTCGAACTGTCAGTCCTATACCGTAGGTTACCGGCATTCCTTGTCAAACAATTGGCAGTATGGAAGCGTACAACAAAGAAAACGCGAGGTTTAAATAAGGAGCGGAAATGTGACGCAGGTGCAAACACTGAGTAGCAGAACAAGCCAAAACACGAGGCGGATAACGAAAACCTAAAGAAAGAGGATGCTACACGAGCGCTCCACAGAGTGGCCAATAAAGAAAGAGCAGGCTGAGAATCCATGATAATTAACTTACAATAAATTGAGTGATCTTTTAAAATGAAATAAAACTTGAGGAATAAAGAGCAAACCAATAGTTTACCTGGACGTTTGTGTCTGAATTATCTGAATTATATAAATATATAAATATATATTGTACATCAGTGCTTTTACTTACTGTGTCCAGGAGCTGTAATGTTGGGCTGGGGGATACCTGGGGAAGTTGATGTGTTATGTGGGCATTGAGGTAGTTTGCTGTCTGTGACATTTACTCATATAACGTTTTCTAAAACCTTTTAGCCACATATTATGAAAAAATTCCGAAGTACTTATATTTAGGGTGTAGTATACACTGTAAACAAATATTAATATTTACGAGCAATATACCATACAATTTAATTCATGTTAATTTGAATGTATTCTGCATTTTTCTAAACAAATAAAAAATGTCAGGTGACTTTTATTGGCAGTTGTTACATTTTTTGTCCATGTTAACACACTTAAAACACAAAACTGGTAATTTGTTGTTGTATTATTCAAGAGCCAGTGAGTGGAATTTTACACTCACTGGCTATACCAACAAAATATATATTGAAAGACAACCCAACATTTCTCATCAGTAGCCACCAAATTGCAAGATTCAGTAGCCACGGTCACGATGGAGTGAAACATGAAGCAACAGCAAAACATTATTGATAAACCTAGTACCTAAAACAACCACTAGGTGTAAGCAATGTACTATGATCTGGGGTCAGAATCAAGGGGCCAAGACTGGGCTTTCGTTTTGAAGCTCATTTCCTGGTTGGGCTGGGAGCCACCATAGGTCTTTCACCACGTCAATGGCAGCAATGTGGTCAAAATACTCAAAAAAATGTAATTGCAATAGGTGCCTTTCCTTCATCTAATGCCTGTGCATGTGCTGATTTTTTAAAATATTGTGTCGTTTGGACAGGGTATTAATATTTGTTCAGGACCAATCAGAGGGACAGGGTGAGTCCTGGGGTCACTGCTATATGGTTCTCACTGCCCTCACTCGGAGGGGTGGGACCAGAAGGGGGAGACAACAGTCATTGGTCTAAAACGCACCCTGGCATCATGGGACCTTTGTACAGTCTATGCTTGGGACAGAGAGACACTGTATTTTTGAGTGGAAGTCGATGGAGAACATCCTTTAGTAGTCTACCGTAAACAAGCTGTTGTTTTGTGGACGCAGTTCGTAACATAATAAATTGATTGCCTTTTCACTCATCTTCAACATGTTGTAACAACAAAGATGTAAAACGGTAACACTGGAATATAATTTCTGAGAAAGAATCTATGTCCTGTGATGTAAAAGGCCGAATCTAATCATAAATGAAACACTGAATTAAACAAAATTTATTTTGTGGGCTACATCCTCATTTGTCACCCATGCCCACCCTTTTCTCCAGCACAACAGATTGAGTACCACAAGCCTGATCAGCCGGTTTATTCCGGTTTTGAACCACATAGGGTGTGTTCTGTCCAAAGTTCAGCAAAAGTGAAAGTGAAAATGTCAGAGTGAGAGACAGAGTCTGTGAAATGGCGTCTAAAGTTTTGATTCCTGAGAACGAACTCTGTTGTTCTATATGTTGTAATATATTTAAAGAGCCTGTTGTTCTTAAATGTAGCCACAGCTTCTGTAGAGTGTGTCTGCAGCAGTACTGGGAAGAGAAGAGCTCTCGAGAGTGTCCCATCTGCAGGAGCAAGGCCTCTGTGGAGGATCCTCCTGTAAACCTGGCTTTAAGAAGCATTGTGGAGTCCTACTTAAAGCAGAAGACTGAGAGTGAAGCTGCAGAGAAAAGTGAAGCTGTTGTGAAGAGTGAAGCTTGTTGCAGTCTTCATGGAGAGAAACTCCTGTTCTTCTGTGAGGAGGACCAGGAGCCTCTCTGTGTCGTGTGTCAATCATCAAAAAAGGACAGAAACCACCCAGTCTGTCCAGTGGAAGAGGCTGCACTGGACATGAAGGTATTTGATTTTAAATGTCAACAATTTGATACTCTCAATTAAATATGAATAAAATGTCTCAGTGTAAAACATTCAGTTCTGACAGACAGCTGTGGTATGAGGTCTTATACATTCTTATACACTTAATACATTCAGTGGAAGAGAGAGCACTGGATCTGAAAGGCTTGTTTTTAACCGTCAAAGCATGATTAAGTGTTTTATATCATGACTGCAATGTCATATGAGTAAAATGTAGGCTGGGTTAAGTCTTGACTGACAGACTCTTGGGGGTCTTTTATAGAAATTATGGCACACAGGAAGCACTGAAATACACAGTGTGATTGTAAGAATATGTAGCAATGATGTTTCAAATGAGGTGTACTGACAGCACAAATTGAGATATTACACAAGAAATAATAAAATTCAAGACCCAATAAATCTACTTTTATATATGCTGTTACTGAGCAACAACTAAGAAGCATAGACATCCACAATGAGTGTATAACTGATGAAGACAGACAACACTACAGTCACCTATACGATACATCCAAGAAAATCTTGTAATAAGTTAAACCAATATTATAAATGCTTCAACATTTCTTACAGTCTTCTATAAATTATATGAACAACTCAGTAAAATAGTTGTTTTGTAATCCTATGTGCTGCAGAACTAGACTGGATTAATTGGACTGAAAACACATAAGAACATAAACGTTTATGATGCACTATGAGTATGTTTCAGTTTCACTGATCTTTAGTTAAGTTGTAGCATGGCTGTTTTCTCTACTACAATTCCCATGTTCTTAAAAAGTTACACTGACCTTTTATTGCAGCAAGGGTATTACTGTGCCATTTGTATCTTTCTGTAAGTAATAATTGGTTAATTTCACTCCAAGGAGGAACTCAAGCCTGCACTTAATCTTATTAAAGAAAAACTGAAGAAGTTTTCTGAGGTTGAACAAGAATATAAAACAACAACAGAACACATCAAGGTGAGTTAAGAACTGTGGAATTCTTTTTAGCTACACATAAACACAAAAAACATTATGTTTGGTTAATATTGTGTTTGACAGGTATAACGAACACAATGTCATACATAAAACATAGATACACTATTTAGGTTTAAAATTGTGTGTTCGAATTGCAGAGTCAAGCCCAGCACACAGAGATTCAAGTAAAGGCAGAGTTTGAGAAGCTCCACCAGTTCCTGCGAGAGGAAGAGGAGGCCAGACTAGCTGCACTGAAGGAGGAAGAGGAGCAGAAGAGCCAGATCATGAAAGAGAAGTTGGAACAAATCACAACACACGTCTCCACCCTTTCAGACAAAATCACAGCTGTAGAGAAGGCCATGAAAACTGAAGACATCTTTTTTTTAAAGGTATAGGAGCTTGATTTAGTGACAGTGTTCTGAGTTTATACCGTCTAATTCCAGCCATTTTGAGATCCACAGTTTGTTACTGTGATACATCCGTGGCAATTTTCAATAACGGGTCAGTGGGGGAGGCCCCACCAGCAGAATGGGGAAGATGAGAATAAACTGCTAACAAGCAACATGTTACATTGGGATATATATTAAACAACTTATATTATATATATTTCCCTTTTCTATGCTATACTATAAAATTGTTTATCACATCTTCATTGGAGATTCAATCCAATAATTTTTAAATTATTTTGAGCATAGCCTAGCTTCTATTCCAATTAGCACGCATACACTTTGCTGACATGTATAGACGATCTGTTTTCTGGTTTTCTGCTAGCCAATAGCTCATTGTTGACTCTCATGGTGGAGCCGACAATAAGTCAGCCCCTAACTGTCGTTAAAATCAACAAACTGAAATTTTTTTATGAGCTGGCCTGTGGTTCTCCACAGTATTTGGCTGCGTGCCAAAGTTACCTTGTTCTGTAACAATGTAGCTGTAACTTACTAAGCAGGTAGCCTGTCAAAAGTGAATAATCCGTGAACCCTGATTGTGATTCCAACAGTTATGTTGGGTTCACCGAGGTCAGTTTTGGTAAAAATGTTGAACTAAGCCAGCGAGGTGCATCGACATTTTTTTTAATATAATGAATGTGACTTTAATTATTTGATGGTTTTCTATGCTTTACACGTTTGTCTGAATGTGTCACAAAATAATTTCAATGTAAAGAGACCTGTATAATTTAGAGAAGCCTTCATTTAATTGCTGAAGTAACTGCTGCTTTCAATGTACTTTGTATCCCTCATTTACTCAAGTGATTCCTTTATTTTGGCAGTTACCTGTACATTACAGCACCTTCATTCATGTGTGCTTACTGTTAAAATCTGCATCACTTTCATTAGCATGGCTCCTGTTTCTCACGTATTGTAACCTCTCTCTCATAATGGTCTCTATTGAATACCTTTATGCATGCATACATCTTATCACAATAACGCTGTTATTATGTGTTTTTCAGAGCTACAGGAACATCAAGGAAAGGTATGTAGACGCCACCTCATTTAATCTTTTCTGTTTAAGTCACTTCAAACACTAAAGCTTGACTGACTCCTGCTTGTCTTTATAGAGCCCAGTGCACACTGCAGGATCCAGAGCTGCTCTCAGGGGCGCTGATAGATGTGGCCAAACACCTGGGCAACCTGAAGTTCAGAGTCTGGGAGAGGATGCTGGAGATGGTGCAGTACAGTGAGTATCTGGGGTAGATGGTGAAAAACATGTTCTCTGAAAAAACAAGCTTTGTATTGACATGGTGTAAAACAAAAACAGTACAGAGTCACCCAGTCTCAGTTCCCTTCAAGTTTAGGAAGATCCTGTGGGCTGCAATGCGCTGCTATGAATTTATTGTCACAAGCAAACAGAATTAGTGTAACATGTACATCCTCATTAATAATATGGCTTATTAGCTGTGTGTACATTGAATTTGCTGTGAAATGTGTTAATTTATTTATTTATTTTCATAAAGCAAATGGTTTTTATATTTCAATAATAAACCACTATAACTACAGTATATTTTAATCCATAATTATTATATAAAATGTCCTGTGTATTTGACCTAATCTGAATAGAGTATTTGAAATGTGGCCCCTCTTTCTGCCTTTTAAATATCGCTCTTCTTAATATTTCAGCTCCTGTGCTGCTGGACCTCAACTCTGCACGTGCCGCTCTCTCTCTCTCTGATGATCTGACCACTGTGACACACACAGGTACAGAGCAGAAATGTCCTGACAACCCAGAAAGGTTTAGCTACTGTACGTGTGTGCTGGGATCTGAATGGTTTACCTCAGGGAAGCACAGCTGGGAGGTGAAGGTGGGGAACAAAACTGCGTGGGATGTAGGAGTAGTGAAAGAGTCCATCAGTAGAAAGGGCAAGATAACATGCAGCCCAAAGAGAGGATTCTGGGTCATGAAGCTGAGGAATGGTAATGATTACAGTGCAGCTGGAGTTACTGACCTCAGACTGAAGAGGAAACCCCAGAGCATCAGAGTGCAGCTGGACTATGACAGGGGGGAGGTGTCCTTCTTCAACCCCAGTGACATGTCCCACATTTACACTTTTACAGACACATTTACTGAGAGAGTGTTCCCATACTTCTCTACCTGTGTGAATAAGAATGGTAGGAATGATGCACCCCTGACAATATGCCCAGTGAAAGTGTTTGTAACAGTGATGTCATCCCAGTGAAAGTGTCTGTAACAGTGATGTCATCCCAGTGAAGGTGTCTATAAAAAATGAACAAACTAGAGATGTTGTACTGAAGGAGTATTATGTAACTGGTTCCGGAATTATCTATCTTGCAGATCTCAACGTGTGAAATTAGGGGGTGTCCAATCTGATTTTTTACCAATTACTAAAGGTGTTCCACAGGGGTCAATTTTAGTTCCGGTGCTTTTTACTATTTATATTAATGATATTGTGTCCCCAGCTAGTGGTTCTCAATTTCATTTTTATGCTGATGATACCATTCTGTATTGTATTGCTGACTCTGTTGAATTAGCTATTGAAAAATTGCAACTTTCTTTCAATACTATTCAAGATGCTCTTGTTTCTCTTAAGTTAGTTCTTAATGAGAACAAAACAAAATTTATGTTGTTCTCTAGGGCTAGAGATTTTGACCACAATAGTCTGCGCATAACTGCTGTAAATGGTTCTAATTGTTTAATAATTATTTTTTTCATCTTTATTTTGTTGAGTTAATTAACTGTGTATTTTTAATGTACATACCTTTGGGCTACAGACAGTATATTCTGCATATTTCTTGTTTTGATCTAAATCATTATACCAAACTTCATTTCATATAATGTTTGTAGTACTAACTTTGTACATGAAGCAGATGTGCTTTTGTTGTGAAGAAAAATGTTTTTATACCTGATCAATGTCATTCCATCAGTTTCTTGGGCTCGTTTCATTTTACTTTTCCGATTCAGTTAAGAATCAGTTCACTCTGTCAGTACCATGGTGTAGGATTTACCTCTGGGCCTTCAGTAGCTTTATCTGCACACATTGGTGTGCATTCCTTTCCCTGGACTCACAATTACTGCATGACAGTTATTACCATAAACAACCAAATCATGTTAGTGTAATAGATTTTAGTGGCGGATAATCAAACGCGAAAGTAGGGGGATCAGATCAAGTCACTCACGCAGTGAGGACCAATAAAGATAATAACTGCAAATAAAAAAATAATAAATGCAAAGAAAGAAAAGACAGGAAACTACTACCTTGTGGCAAAACAGCCAAACGAAAATCTAACCCACTAAAATAGGGCGAACTCGAATAACGAGTGAAACACAAACTAAATCTCTCAAGCTTAATACAGGAGCCAAAACAGGAAACTTAGCAAAAAAAAAGAACACCTTCTGCACATAAATTTGGGTGGCCGAAAAGATGTAAAACCAAAACGAAACAAACAAAAAAAAACTGTCTCAGAAAGAACAGCAAAGAATAAATAGCACAGAACGCTAACAGGAGGAATAATACCTATACCTGAAATAAAAGCTAATAGCAAGTCCCTCATGAACATAAACAGCGTTTAATATCACAAGGTCGCTAGTGCCTGGCTATACCTGGCTCAATGCAATGTCGAATGACAAAGAAGCACCGGGGAAGCGGAAGTGAAAAACTTAAATACCCCGCAGGTAGAAGCACAGGTGAAAATAATGATGAGGGAAAGCAAACCCCGGAAGGGAACGTGGAAAAAATCTGATAGATTCTCAATCAGGAAACCAGGACGAGAACCGCAACGGAAAAGAAAATAAAAACCCACGAACCATGACAGTTAGAGAATGTAAATGACCTAAAAGGATTCCACTGAGTTAAAATCAACTGAATATTTTTACAGAATAGTGTATATTTTTTATGAAATCCCCAGCTATTGTATAGTGCACTTGCTTATAGCAACATTCAGTAAATTCAGAGTATCTGAATGATGGATATTTTGTGAAAATATTTCTGAAATTGTGGCAGTAATTCTAATTGTTTGCTTGATAATCAGGGAATGCAAACCAAAACAGGATGGCAGTATTCATCACTTTAAAGATAAGATTACTGAAGGCCCAGTTCTAGATCCAGTGCTGCACTACTGACCCTTGTAAATCCCTCCAGAGCAGTCAGTTCAGCACATTATCATCTCTGTGCACCCAGCGCCTTTACTGGAGTTTATCCTGTGCAAACATTCACTCACACATTAACACTAAAGGCTCTCTCAGGACATACAGTACAGTAGAGACAATGGAGACAGCAGATAACTACAACTTTTCCTTCATATGTGTGTGTTGAGAAGGCTAATATGGTACTTTTAGTCCAAAAGCCACTTAACTGCATCTATTAACTTGAGTGATTTTTTAAATTAAATAAATCTTGAAGAACAAAAGGCAATAGATTCACGAGGATGTTTGTGTCTGAATTAAATTAATTATGTGAATTATATGAATAAATATTGTACATCGCTGCTTTTACTTACTGTGTTCAGGAGCTGTTGGGCTGGGTGATTTTCTCCAAGTGATGCATTCTTCACACCACAATACTTTTGAAATTTTAGTGAAATAAAGTGAAGCCAGTGGAACAAAAATAATAAACGTAATAAAGGAAACTTTAAAATCACAACTATTGGCAGTAATTGAATTTTTGTCCATTTTATGGTTAAGACCCTTCATAGCACAAAACAGTTAATTAGTTTTTTCTTTTGTTTTGTGTTTTTTTTTTATTGTCAGTGAGTGTGAATTTACACAATGACTGTATTTCTACAAAGCAATACCAATAAATATATTCAAACACAACCCCACATTTCACCCAACATTTTCAGATGTGTCTAATTTTACTGATATGGTCCACTAAAACATGAATAAACTCAATAGATTTTTACAAATCAATATCAGTAAAAATGAGCTTCTTCTGTCGTGGTTCGTGGCTGTTTTTTTTATTTTAATTTTGCGGCTCTCGTCCTGCTTTCACGATTGTGAATCAATCTGATTTTTTCCACATTCCGTTTCGTGGTTTGCCGTCCTCATTATTGTTTTCACCTGTGCTTCCACCTGCAGGGTAGTTAAGTTCCTCACTTCTGCTTCTCCGGTGCTTGATTGTCTTACGACATTGCATTCGAGCCAGGTATAGCCAGATTCTAGCAACCTCCTGATATGAAACTTTGTTTATGTTCAGTGGGGACTTGCTATAGCTACTTAATCGGGTATAGGATTTGTTTTCCGCCTGGTAGCATTTGGTGCTATCTATTTACAAAGACAGTGTTTCCTTCTACTTTCGTTTTGGTTTGATACTCTAGTCTACCGGCTTTGAGCTACGGTAGCCGAGAGTGTTTTTTTGTTTTACTAAGTTTCCCTTTCTTAGCTCATTACGTGAGCTCAGGAGATTTAGTTGGTAGTCTACTAGTTTTCTAGTTCGTCGGTTTTTGTGGGTTTATTTTCATTTTGGCTGTTCGCCTTAAGGAATTAGTTCCTGTCTTTTCTTTCTTACTTTATTATTTTCTCCCCCTGTTATTTGGTTCTCACGGTGGTGAGCTTACTTGCTCTGATTCTCCTACCTTTGCGTTTGAATCTCCGAACTATTAAAGAAAACTATTACATCTTCACATATTTTTCTGTAATTGCACTGCCATTATTTGTAAAAAGAAATACATCCTACAATCAAGACCTTGGCACAGAGCCAGTTTCACCCTGGGTCGCCTGGGTAATGGGGGTCTGTGCTAATCACTACACTATGTTTTGCGTACTGAAAGCAAAATGCACCAATTAGAAAGGGAGGAGTTACTGTGGGTGGGGTCTAATGGAAACTAAAGTTGCATACACTATGACTGTGGGACGGACTGAGACATAAATTTATCTGAGAAACTTTTCTATATTTCATGATTCATACCCTGTTGACAGTAATCCTGGAGCTTGTAGATCTGCCCAGAGAGGTTGTCTATTACAATGATGTCATCCCAGTGAATGTGTCTGTAACAGTGATGTCATCAAAGAAATGGTGATTGTAACAGATTATAGTGTGGCACAATTTCAGATAAAACCACTTTTGATTTGATTTTGCGTGTAGTCATCATGTTGACAATGCCGAATCTGATATTGTATTTGTAAGTAAATATAGGTACAGGTATTGTAATTATGGCAGATGTAATGTTGGAAGGGAGTTGACAACAGTGGGCAACATTCTACATGTATGCCTTTTGTCTAGAAATGAATGTAGATTAAATGCATTGCTTGCTAGCTTGTACAATTATATAGTTTATGGAACAGCTTCACAGTTATGCAATTAGCATACATATTATTTTCTGTATGCATGTTATTATTATTTTACTGAATTAATTCCATTTGGTAGCTACTGATAAAAGTTCAAATTTCAAAGCTTGTAAAATTTTTGTGCTTGGCTTGCAGTTTCTTTGATTGAGCCTAACAGTCTTTTTTTGTTTATTCTTTTTTTTACATATTTAAGAGACCATTTAATGATTTAAAAATCCATTCTTGTCTATGTAATATCAAACCTGTTAAAATAAACTTCAACAAATGGAAAACTAATTAAGTGCCTTACTTTAAACAAACAAAAAACAGCATTTCTAAGATAAACATTGGAAAGTGGTCTGTACAAAACCACTGCTCCAAAAGATCAGGTTTGGGGAACAGATGAAAATGTGCCATTGTGCCAGACAGGAAAACTGGCAACTGGTCTATCCTCCTGAGACTCTTCAGAAAAACATTTTAAGCATTTAAATTTATTTTACATAATACAAGTGTCCTGGATGATGATACGAGTGTCGTCTTCAGTAATGATGTATTGTACTTTGAGAATTGTACAGTACACACCACAATAACATATAAAAAGCAAATAATTGCCGTGACAATTAGTGATATTTAGAAAAAAAACATGGATGCACAAAAGACAATGCATGTAAGTGAGAGAGCACAAACACAGTCAAGAATTTCCCACAGATTGAGCAGGGGCGTTGCCTGACATGTCACCCTACTGGGGTACGTGCCCCCAACCAAAATACATCTTAGTGTTGGGACTCCATGTGGACTCCTGGTCCTAATTAATATGCTATGGAGACAGGGAGTTCATTTTTTAAATTATGATTATCATAATGGAGTTTTAATATAGTAAACAAAATGTAACATACAATCCTCCCTGTTCATTTGAGTGTGGCTTTACTGGAAGTTCAACTTTGTAAAACTGAAACATACAACAGACAGAAGGTATAGGATTATTACTATTCAATATCCATATTCAATGAGCTGAACATTTTTCCATAAGCACTGTAATATTCTATGCATTCCAGGCAGGGCCGGATTAAGACCCTTAGAGGCCCTAAGCACTAAAAAATTTTGGTGCCCCCATACATTTGTAATTCAAAATATAAACAATAATAAACCATAAAATCAAATTTTATTTATCGAAAATTAATTACATTTTGAAAATGGCTATAAATTTAATTAATTTAATAATTTAAATGGTAAATTCGGCTATGAAAAATTTCTGAGGTGCCCCTCCTTCCATTGATGCCCTAAGCACATGCTTATTTTGCTTATAGGGTTAATCCACCACTGATTCCAGGCATAAAATAGACTTTTCACCATATGAAAAATATGAGCTTAACTGTTTATCTCTCTTTTCACAGGTCGTCTCAATTTTCTATAGGTAAGTGTACAGGTACATATGTATTCATAGGGTAAGTATTTAGCATAGGATTACCTAGGGTTTGCATTGCCTATAGCTAAGTATCATAGATAGGGTGATTAGTTCAGTTTATGGAGAGAAACATGAAGCAAGGGTAAAACATTAGTGATAAAGCAAGTACCTAAAACAACCACTAGGTATCAGCAATGTACTATAATCTGGGGTCAGAACACAAAAGTCAATGGTAGAGGTACATACATTTTTTATTTAAAGCCAGTTTTTTATTAGACATGGAGTAAGTGATTAGAGATAAATACATTTAAATTCAGCATGTACAAAAAGTTTCCCAAGACATAGTTAATAGCAGCAAAGCTCTGAAATGACAACATTTTGCAAATACGACTTTCTGAAAAATAATGTGATTGGATCAACCCAAAAAAGTGTACCCTATGTTTGGAGGTAGAGTTGGTGAACAACCTATTGGCACAGCTCTACCTTATATCTGGATTCTTGCTCAGGGAATATGTATCATAATAAGAATAGATAAACTCCTTGAAGCGAATGCCCTGGAATGGAATGGAACAGCTTTACAGAATTGTGCGTACATACTATATTCTGTATGCATGTTATTATTATTATTTTACTGAATAAATAATTTCATGGCTATTGATAAATACAGTTCTAGGTATGTAAATGTTCAGTGCTTGTAAAAATGTTGTGCCTGGCTTGCAGTTTCATCTATTGAACTAAACAATTTCCACTTGTTTGTTTTTGTGATCATGTAGTCACATTACAGTATCATATAATATATATACAGCAGAATCTAAGCATTTTGTAATTGAGTATTTGTAATCAGACATGTTAAAATAAACTTATTTACTTTATTACTTAAACATAAAACAGCATAGCTACACAGATAATCATTGTAAAGTGGCCTGTATAAAACCACTGCTTCAGCTAACCAGGTTTGGACATTGAGAACAGATAAATATTGTCACAGGGAAGCTGGCATCTGGATGTCAAACACAGATCCTCTCACTAAAATGATCATATTCACAGAAATACTTAAATGTCCAATTACCATCATCCACTTTTATGTGTCAATTACAATGACAGATAAGAAGTATTTCTGACATTTGTGGGGCAATTGCATAAACAAGAATACTAATAAAAATCTGACAAACTGGAAAAAGAGGGGAAAGTATTCATTATTAATTTAAATATTTTTTATTTATTAATTATTTATGATAGGTAATATTAGCTTCAACTCATGTGATGCTAGCTCTTTAAATGGACAATCTTGTCATTTAATCTGACAAGCAGCTATGAGATCCATTCTATGATAGAAATATTCACAGAGCTAACACTTGTTCCTGAAACATTGGCACACAAAGGATACAAGTTAGATAAAACGCTTTCCAGATTAACATGTTTCTTTTATAAGGATTTTCTACAAATTTACAGGTCTCCAATTCCTTATGAAAAACAACTAAATATCCCTCACACTGTTTTTGTCTACCACTATAAGTCTAGTTATATTCTCCATAGAAATATATGAGAAGGGTACATTATTGAAGATGTACTGTTTGGCATATTGGAAATGCGAATAATAATCATGAGCTCATTCGGTCACTCTTTTTAAGAACTGTAACCGTTTAAGCCTGTAACCCCTAATAAGCCTGGTATTACAAATGTATAAAGCATTCATGATGGAGTGCATGGCTTTTCACGGCAGGAGTGACAATACATGAGGGTGAGTTGATCAATTAGGAAAATACTTCAGCTTAATAACTGAAACATAGATACATTATTAATATTTAATGTTGTGTGTTTGAATGGCAGTGTCAGGCCCAGCACACAAATAACCAGATGAAGGCAAAGTTTGAGAAGCTCCTGCAAGATGAAGAGGAGGCCTGAGTACAATAACTCTGATCAGCAGGTTTGTTCTGGTTTTGAACCACATAGGGTGTGTTCTGTCCAAGGTTCAGCAAAAAAGAAAGGTAAACTATCAGAGTGAGAGACTGAGTCTGTAAAATGGCAGCTAAAGCTTTGATTCCTGAGGACGAACTCTGTTGTTCTGTATGTTGTGATATTTTTAAAGAGCCTGTTATCCTGAAATGCAGTCACAGCTTCTGTAGAGTGTGTCTGCAGCAGTACTGGGAAAATAAGAGCTCTCGAGAGTGTCCCATCTGCAGGAGCAAGGCCTCTGTGGAGGATCCTCCTGTAAACCGGGCTTTAAGAAGCATTGTGGAGCTTTTCTTAAAGCAGAAGATTGAGAGTGAAGCTGCAGAGAAAAGTGAAGGTGTTGTGAAGAGTGAAGCTTGTTGCAGTCTTCATGGAGAGAAACTTCTGTTCTTCTGTGAGAAGGACCAGGAGCCTCTTTATGTCGTGTGTCAGACATAAAAAAAACACAGAAATCACCCGGTCTGTCCAGTGGAAGAGGCTGTACTGGACCTGAAGGTATTCTATTTTAAATGTAAATAATTTTATATTCTCAAGACACAATTACAAATTAATAAAATGTCTTTGTGTAAAACATTCAGTTCTGACAGACAGCTGTGGTTTGGGGTCTAGTAAATACATTCAGTGGAAGAGACAGCACTATCTGAAAGTCTTGTTTCCAACTATCAAAACATTTTTAGATTTTTTTTACTTTCAGTACAATGTAATACGCGTAAAATGTAGGCATGGTTAAGTCTAGACTGTTTTTGAGGGCTTTTTATAGGGAGTGTGGCTCCAACCAGGAAGCAATGAAGCACAGTGTGATTGTAAGAGTATGTAGCAACTATATGACAGAGTACTGTAAACCCTCATTTTGTCTTTTAAAAAAGGGGTCATTACTTTTATATTAATAACTTAACTTAACCATTGCTTAAATAATTAAAATTAAGTGCATTGCAATATTAAGTTTAAATATTCAGCATATAAATTATGATCACTCAATATAATACGTTTCTGCAGTGCTGGAAGAGACTTCAAAACCTACAACTTGAAATCGTGCCTGACAACAGTGGGTACTTACTTCTGATTGGTGCAGGGTCGATAAAAAAGACAATCGCGAGGCAAAGTGCAGGAGAACCTGTGGTGGAAGGAGAAGTCGCTTATTCAGTTTATGAAACAGTTGAAAGGGAATAAGCATTAAATCATCAGCATAGTGATTAAGCTGAATTAAATTAAGTTGGGTGGCAGGTTGCTGAGAAGCAGAGAGGCCGATTGACAACCGGAAGTTTAGTGGTCTGATCCCCAGCATGGTCAGCTCAGTGTATTCCAGTTGTGGGCTAGCAACTGCAGGGTGGCTGGCGTTACATCTATGGTGCCCACCAATACTGCCAAAGTGCCCTTCAGCATGGCACTGAACCTCATAGATTGGCGGCATAGATATGGCGGCTGTGGCTCAGGAGGTAGAGCGGGTCGTCCGCTGATCGCAGGGTTGGCGGTTCGATCCCCGGCTCCTCCTGTCCACATGTCGAAGTGTCCTTGGGCAAGACACTGAACCCCAAAATTGCTCCGAATGAGCAGGCTAGCACCTTGCATGGCAGCTGCCACCATTGGTGTGTGAATGTGTGTGTGAATGGGTGAGTGAGAGGCCATTGTAAAGCACTTTGGATGAAGGCGCTATATAAGCGCAGTCTATTTCATAGATGATGCAAAATTTGCAAAGCTAGTTTGGGCAGACAACTCGAGAAGCTCCAAATCGCGTGAGCTCACATGATGCTTACGTCATAAATGGGAGGGATATTTAACTCACCAACATTACCTGTTCATGCATTTACCTGCTATGCTGCTGCTGCCCTGCTACACTGCTACTGCTGTGCTATGCTGCTACACATGCTTGTCTTTCTCCGCTTACTTTTGCATATACAGTGCAAAAGTAAGGGGGGGGAGTGGTTTACTCCCTGTTATCTTGGCTTGTAGTAAAAAATGTTATGCAAACAGGGAGTGATTATAGGCAGAGCCTGATGCCAAAAATTGCAGTTACATTAAATCTTGCTTATTTCAATCGTGAGGTCAGATGTATTACTGAACTGCTCCAGGGGCGCTGCACTGTGGCTCACCCTGCACTCTGACCTCTCAGGAGACAAGTACCTTGTAGTAATTGGCAATAAAGTGATCTTAATTTTAAGTGCACGAAAATTAATTATTAATATGAACTCATGATTTTCAGTAGTGTTTACTTATGCTTAGTGTTTTTTTCTTTGTAAAATCAACTAATCCAGGATCACAGTGATATGTACTGATAGCACAAATATCGATTTCACACAATACCTTTAATCTAAGATAATAAAAGTCAAGACCTAATAAAATAACTGTTATGTATGCTGTTATACGATTGGAGAGAAAACTGTGCAACAATGAGGAAGTACAAAAATCCACAATGAGTGTATAACTGGTGAAGGCAAGAGTGACGTATGTCCCAATTATATATGTATTATAAATGCTTCAACATTGCATACATTCTTTGATACATTCTATGAAGTACAACACAGTAAAATAGTACAATAGTACAGCCCAGTAAATATGCTGAAGAATTTTACTAGTTGAATTGGACTGAAAACATAATAACATGAAATGTTATGATGTTCTATGAGGATGTTTTTATACTTTTTACTTAAGTTGTAGCAGGGCTACAACTTTGCCATGTACTTATAGAAATATGGACCTTTGCTTGTATTGCAGCTTGTAAATGCAACATTACTGTGCCATTTGTGTCTTTCTGTAAGTGATAATTGGTTCATTACACTCCAGGAGGAGATCAAGCCTGCACTTAATCTTATTAAAGAAAAACTGAAGAGGTTTTCTGAGGCTGAACAAGAATGTAAGAAAACAGCAGAACACATCAAGGTGAGTTAAGAACTGTGGAATTATTTTTAGCTAGACAAAAATATTATTTTTGGATAATGTTGTGTTTGATAGGCTTAACTAACACACTCACTGCCATACATAAATAAGAAAACATAGTTACACTATTCAGGTGTACAATTGTGTGTTTGTATTGCAGAGTCAAGCCCAGCGCACAGAGAAGCAGGTAAAGACAGAGTTTGAGAAGCTCCACCAGTTCCTGCGAGAGGAAGAGGAGGACAGACTAGCAGCGCTGAGGGATGAAGAGGAGCAGAAGAGTAAGATTATGAAAGAGAAGTTAAAACAAATCACAAGACACGTCTCCACCCTTTCAGACAAAATCACAGCTGTAGAGAAGGCCAGTGGAAGAGAGGAGGTTAACTTAGGAGGTTAAAGTTAACTTGTTCTGTAACAATGTAGCTGTAGCCTATGAAGCAGGTAGCCTGTCAGAAGTGATTATGAATAATCAGTGAACCGTGCACTGTAAAAAACATTGGGCCATTTAGTTACCTCAATTCATTTTATTAAATCAGCTCAACTAAGAGTACCTAAAACATAGTGCCTACTTGATATTCCCAGTTTTAATGTGGTCAAAATTGTTCAGCTAACTTAGATTGATAGATTGGTTCAATTTCCCAAGGGCCTGCATGGCCCCTTCTTTGAAGCCCCGTAGAGGGAACCTGCACCCCATGTGCCATGCGGTTAGAATGTGCCAGAATTGCACCCTACAAATTCCATAACAATTTGGTTGGGTTCATTGGGGTCAGTGTTAGTAATGTTGCTGAGTGGTGCCCAGCATTTATACAGAACCGTGAGCATGCTGAGATGTTAATCGCTTAACCCTTAGATGAATGGGCTCCTCGGTACCCATTTAATGCATAGGCTGCTAAAAATTTACCCAGACTATAAAAATTATATATATTTTTTTGTTTTTCACTTGATTATAAATTATTTGGCATTAGTTTAACAATGTGTACAACCCACGGGCTTTAAGATTTCTTGAATCTCATTTATATTTTGAATTTATTAATTCATTCCAGAATTGAAACTCATATTTTGACACGTTAGCATGCTGAGTGACATCACAGTCATACTATCACATTTGAAGCCTGAGACTGAGCCTTAAATTAAAGTGTTACTGGATCATAAATATCAAATAATATCGCATTAATCAATATTCATATTTAAAATGGATTATGTCATTTTTGAAACATCAATATAAAGTGATAACACATGAATCAATATTAAACACAAAACATGAGTCAATCAAACAACAATATTATAATGACTATTATGACTTTTGTTATTATTATTATTATTATTATTATTGTTATTATTATTATTATTATTATTATTATTATTATTACATAATATCAAACAAAAAATAACATATAAATCTTCATTAAACATAGTTCAGAGAATGATCTGATTATCAAAGTTAACTCTGATTATATAAGTTAAAGGTAATTTGTATGTTCGGGAATGTTTGTGTGTGTGTGTTTGTGTGTGTGTGTTCACATGCATGCGTGTTTGTGTGTGTGTGTGTGAGTGAGAGAGAGAGAGATAAAAAGAGAGAGAGAAAAAAATGGCAAATCATGCTCATCCAAAATTATTACAAGAAGTAGGTAGATCGTGATGGAAATAATAATGTCTGGACATCATAAACAAGATATTTGAACAAAATATAGGTCAATTTCTTACGTACATTGAGAAAGACAGTAAGAAACAGCACTTGTTCAATATACGTAATACATAAAATTTTATTGGAATTCAATATGGGTCAAAAATGACCCCGTCTATGTAAACAAGGGGTAGTAATGAAAAACTCATCTTTACTCAAATTGTCAGAAAGTTAAAAAAAATACTCTGAAGCAACAGTTGTTGACATGGCTTAATTTGAGAGATATTTGAAAAATAAAAAACACAACCGGATCATTTCTGACCCACATACGCATCTAAGGATTAAATAACTCAGGAACCACACCCGTATGGAAGCTTCTGCTTTCAATGTACTTTGTATCCCTCATTTACTCAAGTGTTTCCTTTATTTTTGCAGTTGCCTGTACATTACAGCACCTTCATTCATGTGTTCTTACTGTTAAAATCTGCATCACTTTAATTAGCATGGCTCCTGTTTCTCATGTATTGTAACCTCTCTCTCATAATGGTCTCTATTGAATACCTTTATACAAGCATACATCTTATCACAATAACGCTGTTATTATGTGTTTTTCAGAGCTACAGGAACATCAAGGAAAGGTATGTAGACTCTCACCTTCTTTTGTTTTGTATGTTTAATTCTCTACAAACTCTAAAGCTTGAGACTCCTGCTTGTCTTTACAGAGCCCAGTGCACACTGCAGGATCCAGAGGTGCTCTCATGTTATAGGCCTGCCTATAAAAGTATTGATATCAAAATGTGGCTAAGTTACAACTAACAATATTGACTATCGTAGCTCACACTAAATACACTAGCTCTATTCCAAAGCAATGCTATCCAAACTTTCCTAAATTATTTAATGCAACTTGGCCCAGTGTTTTTTCCTATTACCATCTCAAAAGAATGTGATCAATGAAACTGTATTTTCCACATCAAACACATGCAAAATGAGAATTGTTTATATTGGAAATACTCTGATTCAGATGTGTTGCACTTGTGTCTGCATCCACTGCTTTAGGTCTATGAAAAGCACAGAATTACTAAAATGTATTATTATTATTATTATTATTATGTATTTATTGATTTATTTATTTGGAATACTTGGATTTCTATCAAAACCTGTGTGGTCCTACAGAGCATAGATATCCGTGTTCACAAAATTCTCTTCGCCTGTTGGCAAATATTATAATTATTATTGTGTTAAGAAAATTAGTACGATTACTTATTTGCCATCATCTGACCCACAAACATGTCTGGATACATTTGTAAAAATGCTATATGTACGCTATTTTCCAGGTACAAATATTACTAATTTTTATCTGCATTTATTTATTCATCCCCCTTTTCGTTTTTATATAATTTTTTTTTAAATATAATTTTATATAAATGTCTGTTTGTGAATTGTAAAGAAATCTGTCGAAGCAGTTTTGATATCAATACTTTTAAAGGCAGGCCTAGTTTTTGCAAGTTGGAATTAAAGACTTATAGACAGCGCTCTGTAGGCTTTTTTTTTACATAGTTTTTATCAGATATAATATACTGCCATTGTATACTTTTTCTTCAGATAAATTTTTTAAAGAAAATATGATCGACCATGAGTATGCACTGGATCTCAGACTATTGTATCGTTTACAGGCAGGATGAGTATGTACTGGATCTCAGACTATTGTATCGTTTACAGGCAGGATGAGTATGTACTGGATCTCAGACTATTGTATCGTTTACAGGCAGGATGAGTATGTACTGGATCTCAGACTATTGTATTGTTTACAGACAGGATGAGTATGCACTGGATCTCAGACTATTGTATCGTTTACAGGCAGGATGAGTATGTACTGGATCTCAGACTATTGTATCGCGGACAGACAGGATGAGTATGCACTGGATCTCAGACTATTGTATCGTGTACAAACAGGATGAGTATGCACTGGATCTCAGACTATTGTATCGTGTACAGACAGGATGAGTGTGCACTGGATCTCAGACTATTGTTCTGAGGATTTGTTTTTGATGCGATACAATATATTGTGTATGTGACCTAATCTGAGTAGAGTTTTTGAAATGTGGCGCCTCTTTCAGCCTTTTAAATGTCTTTCTTCTTGATATTTCAGCTTCTGTGCTGCTGGACCCCAACACTGCACATGCCCAGCTCTCTCTCTCTGATGATCTGATCACTGTGAGAGACACAGGTACAGAGCAGAAATGTCCTGATAACCCAGAGAGGTTTGAACCCTGTGTGAGTGTGCTGGGATCTGAGGGGTTTAGCTCAGGGAAACACAGCTGGGAGGTGAAGGTGGGGAATAAAACTGCATGGGATGTGGGAGTGGTGAAAGAGTCCATCACTAGGAAGGGAGATATAACATGCAGCACATATAGCCCAGAGGGAGGATTCTGGGTCATGCAGCTGAGGAATGGTGATCATTACGGAGCACCTGGAGGTACTAACCTCACACTGAAGAGCAAACCCCAGAGCATTAGAGTGAAGCTGGACTATGACAGGGGGGAGGTTTTCTTCTTTGACTCCAGTGACATGTCCCACATTTACACTTTTACAGACACATTTACAGAGAAAGTGTTCCCATACTTCTGTCCCTGTTTGAAAGAAGATCGGAATGATGCACCCCTGCAAATATGCCCAGTGACAGTGTCTGTAACAGTGATGTCATCCCAATGAAAGTGTCTGTAACAGTGATGTCATCCCAGTGAAAGTGTTTGTAACAGTGACGTCATCCCAGTGAAAGTGTCTGTAGCAGTGATGTCATCCCAGTGAAAGTGTCTGTAACAGTGATGTCATCCCAGTGAAAGTGTCTGTAAAAAATGACAAAACTACAGTTGTTGTACTGAAAGAGTATTATAGAGAAAATCTATTAATAATTACACTTAGTTCACTTTCTTTTCATCGTTATTATGTTGAGGGTTAATTAACTGTACATGGATTTTTGATCATGTACATACTGATGCAGGCAGTATCTTCTGGGTTTTGCTTTTATCAGGTTTTGCTTTAAATTTTTTTGTTTTTATCAGAATAATTAGACAAAACTATTTCATATAATGTTTTACATAAAGCAGATGCGCTCTTTGTGGTGGTCAAATGCTTTCAAAATCATTCCTGTCTAACTGGGTTCATCAGCCAGTTTACAAGCTGGAAATGCATGAGTATGATGAGCATTCGTTAGCTATTGGCAGTAATTAATTTTTTTTCCATTTTATGGTTAACACACTTCATAACACAAAACAGTTAATTTGTTGTGTTTTTTTTTTTTTTTTTTTTACTTTCAGTGAGTGTGATTTTACACAATGATTGTATGTCTGCAAGGCAATAGAAATAAAACTTTATTCAAACACAATATTTTCATATTTTGTCTGTTATTCTACTGTTATGGTCCGCTAAAACATGAATAAACGGAATGCATTTTTTACAAATCAACATCAGTGAAAATACAATACTATATAAAAATGACTGTTACGACCCCGGATATGGACTGGACTCAAACGCACGACTCAGACAAGTAAAGTTCAATAATCAGATATTTATTGCTTGACCAGGGAGACTTCCTGAAGTAGGGAAGAAGACAGGTAGTTATTGTTCCAAACCGGAACTGGATTTTAGACACAGGTAGTACTGGTTCCAAACCGGAACTGGACTTTAGATCATCACAGTACCCCCCCCATAAGGAACGCCTCCTGGCGTTCACGCATGTTTAATTTTCTCGGGATGTTGTTCATGGAACTGCCGAATGAGAGAGTGGTCTAGAATAAGGCTCTTGTGCATCCAGGACCTTTCTTCGGGGCCGTACCCCTCCCAGTCCACGAGATATTGAAAACCTCGACCCCTACGGCGAATGTCCATGATACAATTTACCGTGTAGGCTGGGGCGTCATCAATGATCCGGGGTGGTGGTGGAACATCCTCTGGACCGCTGAGGGGGCTGGAGGCGACAGGCTTGACCTGACTGACATGAAAGGAAGGGTTAATTTTGAGTGAGGCGGGGAGTGATAACTTTACCGTGACCGAGTTGATGATGCTGAGGATGGGAAAAGGACCGATTGGTTTCTTGGAGGTGGCCTGGAGCGGAATAGTGGAGGTGGACAGCCAGACCTGCTGTCCGGGCTTGTACTGTGGGGCTGCGGTCCTGTGAAGGTCCGCCAGAGGTTGGGTATGAGCGTTGGTGCGGAGGAGGGCGGTACGCGTCATCTTCCACACCTGTTTGCATCTGAGGAGGTGGGCTCTGACAGACGGAACAGCTACCTCTTTCTCCTGGAGCGGCAGTAGGGGAGGTTGGTACCCCAAGGAACACTCAAAGGGCGGTGCTCTTCAGGGAGTTGTGTGCGTATTCCACCCATGGTAGGAACTGGCTCCAGAAGGACGGGTTGCGTTCTGACACGCACCGCAGGGCAGCTCCCAGGTCCTGGTTGGCCCTCTCTGTTTGTCCGTTGGACTGCGGATGGTAACCCGATGACAGGCTGGCAGAGGCGCCCAGGGCCGCACAGAAGGCCTTCCAGACCTGAGAGGAGAATTGGGGCCCACGGTCTGAGATGATGTCAGCGGGGATCCCATGCAACCTGACCACATGCAGCACCAGGAGCTCCGCTGTCTCAAAGGCGGATGGGAGTTTGGGTAATGGGATGAAGTGGACCGCCTTGGAGAATCTGTCCACGATGGTCAGGATAGCAGTGTTGCCATCCGATGGGGGTAGACCGGTGACTAAGTTTACCCCTATGTGGCTCCAAGGAACCTATTGAACCTATTGAAGAATAGTGACCACCGAGCTTGGCGGGAGTTGAGTCTTTTGGCAGATTTGATATACATGAGGTTGTGGTGGTCAGTCAGGATAATAAAGGGATTACCTGCCTCCTCCAGCCAGTGCCTCCATTCCTCCAAGGCGAGTTTGATGGCGAGTAACTCCCGGTCCCCCGACGTCGTAATTCCACTCAGCGGGGTTGAGTCTCCGGGAGAAGTAGGCGCAGGGGTGTAGTTTGCTGTCCTGGCCCCAACGCCAGTGTCGGAGGCGTCCACCTCGACTACAAACTGGTGATCCGGGTCCGGATGACAGAGGATAGGAGCCATGGAAAACCGGGTCTTCAGGAGATCGAATGCCTGTTGAGCCTCGGAATTCCAGCGGAAGGGAATAGCAGAGGAGGTTAGTTTGGTGAGAGGGGCAGCTAGCGTACTAAAATTACGGATGAACCTGCGGTAAAAGTTGCGGCCGGTTGGGGCCATTCGGTTACCGCCTGGATCTTCGCCGGATCCGCCCGGATTCTCCCCTTTTCTACGATGAATCCCAGGAAAGGTACAGAATCGGTATGGAAACTACATTTCTCCGCTTTCACAAATAACTTGTTCTCCAAAAGCCTTTGGAGAACTTGACGGACATGGACGACGTGTTCCTGGGGGGTTTTTTAAAAAATTTGAATGTCATCAATGTACACAAATACAAAACGGCTAATTAGATCCCGTAGGACATCGTTAACCATGGATTGAAACACCGCTGGGGCGTTAGTTAAGCCAAACGGGACCACCAGATATTCGAAGTGGCCGAGAGGGGTGTTGAACACCGTCTTCCACTCATCCCCCTCCCGGATCCGAACCAGATGGTAGGCATTCTGGAGATCGAGCTTAGTGAAGATGGTGGAGTCATGTAGGGGTTCAAAAGCAGAATTAATCAATGGGAGTGACCCGTCCTTCTTAGCCACGAAGAAGAACCCTGC
The DNA here is from genome assembly GCA_022702515.1 of Ilyophis sp. 1 JC-2022. Classification (NCBI taxonomy): domain Eukaryota; kingdom Metazoa; phylum Chordata; class Actinopteri; order Anguilliformes; family Synaphobranchidae; genus Ilyophis; species Ilyophis sp. 1 JC-2022. Next base: position 107,577,643 of record CM040405.1, on the reverse strand, counting down.
CCCTACTGGAGATGAAGAGGGTCGAATAATAACTGATGCCAAGGATTCGTAAACATATGCTTCCATCGCTGTCATTTTGGGACCAGACAGGCTGAAGAGGCGACCGGAGGGTAGTTTAGCCCCAGCCAGCAGATTGATGCAACAATTGTAAGGTCTGTGAGGAGGCAAAGATACAGCTCGTGATTTGCTAAACACTTGAGACAGATCATGGTAGTGTTTAGGAACACAGGTTAGGTCAGGTTCTGGATGGACCGGAGTAGACCTCTTAGTCCCCGGAGGGGGCAGAGCTGATTGCAGGCAATTCGCTAAACAGTGTGAACTCCAATCTTAGACTTGACCTGTACGCCAGTTGATGTGTGGGTTGTGGAGGCGGAGCCAAGTTTGTCCGAGAACCAAGGGAGATTGAGTAGAGGGAATTAGAAAAAACTGTATGGTTTCGTGATGATTCCCAGACAAGACCAGCCGAAGGGGGGCCGTGGACTGTGTGACTAACCCCAGCCTTCTTCCATCCAAGGCGAGTGAAGTTCACGTCGGCTCCGGAATCCCCTAGAGCACACAATGAAGCGGTTTGCTTTCCCCAAAGGAGAGTAGCTTTGAGTTGAACTCGGTTCTGGGCTGAGTGAAGGGCTCGGTTCTGGCAGTGGGCTCACCTTGTCTCGGTGATGATCAGGCTTGCCACAGTACATGCAGAAATTGGTGTGAATCCTCCGGCGGTGTTCCTCCGCCCCTCAGATGGTGCGAACGTCGGGGTGCGAGCTTCGGGTTGGTGCGAACGTCGGGGTTCGAGCTTCGCCGGGCGGCGAGGAAGGGCTAGGGTGAACGGTGGGGAAGGGAGTGCGTGACTGACTCTTCTTCTCCCGAACTCGGGCCCGGAGGTGGTTGTCCACTGCTATGGCAAGGCTGATGAGGCTGTCCAGGGAACTGGATTTGTCGCGGGTTGCCAGATGGTCTTTAAGTTCTTCATTAAGAGCTTGTAGAAAGACCCCTTGGAGGGCGATGTCATTCCATCCCGACTCTGCTGCCCAGGTCCGAAACTGGACCGCCATCTCGGCAACACTGCGGCTGCCCTGGCGCATCTGGAGGAGGCCTTGAGTAGCGTCTCGTCCACAGACCGGGTGGTCGAAGACGCGACGCATCTCTGTGGTGAATGAAACGAAGTGGAAGCAGGCGGGCGACTGGCTCTCCCACAGCGAGGTTGCCCATTCCCTGGCACTCCCTCCCAAACTGCTCATGATGAACACAATCTTGCTGGCGTCCATGGCGAAGGAGGTTGGCTGGATGCGGAACACGATGTTACACTGAAGGAGGAACTCTCGACACTTTCTCAGGTCCCCTTGGTAGATCTCCGGGTGCTGAACACGGGGTTCCCTGTTCGAGGGAGAAGTAGAAGTCGTAACCTGCAGCCCCGGAGATGCCGGCGCAGGAACCGTGGAGATTCTCGGGAGAGGTGGTGAATCGCCGTCACGTGGTCTGCAAGATTCTTCAGAGTCTCCTGGACTTCGTCCAGGCATTGGTTCAGTTGTTTGCAGACAGCCCCCTGACAGGCGAGGGCATGATGGATCTGATCCAAGTCGGCTGAGTCCATAGTTGACCAGTTCGTTCTGTTACGACCCCGGATATGGACTGGACTCAAACGCACAGACAAGTAAAGTTCAATAATCAGATATTTATTGCTTGACCAGGGAGACTTCCTGAAGTAGGGAAGAAGACAGGTAGTTATTGTTCCAAACCGGAACTGGACTTTAGACACAGGTAGACTGGTTCCAAACCGGAACTGGACTTTAGACCCGGACAGCAACGGTTCCAAGCCGGAACTGGACTTTGACAGGCAGACAGACAGACTGAGTAGGAGCGCTAGGCATCCAATAAATTATGCTTCGACCAAACTCCTGAAGCATAGGGAGAACATATTACACAGACAGTTCGGTTACGGGGTTAGCCGTCTAGTAGCGGAACAATGGAGCAGAATCCAGGCAGATCACAGAAGCAACAGCAGGGTAGTTGGTGTAGACAGCACCTCAGCAGTAGCCGCGACACAGGCAGGGATAGCAATGACTGTAGGTAGGCAGATTGAAGCAGACAAGGTTAAAATGTTGAGACAGGTACTGAACAGCTGGTAGTTTCGTTCCTGAAGTGAGTAGACTTAGACATTTTACCAGAAAGCAGGACGAGTAAACTCCTACACTGAACTAGACATTAGTTACTTATAACTTAGGTTTGTAGACGATACGACCAGAGGTTTCAGACAATGAGCATTAACGAACTGGTGCAGGACAGAGAACACCGGGTAACTAAATACCCCTTCTAATTGGCGTCAATTAGCACCTGCGTGCGAATGTGGTTAACAGAGCGAAGCGTGCAGAATGCACGACACACAGGGAATCAGGGTGAAACGGATGGAAAACATGGTTGACAACCGGACGGGAGTGAGATCATCACAATGACCTTCACATATTTTTCTGTCATTATACTGTCACTATTTGTAAAAAAATATATATATACATCCTACACTCAAGACCATTGCAGAGCCAGTGTCAACCTGGGTTGCCTAGGTCATGGGTGTTTGTGCAAATTACTACACTATTTCTGTGTGCTTAGAACTACAAGCATCAATTAGGCAGGAGCAGTTACTATGGGTGGGGTCTAATGGAAACCAAGGTTACAGACACTATTAATGTGGGGCGGGACTAAGATATGTATTTAGTTGAGATACATTATTCAGGTGTCTTGGATGATGATACAAGTCATCTTCAGTAATGATGTATTATCCTTTCAGCATTGTAGGGTACACACCACAATAATATCTTAAAGGCAATGAAAATTGTTATGAAAATTAGGGATATTTAGAGGAAGAACATGGATGCACAAAAGACAATGCATTTAAGTGAGAGAGCACAAACACAGTCAAGAATTTCCCACAGACTGAGCAGGGGCGTTGCCCGACATGACACCCTCCTGGGGTACGTGCCTCTGACCAAAATAAATAAATTCGTTTTTTTCTTTGGGTTGGGACCATATGTGCCTTCCTCTGACATAAAAAGGGGTCCCCTGAAAAAACATTGAGGTGAAATATGACAGCATTTGGTTTAATAAGAGGAGAAACTGTAAGACTGAAAAAGGCATTATCAGTCATAAACCCTTGCAGCTGGTGGTGATTTCCTGGAGGGTGCAATAAAACAATTTACCTGGTGGCCTGAGAACCTGTTCCTCTGACTTCTCACGGCCTCGTAAACTACAGCTGGGGTTGAGCCTACAACTGGACATCAGAAGGAAACGGCATCCGAATGACGCTGGGAACTTTACGGCCTAGGTTCTGGACTGAATTGTGAAACAAAGCAGTATATGTATACTGAATCATATGTATGTGCATGTAAATTGGTAATTGTGGAGATATAAAGTAATTGTGGATAATATGATAAATGTGGTGAACCTGGATAATACTAATTGAAGTGTGTGGTATGTGAAAGTATAGGAGGGGGAGAAATATAGAATGTGAAAGGAGGATTGTATAGGTTATCAGGGATGCGCTTGTCCATATAAGTGTCTGGAACCTAGAGTGGCCATCACCGGGACCTCACCTGATATCTAGATATGATAGAGAAGATCATAAGATCACGCGCCGTCGTTCAAAGAGTCTTATTACTGTCACTAGATTGGGAGAGGTAGACTCTGTTTCTCTCCCTGGAGGGGGGTCCCTGGGTAGTGAAACTTCTCTTCCTGCCAGACCTTATTTGGACAAACAAAGGGACTTGTGGAGTGTGCATACCGGCGCTGTACTGCATTTAAGGACATCCCAAAGGGATATTCGAGGAGAATCTGCTTAACAGTTCTCCTGGTACCATAGTCACACCGTACGGAATCACTTGGTGATATACTTTGTTTGTGAACTTGTTCATGTTTATTTGTCTTGACAGCATGTTATCCTGTGTTTAGTTATAGGCATTGAATGTGTTCGTGTTTGCTCTCACAGTTTTAACCAGTGATTATTTGTCATTAATAAATTACCATGTTTTCATATCAACTGCATCTTTCTTTTAATCCTTTTTCCAGCTTCAATTGTCTGCATGATCTGAGCTGCAGCGTTCCAAGCTAATGACCTCCCTGCCTGTTATCCAATTCTTTTTATATTTAACGTGCGTGGCTCTCATCCATCTTATACCCTTTTCAGTCTAAATTACGACTGAAGACTCAGGGGGACAATTCTGACCCAGGACCGACTGATCAGCGGCCTGGTACAGACGTGGCGTACTCAAGTTGGGTAGGCAGACAAGTGACGGTCCAAATATAAGGTTGGGTGGTGTATGGTTCTGGTAATTTGATATGGGAACCCATGGGCGTCCTACGCCGGTTCTTGTCAAATTTGCCTTAAGGAGCCCTTTAAATACACCCAGAGTAGTGCATGGTTCTGGTGATTTGATATGGGAACCCATGGGCGTTTTACGCCAGTTCTTGTCAAATTTGCCTTAAGGAACCAGGTTCTGGTGATTTGATATGGGAACCCATGGGCGTTTTACGCCGGTTCTTGTCAAATTTGCCTTAAGGAGCCCTTTAAATGTACTCAGACTGGGGCTCGCAACTATCTATGATAAATGAATATCATGTATTGTGTTGACTAGACCCCCAACCTCTGCGTTCGCCACCGAACTGAGCTTCAGCAATAATGTTGATTCCGGCAAACATATATTGAAGTAATGATGGTACCTAAGGGCGAGTTGAGTGTAACCACTCCGAGCTCCATGCATGTTTAACCAAAATTCTAAATTATAATTATAAATGGAGTCAGATAAACGAGTAAATAAAATAATAATATTTCTAAATAACTTTTACCTTTTCCCACAGCAAGAGTGGAATACATCACGTTTAAACTTTCGCTCCGAGCTATTCCCTCATTGGTCTAGTAATTGCGGATTCTACATTTGGTGACCTCGACGTGATTCCAATTGCTGTTTGTGGGATTTACAATTTGGATCCCTCTGGCAGGGGGGTATCTGCTTTTTCTTTACCTCCTGGTAAAATTCCTGGCAGTTTGGCGTACAAGATATTCCTTACAGGGAGTTTCTGGTCAGCTAAATTGCTGGTTCTTCATCCTTGGTGTGGTGAGTAACACAATTATCTTATGTATTAGCATATACTAGGGAGAGTTGTTGTTGTTTCACCACATCTAGAGGCTGTTTAGGGGATTTTCATATAAGTGCAAAGTTTTCCTTTTATCCGTGGAATAGTGAGGATGCAATCCTCACTGTCATATGTATGCAAGGTTGACACTGTCATTTTAAAATGCAGAAGTCATATATGCAATTAGGTCACTATAATGACAATATCATTTTAAAACCCTAGAATGGGTAAATTAAAGATGATATATATATATGTGTGTGTGGATGTATGTATGTATATATGTAGGTATGTGTATATGTGCGTGTATATGTATATGTGTACGTATGTGTAGATGTATGTATATGTAGGTGTGTGTGCGTATGTGTATGTATATATATTATATATATATATATATATATATATATATATATATATATATATTAGAACAATGGCATATGTGGCACTGCTCTAAAATCCAGCAGGCCACGCTTTCATAGGAAAGCACATCTTTAAAAAACTGCATGCCATTTTTGCAGAACTATATAAATGGATCATTGGCTATTTTCATGTAAAAACAGAAGTCTTTCTTCTGTAGGTATTTTTTTGCCCCCATATTGGTGTCTTCCTTTGTTGTTAATTTGTGTCTTAAGCTATACATCTGTGAAACCATAAGGCTAAAGTGTAGTATACTTGCTTTAAATCTATAAATTATGCCTGGGAATGTCATGTAGGAAAGGTTGGGATTCATTAATATACCTACTGGGGTGCCCATTCAGTTAACTGAGGCATATTTATTAAATTTCATGGATGTATTTTTGTGTACATTTCCCTAGCACAAAAACATATGTTAGAATGTCTGTCTGATGCCAATAAGCCAGTTAATGCTTTAAAATTAATCAAATGGCATTCATATTTGACCTTTTCATTTAAAAGCTGATGGTAGGGTCATTTTCTAGCACAGACTGGCTTACTGGTCTCTTTTTGTGTTATTTTTCCTCACTTCCCCCTCTCTCTATCTGGTGTGTTGAAGATCTTTGTTTTTTTAAAGAGAGGTGAACCTACATTCTTTAGAGAGTGTATGATTATTTGTTTTCAATCATCAAGACCTGGTGATAACCACATCACATTATAGTCCATTACATTACAGTCATTTAGCAGACGCTTTGATCCAAAACAATTGACCATTCTTTGATCTGAGTAAGATGGGTGGAAATACCTGTAGGGGCCGTAAAGACATTCAAACCTCGTTTAGGAAATCTGAACCATAAACAGGCCCCCTGGTGTAGCACTAGAGTAAAGTTTACAACACATTTATTAGTGTAAAAGGATCCACCCATCCAATTCAGAATATCACCTTAGATTCACTTAGCACCATGACGACAGTACACACCTCGCACAGTTGCATAAGAGACAACTTCTGTTAAACAGACAAGGCTGGTAAAAACAGTAAAAGTTTCTATACCCATAGCAAAGTGGGATAGGGACCAGACCGTCGGTTCCCCGTAGTGGCTGATTACCACTACGGGGCTCAGTGTTACACTGAGCTAGGGATTGCGATCGACTGGATCACTGGCCGGTCGGGTCGCATAGAGCAGTAAGACCATGAGTAAGACCCTGTAGTGGAGCACATGAGTTGCGTCCCTGTAGTGGAGCTCATGGCCGCTGCACTCCAGCCTGGAGCTGCGCCCGACAGAGAGGGAGGCTCGAAGGAGCTAAGTGAAATCTGCACTCAACACCACTAGATCAACACACAGCCAAAACCACATAACTGCAGCACATATAGAACAATGTACATTCAGACATATGTGTTTTGTTGTGTAAAACCAAAAGTTTTTGTATATTTCAATTCACTCAACAACATACAACTTTGTTGTTACATTGTATTTTACAACTGTAAAATCATTTATAATGAATGACTGTTTCAGTTAAACTGTTTTCTGTTTCGGTCTATTTCCATCCTGGTTTCAAGCATGCAATGGGGGGGGGGGGGGGTAATAGAGGGCAATCCAATATAGTGTAACTACAGTATGCTATATATGTGTGACAGGTAGGACACTAGGACCCTGTAGCCTAGAACAGATCATGGCAGGAGGGTATAAGAGAGTAGAATCCCGCGAGATTTCAGAACTTCACGTTTGTAAGGAAGTGATTGATGGACACACGTTGCTGACGGTGAACTTTGTTTGTGAAAGAACTGGAGACGTACCTGTTGATGCAGCAGACCCTAGTGAACCAAGCTTCATAGCAGAACCTAGGGAGTGACACTTGCCGTGTGTTTTGTTACCAAAAACATTTAAGGCATTGACACATGTCATCGGCAGTGAACTGTGTAGAAGAACGTGAGATGTACCTGTGATGCAGCAGACCTGAGTGAACCAAACTTCATACTTACTGGGTGATACAGCAGAATCTAGGAGACTTACCTGCTGATACACCGGAAACCTGATCAGCCACACAGCCACTGTTTTTCCTCTGATAGAAAATACTGAAAAAGCGTAGCGTTTGGCTGGTACTCTGTTGCCTAGATAAGGTTTAGTGCAGGCCACACAGTTGTTTTATTTATTGTTTTATAGGAACCCCTGTCCGTGTCCCCCCCCCCCACCTTCCCCACCTTCGTGTGCCTAACCCAGTGTGCAATAAGCGTGCAGTGTATAACCCAGTGTGCAATAAGCGTGCAGTGTATAACCCAGTGTGCAATCGTTCGGCGTGCAGTGTATAACCCAGTGTGCAATAAGCGTGCAGTGTATAACTCAGTGTGCAGTGTATAGCCCCTGGTGTAGCATGTGACTCAGGGTGTAGTGCTTAACCCCTACTTACCCGTATTGCCCCGTTAATGCCCTTTTGTTATTTTCCCTGCTTTCCACTGACCCGTTGGTAGGGTCTGGATGTTTTATTGTTGTGTGTGTGCCTCAATAAATTGTTATCTTTTGTGATACAAAAGCCTCTGTTCCTTTCCCTCCTTTAATGGAGGCCTTGTGTGGGGAATCTAACCTATTACGGCTAAACTACAAGTAGCTCTGGGTCTCTCACCCTTAAAGAGAGTGGCGTAGTCATTTTGGTAATTGAGTAATCTAATCTATTGTTGCCAAGGGTCACATTTGGCGTAGTCGGCAGGATTTCAGAGGCTTTTTGTATTGGTTTTGGAGGCACAGAGATAGCCAAGCAATAAGTTAGGGTTGGAGGAAAAACAGTGGTTGTCCAGGAGAAGGCCAAGAGGACATCCACCGCGCCGTGGCTTCGACACCACCAGTGTGCACCAAGTGTGGATTTCATTTTTTTCCTTTTATTTTTTTGTGGGGATCCGGCTTTCAATTAGGTTACTCTATTGATTGGTCTAGGAAAATATCCTTGAAATGTCTACCGACACAGAAGAGCAAATCAGGTCCTTGACCGAACTTGTTAAACAACTACAGGCAGAGAACAACAGGCTCATAGACGGGGGGAATGAGACAGTACCTGTATCGGCCCCTGGGCCTTCTGGCCATGTAGTGAGTAACGGTGTCATGAGTAATTCAGTGTCGGAGCGGGTGTATGTTTACGCACCAAGGGAGAGGAAATGTCCACGGTTTTCAGGGGTCATGGCCCAGGATGCCATGACTGTTGAAGACTGGGTGGAGGAAGTGCGGAAGTCGTTGGCTGTGCGTCAGACTTCTCTGACTGAGCAGGCCGCCTTTCTCTGTGACCTTTTAGATGGGGAGGCTAAAAGGGAAGTTAAATTCAGCTCTCCGGAGGATAGAGCCAATCCCGAATCCATTTTTAAAATGCTGCTTGACAACTTTGGCTGTGATCAACCATATGTTACGTTACAAAGACAGTTCTTTCACCGTCAGCAACGTGAAAACGAGTCCATCCAAGTCGAGGAGCAGAATGAGGGCCAGGGCCAGGTGGTATCCATCCACTCCATGGCAGCGGTAGAGCAACGATGGGCCTCCCAGTTGGCCAGTTTCAACTTTGAGATCAAGTACCGCCCGGGCACAGCTAATCAAAATGCAGATGCTCTTTCTCGCCAGCTAAACACTCCAGCACTGCAGTCCATCTCTGCTGTTGTACCTGGCCTCTCTGTCCCACCACAGGTGGTTGGAAACTCACTAAAGTGCCCTGTAGTGAAACCACAGTGCACTGCCGTTACCATGGTAGTGGACGCAGTTCCAGTACGAGAGAAGGCTGACTTGCAGGCCCTTCAAGCCACAGACCCGGTGATTAAGGCTTTTCTGTACTACTGGAAGAAAGGGCGCCCCCCAAACAAAGCAGAACGGTCAAGAGAGCCTGGCCAGGTCGTGGAGCTTATTCGTCAGTGGGGGAAAATCAGGGAGACGGAGAGTGTTCTTTACCGGGAAATCCAGATACCCCCAGGCCGAAAGATAGTCCACCAGCTGCTATTACCGGCAGCACTGCAGCCAGAGGTACTGACAAGTCTACACGACAATCATGGCCACCAGGGAGCAGAGAAAACAACGGCACTGATCCGAGAGAGGTGCTACTGGTCCAACATGCACTCGGATATTGATCAGTGGTGCAAAGAGTGCGAACGTTGTGTCGTTGTTAAAGCGGTGCGGCCATCAGTCAGAACATTCATGGGACACCTGATGGCCTCCAAGCCCCTGGAAGTGGTGGCCATTGATTTTACCACCCTGGAGAGAGCCAGTGATGGCAGAGAAAACATCCTGGTCGTGACTGATGTTTTCTCCAAATCCACCCAAGTATACCCCACGTCAGATCAAAAGGCCCACACGGTGGTCAAGATTCTTACAGAGAGATGGTTCTACACGTACGGAGTGCCAAAACGGATCCATTCCGACCAAGGCCGCAACTTTGAAGGGGAACTACTGAAACGACTGTCAGCTTTCCTGGCCTTACCAAGCCAACGAATGGCCCACCCCCAAAATCAGCGGAATCCAGGGCAAGTGGAAAATGACCCAATAGTGCTCACCCAAGACCACTTAGGACCTTCTGTCGAGGATCACCCTCAAACCCCTGAAAGGTCGGTGGCCACCCCGCAGTCCCTGGAGCCAGATGAGGTTGTTGTCAGGCGTTTAAATAGAACCACGGCAGGTCAACATTCGAACCCATTCCACTTACCCCAGCCCTTGGCCCAACCAACCCTACCCCCATCAGTACACTCCCAGCAAGTGGCATTCAGGCCATGGAGCTAGTGCGACGACCCCATTTAGTCAGGTTAAGTCATGTCACCGGGACGGTGACCTTTCAATGTGGGGGCGTATGTGACAGGTAGGACACTAGGACCCTGTAGCCTAGAACAGATCATGGCAGGAGGGTATAAGAGAGTAGAATCCCGCGAGATTTCAGAACTTCACGTTTGTAAGGAAGTGATTGATGGACACACGTTGCTGACGGTGAACTTTGTTTGTGAAAGAACTGGAGACGTACCTGTTGATGCAGCAGACCCTAGTGAACCAAGCTTCATAGCAGAACCTAGGGAGTGACACTTGCCGTGTGTTTTGTTACCAAAAACATTTAAGGCATTGACACATGTCATCGGCAGTGAACTGTGTAGAAGAACGTGAGATGTACCTGTGATGCAGCAGACCTGAGTGAACCAAACTTCATACTTACTGGGTGATACAGCAGAATCTAGGAGACTTACCTGCTGATACACCGGAAACCTGATCAGCCACACAGCCACTGTTTTTCCTCTGATAGAAAATACTGAAAAAGCGTAGCGTTTGGCTGGTACTCTGTTGCCTAGATAAGGTTTAGTGCAGGCCACACAGTTGTTTTATTTATTGTTTTATAGGAACCCCTGTCCGTGTCCCCCCCCCCCACCTTCCCCACCTTCGTGTGCCTAACCCAGTGTGCAATAAGCGTGCAGTGTATAACCCAGTGTGCAATAAGCGTGCAGTGTATAACCCAGTGTGCAATCGTTCGGCGTGCAGTGTATAACCCAGTGTGCAATAAGCGTGCAGTGTATAACCCAGTGTGCAATAAGCGTGCAGTGTATAACCCAGTGTGCAGCGTATAGCCCCTGGTGTAGCATGTGACTCAGGGTGTAGTGCCTAACCCCTACTTACCCGTATTGCCCTGTTGATGCCCTTTTGTTATTTTCCCTGCTTTCCACTGACCCGTTGGTAGGGTCTGGATGTTTTATTGTTGTGTGTGTGCCTCAATAAATTGTTATCTTTTGTGATACAAAAGCCTCTGTTCCTTTCCCTCCTTTAATGGAGGCCTTGTGTGGGGAATCTAACCTATTACGGCTAAACTACAAGTAGCTCTGGGTCTCTCACCCTTAAAGAGAGTGGCGTAGTCATTTTGGTAATTGAGTAATCTAATCTATTGTTGCCAAGGGTCACATATGCAATAGGCATACGGTATTAAAAATTCAAACCCAATTTCCCTGTCTGTCAGTTCTGTGTAGACATTCCATAATTCCGCATCCCTTCATACTTTGATTAACCTTGCAAAACAGATGGGTAGATAGCAAAGTGTACCACTGAATTGTTCAGAAAGCCTCCACATTTGTCATATTTACATGTAAGCTTCCACATTTATCATATTTGCATATATTGATGTTTGTATAATACAGCTACTGGGATGTAATCCAGCAGTCCAGGTGTCGGATGCACTGTGGGATGATTGTTCAACAGGAAATGAACTATCACCTCCACCGGCCCAGGTAGAGGTGAACATGGCCAAAGAACAGCGGAAATCCTGTCCAGCTCCTCTACCCGCTCGGCCCAGAGTGCCTACACATGGTGGGACTGGGTGTTCTGAGGATGCGTCATTGCCAGCGCCCTCATATGTGCCTTCACCCTGGTGCAGTGCTGCTATTTCCGACACCTCATCTACTCCCGGCGCACCCAAACCCATGCTGCATTAGTTCTCAGCCATCTCCAGTTGCCAACGCTGCTGGGACTGGGACCATAGACACCAGCATGGAACCAGCGCCACTCTCAATGACCCCTTGGGACTATGTTTGTTTGTCCCACGGGGCCAAACGGGGGAATCTGTAAGACTGAAAAAGGCATTATCAGTCATAAACCCTTGCAGCTGGTGGTGATTTCCTGGAGGGTGCAATAAAACAATTTACCTGGTGGCCTGAGAACCTGTTCCTCTGACTTCTCACGGCCTCATAAACTACAGCTGGGGTTGAGCCTACAACTGGACATCAGAAGGAAACGGCATCCGAATGACGCTGGGAACTTTACGGCCTAGGTTCTGGACTGAATGGTGAAACAAAGCTGTATATGTATACTGAATCATATGTATGTGCATGTAAATTGGTAATTGTGGAGATATAAAGTAATTGTGGATAATATGATAAATGTGGTGAACCTGGATAATACTAATTGAAGTGTGTGGTATGTGAAAGTATAGGAGGGGGAGAAATATAGAATGTGAAAGGAGGATTGTATAGGTTATCAGGGATGCGCTTGTCCATATAAGTGTCTGGAACCTAGAGTGGCCATCACCGGGACCTCACCTGATATCTAGATATGATAGAGAAGATCATAAGATCACGCGCCGTCGTTCAAAGAGTCTTATTACTGTCACTAGATTGGGAGAGGTAGACTCTGTTTCTCTCCCTGGAGGGGGGTCCCTGGGTAGTGAAACTTCTCTTCCTGCCAGACCTTATTTGGACAAACAAAGGGACTTGTGGAGTGTGCATACCGGCGCTGTACTGCATTTAAGGACATCCCAAAGGGATATTCGAGGAGAATCTGCTTAACAGTTCTCCTGGTACCATAGTCACACCGTACGGAATCACTTGGTGATATACTTTGTTTGTGAACTTGTTCATGTTTATTTGTCTTGACAGCATGTTATCCTGTGTTTAGTTATAGGCATTGAATGTGTTCGTGTTTGCTCTCACAGTTTTAACCAGTGATTATTTGTCATTAATAAATTACCATGTTTTCATATCAACTGCATCTTTCTTTTAATCCTTTTTCCAGCTTCAATTGTCTGCATGATCTGAGCTGCAGCGTTCCAAGCTAATGACCTCCCTGCCTGTTATCCAATTCTTTTTATATTTAACGTGCGTGGCTCTCATCCATCTTATACCCTTTTCAGCCTAAATTACGACTGAAGACTCAGGGGGACAATTCTGACCCAGGACCGACTGATCAGCGGCCTGGTACAGACGTGGCGTACTCAAGTTGGGTAGGCAGACAAGTGACGGTCCAAATATAAGGTTGGGTGGTGTATGGTTCTGGTAATTTGATATGGGAACCCATGGGCGTCCTACGCCGGTTCTTGTCAAATTTGCCTTAAGGAGCCCTTTAAATACACCCAGAGTAGTGCATGGTTCTGGTGATTTGATATGGGAACCCATGGGCGTTTTACGCCGGTTCTTGTCAAATTTGCCTTAAGGAGCCAGGTTCTGGTGATTTGATATGGGAACTCATGGGCGTTTTACGCCGGTTCTTGTCAAATTTGCCTTAAGGAGCCCTTTAAATGTACTCAGACTGAGGCTCGCAACTATCTATGATAAATTAATATCATGTATTGTGTTGACTAGACCCCCAACCTCTGCGTTCGCCACCGAACTGAGCTTCAGCAATAATGTTGATTCCGGCAAACATATATTGAAGTAATGATGGTACCTAAGGGCAAGTTGAGTGTAACCACTCCGAGCTCCATGCATGTTTAACCAAAATTCTAAATTATAATTATAAATGGAGTCAGATAAACGAGTAAATAAAATAATAATATTTCTAAATAACTTTTACCTTTTCCCACAGCAAGAGTGGAATACATCACGTTTAAACTTTCGCTCCGAGCTATTCCCTCATTGGTCTAGTAATTGCGGATTCTACAAAACCACAAAAAAAAATAGATATCTGAATGTTTTTTGCTTGTCTGAGAGTTTATGCTCCCAATAAATTAATCGCTGAGAGTCATGATGAAGAGCCAAAATTAAATATGTGTGTGAGCGGGTGAGTGAGAGGCCATTGTAAAGCGCTTTGGATAAAGGCGCTTTATAAGTGCAGTCCATTTACCATTTAGAAGGTGGACCTGGTACAAAATATTGAGTGCTTTACTGTGACAAAACAAATTTGTGTACAGCTACTGCTATTTTAACAATGTAACAACACTGTTATGATGATACACTAACACTTACTAATACACAAACAAAATACCTTTAGTGGAAAGTGGAAAACGACGACAGGCTAATGCCCAATTTTAAATAATTTTCCAAATCATGTCTCTCCTGAATTTCCTTTCCAATTGTATGTTTTTTAAGTGCTGACTATTTCATCTCATTAATGGAGTAAATTGAGACAGCGCTGAATCCTTTAAAAAAAATCTGGAGAGATTCACAGCCGTTAAACAAGAGAGTGACAATACATCAGGGTGAGTCGATCAATTAGGAAAATACTTCAGCTTAATAACTGAAACATAGATACATTATTGATGTTTAATATTATGTGTTTGAATGGCAGTGTCAGGCCCAGCACACAAAGAACCAGATGAAGGCAAAGTTTGAGAAGTTCCTGCAAGATATAGAGGAGGCCTGAGTACAACAAAGGTGATCAGCAGGTTCTGGCTATGAACCACATAGGGTGTGTTCTGTCCAAGTTTCAGCGAAAGAGAAAGTGCAAATATCAAAGTGAGAGACTGAGTCTGTAAAATACCAGCTAAAGCTTTGATTCCTGAGGACGAGCTCTGTTTTTCCGTATGTTGTGATATTTTTAAAGAGCCTGTTGTCCTGAAATGCAGCCACAACTTCGGTCATACAAGAGTCGGTCTGCAGTGGTATTGGGAAGAGAAGAGCTCTCGAGAGTGTCCCATCTGCAGGAACAAATGGAGAATCGTTTCGTAAACCAGGCTTTAAATAACATTGCAGGGTTTTTTCAGAAGAGTAAAAGTGAAGCTGCAGAGAAAAGTGAAAATTGTTGCAGTCTTCATGGAGAGAAACTCCTGTTCTTCTGTGAGGAGGACCAGGATCCTCTCTGTGTCGTGTGTCAATCATCAAAAAAGCACAGAAACCTGCTGGAAGAGGCTGCACTGGACATGAAGGTATTCGATTTTAAATGTCAACAATTTAATATTCTCAAGACGCAATTATAATTTAATAAAATGTATCTGTGTAAAACATTCAGTTCTGACAGTCAGCTGCTTGGGGTCTAGTAAATACATTCAGGGAAAGAGGCAACTCAGTATCCGAAAGTCTTGTTTTCAACCAGCAAAACATGTAAAAGTGGTTTAGATTTTTAGTTCAATGTAATACGTGTAAAATGTAGGCATGGTTATCTCTAGACTGTGTTTGGGGGACTTTTATAGGGAGTGTGGCTCCAAACAGGAAGCAGTGCAAGAGTATAACAACTATATGACATGAGTACACTGTGAACCCTCATTTTGTCTTTAAAAAAAGTATATTGTTTAATTTTTTAGAGACATTCATTGCTAAACAAATTAAAATTAAGTGCGTTGCAATATTACGTTTAAATATTCAGCATATGAATTACGTTAAGAAGAGACCACTCACTATAATAAGTTTCTGCGGTGCTGGAAGAGGCTTCAAAACCTATAACTTGAAATTGTGCCTGACAACAGTGGGTACTTACTTCTGATTGGTGCAGGGTCGATAAAAAAGACAATCGCGAGGCAAAGTGCAGGAGAAACTGCAGTGCAATGAGCAGTCGCTTATTCAGTTTATGAAACAGTTGAAAGGGAATGCAATTTTAGTCTAGTGCAATAAGCATTAAATCATCAGCATAGTGATTAAGCTTAATTAAATTAAGTTGGGTGGCAGGTTGCTAAGAAGCAGAGAAGCAACCGGAAGTTTGGTGGTCTGATCCCCAGCATGGTCAGCTCAGTGTATTCCAGTTGGAAGGTGGCTGGAGTTACATCTATGGTGCCCAACAATACTGCCAAAGTACCCTTGAGCTTGGCACTGAACCCCATAGGTGGTGCGAAGCTTGCAAAGCTAATTTGGGCAGACAACTCAAGAAGCGCCAAATCATGTCAGCCCACATGATGCTTACGTCATAAATGGAAGGGATATTTAACTCACCAACATTACCTGTTCATGCATTTACCTGCTATGCTGCTGCTGCCCTGCTATGCCGCTATTGCTGTGCTATGCCGCTACTGCTGTGCTACTTTGCTACACATGCTTGGCTTTCTCCGCTTACTCTTGCATATACAGTATGCCGTTCAGGATAGTTTTTTTGCACTCACACCACCACCCCCGCATCCATCTGTGTTCAATTTAAACAATACACTGTTATTTTATTAACATCTGTCAAACCTTACATCATTTGAGGCAATGGGTTTCCTAGCTATTTTTTTTATTAGCTAATATTTCTAGCTATTGTCAACTAATCTGGTTCACAGTTTGAACTCATGATTTTGAGTACTGCTTACTAATGCTTACTGTATTGAACTTATATTGTCAATCTACTCTATTCAATTCAGACTGTAACTACATACTACCAAACCAGTTATGTTTTACCACATGTCAAAATTTAAGACATTTGGGGCAATAGGTTACTTAAAAAATGTTCTAAGTATCACAGTGATATGTATTGTGGGAATTTAACATTTAATTCTATAAAATACATGGTGTAATAGAATGTATAAACTTGTCTGTGGTAGTTGAGTTTCGAATGGGTGACCTTGGGCCTGTGTTATGAGAGTTCTGAGAGGGAGGGCCTCAGAACTGTCCTGAGAAACATTCTTTAGATAAAGGATTTGCCACAAAAGCGGAGCCAGTTTATGCAAAACAGGAAACGCCAAAACTCATAAGTTTCTATCATAATGGAAAAGTACTAGACATGCACTGAACATGAGTAATTCTAAACGTTTGATTGGTTTTAATTATACGCCCAGTGATGTATGAAAATGGAAGGTAGAAGACATACCCCTTTTTAGCATACAGTATATAAGCACCACAGTAGCAGAGATGGGGGGGGTCCACGAGCGAGAGCGCGCTTCCAGAGGACCACAGATGTATTAACCCATTGTATTCTTATGTAAAGACTTCGAGCTGACACAATAAATACAAAGTGATTTAATCTTTCGAATTGAATTGAAGAGTATCCTTGATCTACCTCCTTGACCACGAAAAGCAATATATTTTAATTGCTAACAGTATTGATAGCACAAATATAGATTTCACACAATACCTTTAATCTAAGATAATAAAAGTCAAGACCTAATAAAATAACTGAGAGAATTGAGCAACAACCAGGAAGTACAAAAATCCACAATGAGTGTATAACCGGTGGAGACAAGAGTTACTGTACATATGTACAAGAAAATCTTGCAACAATAAGCCAAACTAATATTATAAATGCAACATTCAACATTGCATACATTTGTTGATACATTATATGAAGTACAACCCAGTAAAATAGTACAATAGTACAACCCAGTAAAATAGTACAATAGTACAGCCCAGTAAATATGTTAAAGAATTTGACTAGTTGAATTGGACTGAAAACACATAATAACATGAAATGTTATGCTGTTCTATAAGGATGTTTTTATACTTTTTACTTAAGTTGTAGCAGGGCTACAACTTTGCCATGTACTTATGGAAATATGGACCTTTGCTTGTATTGCAGCTTGTAAATGCAACATTACTGTGCCATTTGTGTCTTTCTGTAAGTGATCATTGGTCCATTACATTCCAGGAGGAGATCAAGCCTGCACTTAATCTTATTAAAGAAAAACTGAAGAGGTTTACATCAGGGTGAGTAAAGCAGTTAGGAATACGTTTTAGCTACACACATTTGTTTAACGTTGTGTTTGACAGGAATAACAAACACACTAGCCATACATAAATAAGAAAACATCGTTACACTAGTCAGGTTTAAAATTGTACATTTGAATGGCAGAGTCAAGCCCAGCACACAGAGATCCAGGTAAAGGCAGAGTTTGAGAAGCTCCACCAGTTCCTGCGAGAGGAAGAGGAGGCCAGACTAGCTGTACTGAGGGATGAAGAGGAGCAGAAGAGTAAGATCATGAAGCAGAAGTTAGAACAAATCACAAGACACGTCTCCACCCTTTCAGACAAAATCACAGCTGTAGAGAAGGCCATGGACGATGAAGACACCTCTTTTTTAAAGGTAGGAGCTTGATCTACTGACAGTGATCTTGATTTATACTGACTAATTCCAGCCATATTGAGATGCACAGTTTGTTACTGTGATACTTCAGTGGCAATTTTCAAAGATGGGTCAGTGATTCAAGACCCCACCAGCAGAATGGGGAAGATTAGAATAAATTACTACCAAGCATCATGTCAGATTATTATACATATTAAACCATTTATATTCTAAATTTTTCACTTTTTTATGCCATAATATAAAATACTCACATTTCCATTGGTGCTTATACATTTAATTGCTTTTCATTATTTTGAGTCCAATAAGCATGCATATGCTTTCCTGGCATATATAAAGTCTATCTGCTTTTTGTTAATATCCAATAGCTCATTGTAGCATGGTGGAGCTGGCAATAAATCAGCCGCTAACTCTCATTAAAACTCAACAAACTGAGAAGTTTCTACGTGCTGGCTTGTGGTTCTCGACCGAATTTGGCTGTTCTCTAAAGTTAACTTGTTCTGTACCAATTATATAGGTGTAACCTACTAAGCAGGTAGCCTGTCAGAAGTGAGCATGAATAATCTGTAAACCCTGCACTGCAAAAAAAACAATTTAGTTACCTAATTTTATCGGTTCAACTAAGAGTACCTACTTGAAATTCCCAGTTTTAATGTGGTCAACTCATCGGTTAAATTCATCAGTTAGGTTGGTTCAATTTCTCAAGTGCCTGCAAGGCCCCTTCAAAACTACCTTTGATGCCCCGTGGAGGGCACCTGCACCCCATGTGCCATGCGGTGAGATTGCGCTAGAATTGCACCCTATTAATTCCATTAATTCCATTGGGTCCGTGTTGGTGAAGTTGGTAATAATGTTGATGATCTTTGAAGTATGCCAGAGAGGTGCATGAGTATTTGTTTTAATATACTGAATGCATTTTTTATTATTTACTGGGTTAATATGCCTTGTCTGAGCGTGGCCCAACAGAATTTAAATTTCCCACTGTAGAATATGACATGTACTGGATGATTTACAGAAGGCTTCATTTTCACTATAGATCTGTCTTTGACCATTCTTTCAAGTAGCAATGACACTGTACACTACCTACAGGTAACCCCTTTTAAAAGTCACTGAGATGTCTTCTAGCCATGGTAGCCAAAATAATTATTTGCTCTCTTCCTTCCGTTCCACATGTTAGTTTTTGTGACAAAGGATTAACTATTGCGGGTGTGTTATGGCCCAACCATTACATTGTCATTACTTGGTATGGTTGGAATGTGGGTGATTTATGAATCTAGGCCTTTTCTTTCTGCACTATAGTAAGTCACTCTGGATAAGAGCATCAGCAAGCCTAAAATGTAAAAAAATTAATTAATACAAAATTTAATTAGTAACTGGGCCTGCCCAGCATTTTCATACAGAACCGTGAGCATGCTGAGATGCTCATTTCTTATCCCTTAGATGAATAGGCTCCTCGGTACCCATTTAATGCATAGGTTGGTAAAAATTTACCCAGACTATAAAAATTATATTTTTTTTTTGTTTTTCACTTTGTTATGAATAATTTGGCATTAGTTTAACAATACAGTGTACAACCCAAGCTTTCTTTACATAGAATCTCATTAATATTTTTAATGTATTAATGAATTAATATTAATTAAGTGTGTGCGTGCGTGCATGCGAGAGAGAGAGAGAGAGAGAGAGAGAGAGAGAGAGAGAGAGAGAGAGTATCTCTGAGTATATATGCTCATCCAAAATTATTGCAAGAAGTAGGTAGATTGTGGAAAAAATAATGTCTGGACATCATAAACAAGATATTTGAACAAAATATAGGTTGATTTTTTATGTATATTGATAAAGACAATAAAACACAGCACTTTTTTCAAAATAATGCATAAATTCTATTGATATTCAATACGGATCAAAAATGAGAAAGTTAAAACAAACATACTCAGTTGTTGACATGGCTTTGTCGGGTATGTAGCTTTGAGATTACCGGCCTTCGATAGAGAATGTATAATTTGATATGGCAAACTTGCTCATAGTCCATTCAATAGTACTTGGTTATCAAGAGGCCTGCTCTGCTGAACTGACCTAGGATCTGCCTTTCTCTCTGCCTCCTCCACTCCACAGGCACAAAGGCAATTAAGTCACGCTGAGGTGCTGGCTTATCTATGATATAAATCTTAGAGTGGCCAGGATGTCTTCTCCCCTCTTGAGGAGAAAGGAACACAAAACTGAGGTCAAAGCTCAGCGTGACCAGAGAATACCACATGACCAGAGAATACCACATGACCAGAGAATACCACATGACCAGAGAATACCACATGACCAGAGAATACCACATGACCAGAGAATACCACATGGCCAGAGAATACCACATGACCAGAGAATACCACATGACCAGAGAATACCACATGGCCACATGGTTTCCTTTCCATTTTAAGTTTGAATGCCAGTCTGTTATATTCAATTGAAATCATCAATTGAAAGTCTTAAGTCAATACAGGTAATAATCGTTTTTAAAAGCATTTCAAGATTCAAGCGAAGATTAGAATGTTACTACTAATCTTGTTACGTGGATAATATTTGGCCTGAAATGTAATATTTCGCCTACTGGCTCAACTTAAATAATTCTGTAGCCCACTATACCAATGGTTGTACTCGTTGCACAGAGGTTAAAACCCTGAATATTTTAATAAAAGTATCTTGGTGCTTGGCCCTGTTTTGAGCAACATAAGTGCACATTAATTAATAAGTGAATTCTCAGCTATTAGTTGTGCCGTCCTGGTCATAAAGTAATCTGACCCCCTTACCCCCTCCTTCTAAACTTACCTCACATCACCCAATCAGGGCTCAGGTTCTCAATGCTTGGGGAGAAAGGTATTTATGGTGGAGACGAAAGAGAAACTTGGCTTTTTCTTACTTGGGTCTTTAATTGTTTTCTTGTGTTGCTAACTAAGTTGGGGGCTGTGGAGCGGGGAAGTTCTGTGAGTGGTGTGTGCACTGCAACTTAGTTCCTGGAGTCTACAGACAGAGAGGTTTTTCCTTTTGTAAACTTGTGACCGCATTTATTTTATTCGTCCTGTGCTGAAATTAGATTATTCTGCCAAGTTCGGGCTTATGTAAATGAAAGATTTCAGTTTTCAGTTTTCGATTATTTTTAATACATTTGCAAAAATTTCTAAAAACATGTTTTCACTTTGTCATTATGGGCTATTTTGTGTAGAATTTTGAGACAAAAAATTAACTCAATCTATTGTAGAATATGTCTGTAATGTAATAAAATGTGGAGAAGGTGAAAGGGGTGTTCAGACTTTCCGGCTTGACTGTATTCCTCAGACTTTTTATTCCCAGTTTTATCTTCCTGTAATAACCTTGCTGAATCATCCATGATTGGCTTGTTTGTTCTGTAAGCGGTTTATTGATGGTTTGGAGCAAGTCAGCTCACAAACATGAGGACCAATAATTAGGAGGAGAAAAATAATAAAGGAAGAAGAGAAAGAAAGAAAAAACAGGAACCTAATTCCTTAAAGGCAAAACTAAAATAAACCCACAAAAACGGGCGAACTACTAAAACTAGTAGAATACAAACTAAATCTCCCGAGCTCACGTAATGAGCTAAAAACGGGAAACTTACTAAAACAAAAAACACTCTCGGCTAAAATGCTCAAAGCTGGAAGAGTGCAAAACCAAATGAAAGAACAAAGAAAAACTGTCTCTTTGAGAACAGCAAAGAAACAAAATAGATAGCACAAAACGCTACCAGGCGGAAAGCAATCCTTATAGACATTTAGCAGACGCTCTTATCCAGAGCGACGTACATAGTGCATTTCCGAACTAGGAACAAGTGCGTTAAAACAACCCTAAAAAGGTAAATACGAATCTAAGTACTAGGCGCAGTCAGTATGATTGGGTTTTTTATTTATTTTTATTTTTTTTGGGGGGGGGGGTAACCACACAATATTGATAACAATAGTCACAAGGAGGTAGGGAGGGGTGGAGAGAGGTGTAGCTTGAATAGGTGAGCCTCTGCGCTTGAAGGCAGTCAGACTTTCTGCTGTTCTGAACTCCACGGGAAGCTCATTCCACCACCGTGGGGCCAGGACAGACAGACATCGAGACCGGGTGCTAGTATGAAGAGGGGGGGGTACCAGTCGTTCTGAGGCGGCGGAACGCAGGGATCTGGCAGGTGTGTAGGGTCTGATGAGCTTTTGGAGGTATGGAGGGGCAGATACTCGGACTGCCTGGAAGGCGAGCACCAATGTTTTGAATTTGATGCGAGCCATCACCGGTAGCCAGTGGAGGTCAATGAGCAGGGGGGTGACATGGGAGTGTCGGGGGAGGTTGAAGACCAGGCGCGCTGCTGCGTTCTGGATAAGCTGAAGGGGTCTAATGCTGATGCTGTCAGGCCAGCCAGGAGAGAGTTGCAATAGTCCAGGCGGGACAGCACCATCGCTTGGACCAGGAGCTGGGTTGAGTGGGTGGTGAAGAAGGGGCGGATTCTCCTGATGTTGTACAGGAAGAACCTGCATGCCCGGGTTACTGCTGCAATGTTCTCGGAGAGGGGCAGCCTGTTGTCCATCACGACTCAGAGGTTCCTGGCACAGGGTGTTGGGGTCAGTGGAGTGTCTTCTAGGGAAATAGAGAGATTGAGAGGGGGAGAGGTTAGAGCAGGAATGTAGATGAGCTCAGTCTTGCCTGGATTGAGCTTGAGATGGTGGTTGTCCATCCAGTTCTGGATGTCTCTCAGGCAAGCGGAGATGCGGGCTGACACCTGAGTGTCAGAGGGTGAGAAGGAGAGAAAGAGTTGAGTATCGTCAGCATAACAGTGGTAAGAAAGACCATGAGCAGTGATAACAGGGCCAAGGGATTTGGTGTAGGGGGAGAAAAGGAGGGGACTAAGGACTGAGCCCTGGGGGACTCCTGTGGTAAGGGGACGGGGTGTCGATACTTTGCCAGTCCAGGCAACCTGGGAGGAGCGTTCCGAGAGGTAGGACTCAATCCAGGCCAGGGCCGAGCCGCCGATCCCCGCTGCAGACAGGGACGACAGGAGGATGGAGTGATCTACGGTGTCGAAAGCGACACAGTGGTCTAGAAGTATTAGCACAGAGGAGAGGGAGGCTGCCCGAGCTGCATGAAACATCTCGCTGACAGAGAGTGCGGTCTCCGTTGAGTGGCCAGGTTTGAAGCCGGACTGGTGGGGGTCTAGCAGGTTGTTCTGGGTAAGGAAAGACGACAGTTGGTTAGAAACAGCACGTTCAATCCTATACCCGATTAAGTAGCTATAGCAAGTCCCCCCTGAATTTAAAACAAAGTTTAATATCAGGAGGTCGCTAGAAACTGGCTCGAATGCAATGTCGTAAGACAAACAAGCACCGGAGAAGCGGAAGTGAGGAACTTAAATACCCCGCAGGTAGAAGTGTAGGTGAAAACAATAATGAGGGCTGCAAACCACAAAACGTAACGTGGAAAAAATCAGATTGACTGCCAATCGTGAAGGCAGGACGAGAGCCGCAAAAGAAAAAAAAACAACCAGCCACGAACCACTACATCACTTGACTCTGGTTTCCCACATCTTGTAACCTCTCTCTCATAATGGTCTCTATTGAATACAATTATACATGCATACATCTTTTTACATTTATGCTGTTATGTGTTTTTCAGAGCTACAGAAAAATCAAGGAAAGGTATGTAGACTCTCACCTCATTTCGTTTTTTCTGTTTAAGTCACTTCACACCCCAAAGCTTCACTGACTCCTGTGTGTCTTTATAGAGCCCAGTGCACACTGCAGGATCCAGAGCTGCTCTCAGGGCCACTGATAGATGTGGCCAAACACCTGGGCAACCTGAAGTACAGAGTCTGGGAGAAGATGTTGGAGATGGTGCAGAACAGTGAGTATCTGGGACAGATGGTGAAAAAAATTTTTTTGCAAGAACTTAATGAATACATAAAACTGAAGATACAAGATGAAATTGTGCAAAAGAAAATCAGTAGAGACTCACCCAGTCTCCCTCAAGATTTGAAAGATCCTGTGGCCTGCACTGCGCTCCTCTCAATTTAATATCAGAACACAAGCAAACACAGAATTAACATAAAAGTATAAAACCACATTATTAATATGGTTTATTAACTGTGTGTGCATTGAATCTGCCATGAAATCTGTGCATTGATTTATTCATTTTCATAATGCAAATAGATTTTATAGAGAATATATCACTATAACTACAATATATTAGAATCCAAAATTATTATATACAATATACTATATATGTGACCTAATCTGAATAGAGTATTTGAAACGTGACGCGTCTTTCAGCCTTTTAAACAACAACTTATTATTTCAGCTCCTGTGCTGCTGGACCCCAACACTGCACATGCCTCTCTCTCTCTCTGATGATCTGATCACTGTGACACACACAGGTACAAAGCAGAAATGTCCTGATAACCCAGAGAGGTTTAAACCCTGTGTGAGAGTGCTGGGATCTGAGGGGTTTACCTCAGGGAAACACAGCTGGGAGGTGAAGGTGGGGAACAAAACTGAGTGGGATGTGGGAGTGGTGAAAGAGTCCATCACTAGGAAAAGAGAGATAACATGCAGCCCAAAGAGAGGATTCTGGGTCATGATGCTGAGGAATGGTGATGATTACAGTGCAGCTGGAGTTACTAACCTCAGACTGAAGAGGAAACCCCAGAGCATCAGAGTGCAGCTGGACTATGACAGGGGGAAGGTGTCCTTCTTTGACTCCAGTGACATGTCCCACATTTGCACTTTTACAGACACATTTACTGAGCGAGTGTTCCCATGCTTCTCTCCCTGTTTGAAACAAGATAGGAACGATGCACCCCTGCAAATATGCCCAGTGAAAGTGTCTGTAACAGTGATGTCAACCCAGTGAAGGAGTCTGTAAAAAATGACCAAACTACAGTTGTTGTACTGAAAGAGTATTATAGAGAAAATCAATTAATAATTACACTTAGTTCACTTTCTTTTCATCGTTATTATGTTGAGGGTTAATTAACTGTGCATGGATTTTTGATCATGTACATACTGATGCAGGCAGTATCTTCTGGGTTTGCTGTATGTTCTGGGTTTCTTTTTTTATTTTTTTAAGCTGGAAATGTGTGAGTATCATGAGCACTCGTTAGTTTGATTCCATCAGTCTCTTGCGCTCTTTTCACATTTTACTTTACAGATTCAGTGAAGAATCAATTCACCCTGTCAGATCCATGCTGTAGGATTTACCTATTGCATGACAATTATTAGAATAGTCAACCATAATTAAATCGTTGACATTGTCAAGTAATCACAAAGCTTTTTCTGATTGTGTCTCTCATAGCATTCATTCATCAAATCATGTTAGAGATGCAAATTACCTAAAAGCATTCCACTGCGTGTTTTTATTTTTACAGAATAGTGTATATTTGTTATTAAATCCCCTTCTTTATTGTATAGTTCATTAGCTAATAGCAACATTCACTAAATTCTAGCAAACAAACTTCAGTTTGCTGAAAACTTTAATGCTTTTTCAGTAGCTGTAAACTGCCTCAGCCATAATTAAGTAATTGATCTTGGCAAGTAATCACAAAGCTTTCTCTGATTGTGTCTCTCATAGTATTCATTTTCATTAAATCAGGGAAGAGAATTCAAATTACAAAAAAATGGTTCCACTAAGTAAAAAAACAACAGAATTATTTTAAATAAATATTTTCTACTTAAATCCATTTTTTGTTGTAAAGGGCACTTATAGTGTCATTCAGTAAAGCTTAGCAAATAGTTAGGCTTCTTTTTGAATTGGGTGAAAACTGATTTTTCATGAGCATTAAACTGCCTGATCTTAACAGGCAAGATAAATCGTGATTTACAGAGTCAATATTTCCGACATTCTGGCATGAATTCTAATAGTTTTCATCATAACCACGGAATGCAAACCAATGTTGACAGCAAATACTAATAAGGGACTACTGTACCCTGTAAATCCCTCCAGAGCAGTCAGTTCAGGCACATTATCATCTCTGTGCACCCAGCGCCTTCACTGGAGTTCATCTTTTGCAATTATTCACTCACACATTAACATTAAGACTTTCTCAGGACATACAGTACAGTAGAGACAATGTAGAGACAATGGAGACAGCATATAACAGCATGTTTTCCTTTAATGTGTTGAGAAGGCCCAGAAGAGTAACAGGGTATACTCAATCCAAACGGCACTTGCCTTGCTGCATCTATTAACTTAACATAAATTGAGGGCTCTTTAAAAAGGAAATAGATTTTGAGGAATAGAGGGGAAATCAAGTGTTATCAAGATGTTTTTGTCTGAATTTTATTAATTATCTGAATTATATGAATACATATTATACATTGATGCTTTTACTTACTTTGTCCAGGAGCTGTAATGTTGGGCTGGGAGATACTTGGGGAAGTTGAGGTGTTATGTGGGCATTGAGGTATTTTGCTCTCTGTGACATTTACTCATATAAAGTTTTCTAAAACTTTTGATTCAAGAAATATATTATCCTGAAAGTAATATGAACAAAGTTTCTCACTGTAAAAAAATGCATATTTACAAGCAATATACTATAAAAAGTACACGTTACTTCACGTGCATTCCACATTTTCTAAAAGAGAAATATCAGGTGACTTTATACTTTTATTGCAGGTTTACATGCATAGTGCAAATTCATCTATTTTTCCAAGTAATGCATTCTTCACACCCACAATACTTTTGGGATTTCTGTGATTAGGATTTTTGTTCCACTGGCTTCACTTTATGTAAATATATTAAAATGAATAAAGGGGACATTAAAATCACAGCTATTGGCAGTAATAAAAGTTTTGTCCAGTCATTTTACGGTGAAACGTGAAGCAAGGGTAAAATCATTGTAAAGCTAGTACTTAGAACAACCACTAGGTGTCAGCAATGTATTATGATATGGGGTCAGAACCAAGGGGCCAAGACTGGGGGTGTGTCCCAATAGTTGAAAAATGGGGCAGAATGGGTTTAAAGAAATTGCTCAAATTGTTCAAGTTTCATACACTCCATGAAACAGAATATTGTAGCCTCAAACCAACTGGTTTAAAGCTGGGGGGTTTTTTCAACCAAATCACTTTTTTGGATACTGGGATAGCCTAACTTGGTTTGGATACCGGGATAGTTTAACTTGCTTTGGACCTGTATCTTTTTCTCCCAGGTCATGGACACTGTTCAGTGTGCAGTCTGGCTGATGCTCCCTCTCCCGATGATGCTCTTTACTTGCTGCCGCCTCTGGTATGCTCAGTTTTTTCTCTCAGTACAAACTTATGTTCAGGATGACCTGGGAAAACCGATACCTTCAGAATATGTTTTGTGTGTGTCATGGATCATGCCTTTCTTTCCTTATCTCCACGTTTTCTATTTCTTTTTTCTTTTATCGGTAATCTATCAAATTTTTCTGTGTTCCACTACAGGTTTAGCTTTCGCCTTGGTAATTAGTGAGTTCACCTGCCCTGCATTTCCGCTCACTACTTATACCCCGCTTCCTCCTTTTCTCGTCGCTTCCATGTTATTTCACATAACATTCTAGCCGGTAAAGGTATAGGAAGTTGTGCTGCTATCGACCGCTTTGCTTCTCAACGCGGGACTTGTTAGCAGTACAATTTAGAAAAAAGTATAGTGCGCTCTTTCGCTCTTTTATTTCAGAGCAGAGGTTTTGGTTTCTTTGTTTTCCACTCAAACCTACGAGTGCTCTCACCCTAAGTTTTAGGGGTCTTTTGTTTTTCTCCTTCCTTTCTTTTTTTTCACTCCACAACGGGAGTTAGATAAGCGTGACTGCTTATTTCTTTTGTTTTGCTCGGATATCGAGTTCCTCGTTTTTTATTGTGAGGTAATTTGTGTTCTCCTTATTTTTCCCCGTCCACTACGGATTATTGTCCGTTTTAGTGGTGTTCATTTGAACACTTTAAGATTCCTCATTTGTCGCATCTGGACCTCCAATATTTCCTCCGTGTCTCTGGCATAGAGATCCCCTACAGTGTGCTCGTATTGGTAAAAAGAAAATAAAAATACATGTGTTTTTCCAACCTGTTTTTCATGTATATCACATTCAAATTAATTGAAAAGGTAAATTCACATGTACATCCAATAACATTCAACATCATATTATGTCCTAATGCAATCATTACTGCATATTACCTCTATTTGTTACACCTCAAGTCTGCCTGCCCTGTCTGTTCCCTGTAGTTGGCCATTATTATCTTGAATCTTGTAACGTTCCGTTCCCTTCCAGTCCGTTTTCCATGTTTTTCCCTTTCCTCCCGTGTCATGTCGGATTCCCTTTGTCCGTGTTTTCCCCGTTGCTACAGGCTGGGCGTGCCCCTTCTGTCTGTTTCACTCTGTTCCCCCACTTCGGTTTCAACCTATCTCCTTCCCCCCTTGTTGCATGCATTCCCCACCGGTCAATTAGTCAATCACCCTCGGTTACATTCCTCACACTTTCGTTATTGTTTTCAATTTCACTCCCTTACTTATACCTCCGGCTGGCTGCTGTTCGGCGCCAGTTCGTTAACGTACTTCGTTTGTATCCTGGTCTCCTGTTTTCTAGTCCTGTTCGCTAAAACTCTGCTGTGGGTTTTTTCCTGTTAGCTCCTCTGTTCCAGAACCAGCTGTTTGGTAGTTATCCAGCCCTGTCAGTTGCGGTTTACCCTGCCTTTAACCTGTCTACTTTAATTACCAGCTTCACCTGTACCTTCCAGTCTGTAGCTGTTAAGTCTCCCTGTGTGTGTTGCGGTACCCCTGCTCCCAGTTAACGTTGCGTCCGCAGTTGGGTGCTCTGCCTCTCCACCCTACAGTGGTTCCTGTCCGGCCGTGGCTACCTCCATTGCTGCGGTTACGGTTCTAGACTCCTCTGTGGCCCAGCTGCCCCTACCGGGCCAACCTGAGCTCCGCTACACTGCTCCGCCCTGCCGTGTCCTGCCATTTACCTACCTCTGCCTTCAGTCCAGTTCCTGTTGGACCTCCCGGTCCAGATCCAGTCCAGTTCCGGTTCGGAACTCATCTCCCGCATCCAGTCCAGTCCCGGTTTGGAACAACCCGTCGTTCCCGTGATCCAGTTCCTGTTGGACCTCCCGGTTCAGAACCAGTCCAGTTCCGGTTCGGAACTCACCTCCCGTATCAAGTCCAGTTCCGATTTGGAACAACCCGTCGTTCCCGTGATCCAGTTCCTGTTGGACCTCCCGGTTCAGAACCAGTCCAGTTCCGGTTCGGAACTCACCTCCCGTATCAAGTCCAGTTCCGGTTCGGAACAACCCTTCGTTCCCGTGATCCAGTTCCAGTGTGGACCTCCCGGTCCAGTACAAGTCCAGTTCCGGTTTGGAACACACCTCGCTTCCGTGATCCAGTTCCTGTTGGTTCGCCCGGTCCAGTACCAGTCCAAGTTCCGGCTTGGTACTTCCAGGGGTGATCTAAGTCCAGCTCCGGCTTGGAGCAGTTCGCTTTGCCGGAGGACTTCCTCATTTCTCTTTACTATTGTGTTAACGTGTGTTCAGCTTGGGACTACCCCAAAGCTCCTAATAAATACTCATTTCTGTTCACCTGTCTCTTGGTTGTTGCATTTGGGTTCAGCCCGTGTTTGGTTCGTGACAAATCTTATGACAAAATATGTAAAACATTTTGTAACTCTGGTATATATTTTTTGAGATCATGATTAAGTAATGATTTATTCCCAATGGTGTAAAAGGCCTAATCTAATAATAAATTAAACACTACAAGTGAGAGCCATATTTATTTTGTAGGCTACATCATCATTTGTCACCCTTGCCCACCATCTTCCCATTACAACAGACTGAGAACAACAAGCCTGATCAGCAGCTTTGTTCCAGTTTAGAACCACATAGGGTGTGTTCTGTCCAAAGTTCAGCAAAAGTGAAAGTGAAAATATCTGAGTGAGGGACGGAGTCTGTGAAATGGCGGCTAAAGCTTTGATTCCTGAGGACGAACTCTGCTGTTCTGTATGTTGTGATATTTTTAAAGAGCCTGTCGTTCTGAAATGCAGTCACAGCTTCTGTAGAGTGTGTCTGCAGCAGTACTGGGAAAATAAGAGCTCTCGAGAGTGTCCCATCTGCAGGAGCAAGGCCTCTGTGGAGGATCCTCCTGTAAACCTGGTTTTAAGGAGCATTGTGGAGTCCTACTTAAAGCAGAAGAGTGAGTGAAATTGCAGAGAAAAGTGACGCTCGCTGTAGTCTTCACAGGGAGAAACTTCTATTCTTCTGCGATCATGACAAAGAGCCTCTCTGTGTCGTCTGTCAGACTTCAAAAAAACACAGAAACCACCCGGTCTGTCCAGTGGAAGAGGCTTCATTGGACCTGAAGGTATTCTATTTTGAATGTCAACAATTTCATGTTCTCAAGGCACAATTAAATATGAGTAAAATGTCTCAGTTCTGACAGACAGCTGTGCTTTGGGGCTTTGTACATACATTCAGTGGAAGGGCAGCACTGTATCTGAAAATCATCAAACTTGTTTTCAACCATCAAATCATGATTAAGTATTTTATATTTTCAATATGAAAAAATGAAAAATATGTAGCAATGATGTGTCAGGTTAGATGTACTGACAGCACAAATTGAAATATTTACTTAATTTATTTAAGACCTTTACTCTGACATAATACAAGTCAATCTACTGTTATATATGTTGAGAGAAAATTCAGCAACAACCAGGAAGTACAGAAATCCATGATGGATTTCTAACCGGTGGTGACAAGAACTACTGTATATACATCCATGAAAATCTTGTATCAATAAGTCAAACCAATATTATTATTGCTTCAACATTTCTTACAGTCTTCTATAAATTATATGAAGTATAATGAAGTAAAATAGTTGTTTTTTAATCCTATACACTGAAGAATTAGGCTTACATTTAATTGGACTGAAAACACATAACATAAAATGTTCTGATGCACGATGTTTCACTGATCTTTACTTAAGTTGTAGCATTGCTATTTTCTCTACTTTTCCCATGTACTTAAAACATTATACTGACCGGGGTATTACTGTGCCATTTGTGTCTTTCTGTAAGTGATAATTGGTTCATATCATTCCAGGAGGAGATCAAGCCTGCACTTAATCTTATTAAAAAAAAACTGAAGAGGTTTTCTGAAGTTGAACAAGAATGTAAGAAAACAATAGAACACATCAAGGTGAGTAAAGCAATCAGGAATACTTTTCAGGTACACAAAAATAGAAAAACATAATTTTTCGTTAATGTTGCATTTGACAGTTCTAACAAACACACTGATAGCCAAACGTAAAGAAGAAAACATCGTTACACTAGTCAGGTTTAAAATGGCACATTTGAATTGCAGAGTCAAGCCCAGCACACAGAGATGCGGGTAAAGGCAGAGTTTGAGAAGCTCCACCAGTTTCTGCGAGAGGAAGAGGAGACCAGACTAGCTGTACTGAGGGAGGAAGAGAAGTTGAAGAGTCAAATCATGAAGGAGGAAATAGAAAACAACAAAAGACACGTCTCCACTCTTACACACAAACTTGCAGCGATAGAGAAGGCCATGGAAGCTGAAGACATCTCTTTTCTAAAGGTAGGAGCTTTATTTAATGACACTGTTCTTGATTTATATTGACTAATTCCAGCCATATTGAGATAGTTTATTACTGTGATATAGAGTATCAGTGGCAATTTCCAGTGGTCTGTGGGGCAAGGGCCTGCTCAGCATTTTTATACACAACTGTGAGGATGCTGGGATGTTTATTGCTTAATTACCTCAGGAACCACATTATTTTGGCCGTTACCTGTACATTACAGTACATTACGTGTGCTTACTGTTAAAGTCTGCATCACTTTCATGAGCATGGCACCTCTCTCTCATCATGGTCTCTAGTGAATATATCTATACATGTGATACATCTTATCGCAATTATGTTATGTGTTTTTTCAGAGCTACAAGAACATCAAGGAAAGGTATGTAGACTCTCACCTCATTTAGTCTTTTCTGTTTAAGTCACTTCAAACCCCAAAGCTTGACTGACTCCTGCTTGTCTTTACAGAGCCCAGTGCACACTGCAGGATCCAGAGGTGCTCTCAGGGGCGCTGATAGATGTGGCCAAACACCTGGGCAACCTGAAGTAAAGAGTCTGGGAGAAGATGCTGGAGATGGTGCAGTACAGTGAGTATCTGGGAGAAGATGCTGGAGATGGTGCAGTACAGTGAGTATCTGGGAGAAGATGCTGGAGATGGTGCAGTACAGTGAGTATCTGGGAGAAGATGCTGGAGATGGTGCAGTACAGTGAGTATCTGGGAGAAGATGCTGGAGTTGGTGCAGTACAGTGAGTATCTGGGGAAGAGTAGCGATGAAGGAATGTGTGTGCGTGTGTGTCAAAATGCCTAGCTAGTAGGAGTCTTAAATAGCATTGGCAATGGTTCTTCAAAAGGTAAAATAAATTGAAAAATTGTTTTGTCGTATTGACATCCGGTTTGGCTTCATACAAATCCAAAAAGGGCTTATGCCCCATTCTCCAGAGAGAATGCCATCAGTCTAAAAAAACTCTCTTAAAATCTCACTTGAAAAAAAGTGTCAGACAGGCATTATTCCTCAGTCCACAACTGAAATTTTAACATACTTTGTAGAGCACATCTCAGATTCAGATTCAGAAGAAAAGTTATCAGTTCTCATTTCTTTGTCAGGTCTCAAAATATGTTTTTTATTTATTTAGTTAATTTTTTTATTCACTTAACTATTTACCTTGGTTACATTTATGGATACAACCAAAATGGAAAACAACATGATTGATTCAATGAAGGCTGAGGATTGTACAATTGACAATTGAGGTTTCACGTAAAGGTCCTAAAATGGATTCAAGCAAACAAGTTACATATATTTTCTGAATCTCCTTCCATATCAAACAATATCGCACGCGTGGCTCTCAGATGACATATCAAGCTAAATAATTGGTTCTCAGTTCTACGATGTACCCCACAGTAAGGAATCGAATCTGCCAGGGAATTTGCCTGGGAGTTCTGAGAGAGGGTGACTGACCTTAAATCATAACTCAGCCATGCTTCCTCTGATAGAGTGCCTATGGTTTGCCTGTGTCAACTGTTTGCATAACACATTCCGGCAGCCCAATCCCATTGCGGCTTAGCTGGTAGAATACACAGTGGAAAAAAGCAGTAGGTGGCATTTCTGGGTGTACTGTTTTTTTTTCTGAAGTATTGAATGCAAACTTCACCATAATCTACATTTTATATGCTATCCATATTTCCACAGTCTATACATTGGGAAAAATATAATTAGACACACCTACAAGGGACTAGGGAGCTTAGATTTTGTTCTGCAAATTAAGTGTTTCTCAACATTGTTTGGGAAAGCAAGGCAGGAATTAAATATTTAGCCTATGTATAAGCACAAAGCTTTATTTTATTTGTGAATTGTACAGTTTAAATTGTATTCATTTAATTTGCCTCAAGACATATTAACTGGCTCTTCACTTTAAATCGCGTTTGTTTGAAGTATAAATAATTTTATTTTAAGAGCATAGATTTCAATTCATACATTTTACCGCAATTGATATCTCTTCATTCTTGACTTCTCAGCTCCTGTGACTTTGGACCCTAACATTGCATCCCCCTGGCTTTCTCTGTCTGATGATCTGACCGGTGTGAGAGACACTGGAGTTTACCAGCAGCTTCCTGACAACCCTGAGAGGTATGACTCCTGCGTTGACGTTTTGGGCTCTGAGGGATTTAACGCAGGGAAACACAGCTGGGAGGTGGAAGTAGGGAGCCAGCCTGCTTGGGAGATAGGAGTGGTAAATGAGTCTAACAGCAGGAAGGGGAGAATTGATGCCAGCCCAATGAGAGGATTTTGGGTTCTAACCGTGAGAAATGGTGATGAGTATGAAGCTTGTGCCAGTTCAGGTGTGAATAAAAACCTCAGACTGAAGAGGAAACCCCAGAGGATCCGAGTGCAGTTGGACTATGACAGGGGGGAGGTGTCCTTTTTCGACCCCAGTGACATGTTTTCGATATGCACTTTAAAATGCAAGTTTACTGAGCCAATCTTCCCATATTTCTGCTTATACCCTGATGGTAAGCCTGGAGCCATGCGGATCTGCCCTGTGAAGGTTTCTGTAACACTTATGCTATGATGGCCATAGCAGAGCTGTCAATGAGGCAACAGTTATAAACAAACTCCCTTAAAGTGAATATGTAATAATAATAATAATAATAATAATAATAATAATAATCATCATCATCATCAAGTGTTAGCTAAAATGTTTTGCTTGTTAAATTCCAGTAGGGGCCATGGTCCTGAGGCACTATAAGGTCCGTTTTAGGGTTGCCACATTTGACTCATAAAAAACCTGAACACCCCATTTCACAAAACAAATAAATACATAAATAAATAAATAGACTATGTTGCCCACAAAGCAAGAGACTGTCCATGTAAGCCTAAACAGAATTCATGGTATTTTGCGGGTAGTCAAAAACAAGAACATTCAAGGGAAAACCTGGAACGGTGGCAACCCTAGTCAGTGAATTTGGTTGACAGTGTGTATGTGGTTCCAAAAAGGGTAGTCTTTTGAAGCTCATTAATGTTGATTGAGGCAGGGATCTTTGCTGTGTACTTCTCCAATCCCTTTTTGATAGCTCCAATTGCTCCATTGATAACTGGTACTGTTTCCGTGTTCGTTCCCCACATTCTGGTTGTTTCAATTTCTAGGTTTTTATATTTGGACAGTTTTTCTGTGACCTTTATTGAGGCTTTTCTGGTTTTTGATTGTACCATTTTTGGCAACGGTCAGGAATTTTTGTGTCTAACTTCT